>OZ023238.1:11323611-11760740 GCA_964006365.1 Trididemnum miniatum
CGAGTCACGACCAGACATCTAAACCTGGGCCTAGACTATGCCTGGACTTGCTGCCATGGATGATAACTTCGAAAGTAAGTGGGTCCTACTAATCACTGCAAAGAACGACAAAGGACTTGATAACCCTAATCCTAGCCTAGCCCTAATTCTAACCGTCTCCTAGTCTAACCCCTACTCAAATTTAAAGTCCTTTGTCATTCTTTGTTATGGTAGCCTATGGTTCCAAATGCTTTGTCGCTCTTTGTGGTGTTTAGTAGGCCTAGATCAGTTTGAAGCTGTGAAGTCCTTGTCGTTCTTTTGCGGTGTTTAGTAAGTCATTTGTTCTCCTTTGCGATGTTTCAGTGGTTGCTAAAAACTTCGCCACATGGTGCCGGTAACTTTGCCACAGAAACTTCGTCACATGGTAGCTTTGCCACACTTTGGGAAGGTGGGGGGGAGATATAGGGATAGGTGTAGAAAAGTGTGTTAGGGTGTGGGGGGAGGTAAGGGGAGATGTGGGGAGAGGTATGAGGGGAGGTGTAGAAAAGTATGTTAGGGTGTGGGGAGAGGTATGAGGGGAGGTGGAGGAAAGTGTGTTGGGGTGTGGGGGAGGTAAGGGAAGATGTAGGGAAAGGTGAGGGGAGAGATGTGGGGAAGTGTGTTGGGGCCCCACACTCCAACACACTTCCCTACACTCAATCAATCAAGCTTGTTTATGTCGTTGCTGCGCAGTGCAAATAACAATTTTACATTTACAGAAAAACAGAAAATAATCAGGAAACAGCAACAGGAAGGCTGCGAAGGGACCGTAAGGTCTTTGAGTCAAGCAGCCTTCCTGGGAATTTAATTAAATCAACAATTGTCATAATATCAGATAATTAATGGCAATTTAAATAATCCGGCTTATAAAGGAAATAAAAAACTACGTAGCAACACACACTGAAGGCAGCAAATGGGATGGAAAGGATGGAGTAGGAATGGAATTAAACAAATTAAGATAATAATTATGGTACAAGATGACTACCGGTATTCAGTTGTGTTTAGTAAATAAGTTTTGTGTTCTTGGAAGCGTCTATTTCACCGGAAATTCCGGTTACCGAAGTTCGAAAATTGTGGTTTGCGGAACGGGAAACATCCCCTAACGGTTCCCCTACTGTGAGAGTCGCACTACAGGAACGGAAAACGGTTATGCAACTACGATTATTTAAACTTCGGTAACTGCAATTTTTGGTGAAATAAACACTTTGTTCTTTTTTAAATTTTGTATATGAGGTTTTTCAAACTTTTAAGGGAATTGAGTTCCAAATTTTAGGACCAACAAATTTAATGGATCGTTCCAATCAAGTGGTTTTATATAAGATATATGCACCTCCCTTTGGACTTCTCCCCACATCTCACCTACCCTCACACCCCAACAACTTTTCCCTCTCACCCCATGATACCAGTACACTTTCCTACACTGCTACACCTCTCCCCACATTTTTCCACATATCTTTCTTTATATTCCTCCTCCCACACCTCAACACACTTCCCTACATCTTCCCCACATCTTTTCCCACAGCTCCCCTCAACTCCCCCTACACCCCAACATACTTCCCCACTCATTCTCTCACACATCTCCACACCACCCTTATTTTTCCTTACCTCTCCCTGCATCTTTCCTTACTTTCCCAGGCCCGCACACCCCGACACACTTTCCCATGCCCTCCACACTCACCCTATACACACTCCCACATCTTACCCCACATTTTTGATTTGTGAAAATGTAGCAAAGTTACCATGTGACGACGTTACCTTAATAAATTTAACTGGAAAAGCCTGATAAAATTGTCTACGACAATCGGGAATTTAAAGTCTTGTTTTGCAGTAGGCCATGTAAATTTTCAATATATATATGAAAGTGTGACGAATTTGCCATGTGACGAAGTTTCGGCAGGCACTAGAACAGTGATGGCGGAAACATTTCTAAAGTGGGGGACCCAGAAGCAATGACCAGATTTCTTTCGCCTATAACCTATATTTAGCCTGTCCACATGTGACATGCCCAACTTATGTGACAAGTCAACGACATGGCCTAGCGGTACTGTGTGCAGGTGACAGATCTTATGTAATGGGTTTGATTCGCGACTGGAGCTGATTGCAGGTATGTAACGGTAGGATGGTGTGAAAAAATTTTTTTTTGAAATCGAAAAAAGTGTAGTGCTCAAATCCTAGCAAATGGTCTAGAACTTCTTGAAAAGTTGGTGTTGAGGGATTGCTCCCATTTTCTAGCTGGCTACCCCCCAAAATGTTATTGCAACTGATGATGCAGGGGGTATGGTAATTCTTATGTCTTGGTAACCACTGGTCGGAGAGTAATGGTATATGGCTCAAAATCTGTGAAAATACCATGTTCCTATTTGTGCTAAGAAGAAAGTTTTCTCTATTTTCACCACAAAAAAGTTACAGCTGAAAAACCAAAAATTATGACCATTTTCGATAAATTTTTCGAAAAATTCATTCATGAGTTATCGTGTAAGAAGCACAGTTGCTAAATTTTGATCTGCGAAAGTCATTCCTCTTGTATAACTAACACTGTTTGTGATTTAATGCATTTAGGAAAGGACGGATGGTGACATCCACTATTGCTGAAATAGGATGAGTTGTAACAATTGCCTCAAATCAGCAAGGACGTAATAACCACAAGAGGAAGTCTCTGAAATAGGCATACAGCTAATTCAGTGATTTTATTAACGAAGTGTCTATTTCAAGGAAAATTCCGGTTACCGAAGTTTGAAAAATCGTAGTTGCGTAACTGTTTTCGGTTCCTGTAGTGCGACTCTCACAGTAGGGGAATCGTTAGGGGATGTTTCCGGTTCCGCAAACCACGATTTTCGAACTTCGGTAACTGGAATTTTCGGTGAAATAGACGCTTCCTTTTATTAAATTAGTTTTAATTCGATGCGAAATTGTTTTTAAATAAAACACGAAAAAAGTGTAACATATAAAGGCTGGGTGGTGTCGATACTGACTTCATGACAAAATAATACAATACAAGATGAAATAAATAGTTGTTTTTAGCAGCCAAACTTGCAGCTTCAAACAATTGGTGGCGATTGTTGCTGGAGGAATCAAAATTGGCTTATTCGTATTAAGCATTTGCTTCAATGTTCAGCGATGATAAATCGAACAAGCGAATCAAAGTGCTGTTCAGTGCATGGGGACACTCATCATAATTTTGTACTTTCTTCAGCTACTAGTTCTTGATGTGCTTGCACTTTTGCCACTGCTACATTTCTTACGCTTTCATTATCATCTTCTAACATCATCACATAATCTGATAACCCATGGATCCAGATCCAGTAACTTTTTCAACTTAGCTCAGATGATTAAGAATTTTTCAAACAAACCTGTTGAAGAAATTACGGCGCTTTGAGTGAATAGTTATTTTGCACACCAAGAATATATGCTTTGATTACGATGTCAGGGTATTATAATTAAAATGTAAGAAATGTAGGAGTGGCGAAAATGCTAGCACGCCGGAAACAAGTGGCTGAAGAAAGTGCAAATAACTATGAGTGCCCCCATGCACCGAGCAGCAGTTTGATTTGCTTGTTCGATTTACCATTGCTGAACTTGGAAGCAAATGCTTACTACGAATTAGTCAATTTTGATTCTTACCAGCAAAAGCCTCCGGCAATTGCAAACCTTCAGATACAGAAATAGATGTCTAGAGAAAACTCTGTTATTACACTTCCTATATGTCCTAGCACTTGGCCAATCTGTGGAGCAGCTCATCAAACTGGTTGCGGAAGCATCTGCACAAATTGAAAGATTTGATTGACAAGATGAGTCATTCGACAAAAAATCAAATCCTGCTAACCTTCGAAAACATTTGACAGCAAAAAGCAGTTTAAAATAGTGTTTTAGCAAACCGTGTGACCTCTTTTGCAAGCTGGATGGCCAAAATTGATCTCACTGCAGTTGTTTTTGTTCTAAGCTATTTACAGTATTTTACGGAACGTAAAGCTCATTCAAAATGCTTTTTTTTCTCCAGAATTGATCGTGTGTCTTATAAGCTAGTGCGCCTAATGTATGGATCAGGTAGTGCTTTATGCTTTATTGCTTACACTCAAAACCAGTACCCTTACCATTACTAAATGAGCATTAAATGGCAACCCGATGCTCCTTAAAAAACGTAGCGTCTTATAGTCCGGTGCGCCTTATGTATGGAAGAAAAACGAATCAAAGCAATTTACCGATAGTGTGCCTTATGGTCCGTAAAATACGGTACTTTACCAAATAGGTGCACCACCGCACCAAACTTCTGGAATTTGCCATAACTATTCGTATGAGGTTGACAGCATTTTTTGGCTGCTAAAAACAACCATTTATTTCATCTTGTATTGTATTATTTTGTCGTGAAGTTAGTCTTGACACCACCCAGCTTTTATATGTTACACTTAATTAAAACCAATTTAATAAAATCACTAAATTAGCTGTATGCCTATTTCAGTGACTTCCTCTTGTGGTTATTACGTCCTTGCTGATTTGAGGCAATTGTTACGACTCATCCTATTTCAGCAATAGTGAATGTCACCATTCGTCCCTTCCTTAATGCATTAAATCACAAACAGTGTTAGTTATACAAGAGGAATGACTTTCGCAGATCAAAATTTAGCAACTGTGCTACTTACACGATAACTCATGAATGAATTTTTCGAAAAATTTATCGAAAATGGTCATAATTTTTGGTTTTTCAGCTGTAACTTTTTTGTGGTGAAAATAGAGAAAACTTTCTTCTTAGCACAAATAGGAACATGGTATTTTCACAGATTTTGAGCCATATACCATTACTCTCCGACAAGTAGTTACCAAGATATAAGAATTACCCCCTGCTTCATCAGTTGCGATAACATTTTGGGGGTAGCCGGCTGGAAAATAGGAGCAACCCCCCAAAACCAACTTTTCAAGAAGTTCTAGACCATTTGCCAGGATTTGAGCACTACACTTTTTTCGATTTCAAAAAAAAATTTTTTTCACTCCACCCTAATGTAACGGGTTGCTGCTGACTCGAAGAGCGCAAGCTCGCTTTGCAATCTCCCTCAATTACTGTTGAATTTTCAGTTCAATATAATTTGAAGACAACCTCAGTTATTTCAGACCAACAGTTCTTGCTTCTATAGTTTCTGCATCGCATCACAATTAAATTTTTTTGATCTCATAATCACTTTTTTAGATTATGACATCAAAAATTTATTTGTGATGCAGAAACTAGAACCAAGAACCGTGGGTCTAAAGCTTACATAATTTGGACATGTGGACAGTAGGGTGTTGCAAACGCCCTCGGCCATAAACGAAATTACTTATGATATATGGTGACCAGTCCAGAAAAAACTCCAGGTATGAAATTTTGGAAAAATTGAACATTGTTTTGGTGTTTCACTTTTCATTTCCATGACGACAGGCTTATTGATACAGGGAATTTTTCTATCTCTTTAACCACTTGTGCTAGAAAGTTGGTTGATGGCTCAAATGACTCAAAAACATCAAGCTTCTATCTAACTTACAGAGGAATAAATGGCTATTGAGTTTAGTTTTCGAGTTATTGCGTTAATTATGTTTCAAAGTCAGGTTTTGGGAGGATGCAATGTTATTATTCTATCTATTTAAGCTACCTCATGATGATACAGAGCGAAATCAGGTACCAACATTGCTTTGGTTACATGACTATATAGTACCAGAATTGTAGCTCATGGGTGGACTAGAAATATCGTAGTTTTTTAAATTTTGTGTTTGGTTTGCATATATCTATAGATTACAAGCTGGTGTGCGTAATACTGATGAGTTAAAAGTTATAAAATCATCATAGTGCTACTTGGTAAACAAATAATCCGCACGAATACAATGACTAAACGCCATAGAGATTCTCGTTTGTTTCTGCTGGGATCTGTTCCAACTCAAGACGACATCCACGTTATTACAAGCAAAGTACCAACCAACAAGCAAGTATTACTAGCATTCATTGCTAACAAAGAAGAATTCAATCAAGCCCAAAACGAAAAGCCTTTTCATCAGAATCATCTGCATCTTGTGGTGAAGATGAAAAGTTGTAGATTCTCAATGAAAAGTTATAATGGGAATTACGGCATGATATATTACAATTAGTGGCTGGGCTAAGTCTGCAAAGGGCTTTGAGAATCTGCTGGTACAACTTTTTATTGTTCTGAGTAATTGCTTAGTGACTACGGTACTTGCTTAGTGACTATCAATTATCTGTGCTTTTTCTGTTTTTGTGCAAAACTTTTTGCTTTTTCTGCTTTTGTGCTTTTTCTGCTTTGCTTTTTCTGCTTTGTGCTTTTTCTGTTTCTGTTTCTGTGCAAAACTCAATAATGCGCATGGTTTTAAGCAAGCAGTGGCGACTGGTAAATATATTTTTCGGGGAAGCTGCAAATCTACTTCGAAATGCAACATTTTTAGTCGTCTTTAGCCTAGAGTGTAATTTCTAGGACTGAAAAGCTCTAAATGAATACTCCAGCATATCCTAACTACCTTGATTATTTATTGCCAAGAAACCAAACCTAATTTTTCCATTCCAAATAATCAAGATTTGAATGTATATACTAGAAATTGCCAAACTCTGAGGCTGCTTGAGCTGGTGATTCTGGAATTTTAGGTTTTGTAGCCTTACCATCCATTTAAAAATAGACTATGGAAACATTGTGATATCTGTCTTGTATTTTTTAAGCATTCGTAAACACCAAAGATGAGAATCAACAAGAAATCAACCCTTGGTGCTGCGTGCATGTGAAAAAGGTTTGCTACAGAAACAGCAGTTAAAACACGCGCTTGACTTTTAATGCAGAAATTATTACCAATGTTGACCTTTTTTAAGACAATTTTTGTTATAGGCTTGTGCTTTTGAGCACAAATTTAGAAATAAATGCGTTGTTTGTTTTGTAACCGACGTCATTGATTGTTGCTGTTCAAATCAATTACATCACTGCAGCACCAACAGTGTTGCAAAATGTCTGCAATTACAAGTTTAATTAAAAAAAATCACCATCAGCCAGTTTTTGCTGGTTTGTTTTTGGGGTGCTGCAGCTTCACAGCTCCTATACATGAGCCGCCCCTTGTTATAAGTGTGAAGGGGTCCTGCTATAACCTGCAGGAGCACAATGATCGCCCTCACAAGTGAGTTAGAAGCACAGTGACCGCTAGGGGCGCAAGTGAACTATTACTAAAGGCTCTAACCAAACCCTAATCCTTAGTAATAACTCACTTGCGCTCCTAACGGTTCTTGTGCTTCTAACTCCCTTGCGAGGGCGGACCTTGGTGCTCCTGCAGGTTTTAACAATACCAATCTGAAGTGATACCATTTAAATCAAGTCTAGCGTACTATCTGCCATCACTATTATCAGTAGCAGATTGTGACGTCAGGTTGTAACAATGTGGCTGCTGATAGGTACCGGTAATATCACCCACCAAATCCACGTACCGTATTTTTTGGGCTATAAGGTGCACCGGACTATAAGGCGCAATCTCAATAAATGGGTTCGAACGAGTTTATTTTAATACATAAGGCGCACCGGCCTATAAGGTGCACTAACTGAAGAAAAACTTGACACGTTTTGGTTTGTTACCTGGAGAGTTACCGGCAACCAGCCATGTATGTTGGGTAATGTAAAAATTTGGCTTTTTTAGATGTTGGTGACTCTGGATTAACTAACGAAAAAGCACCCAAAACTCAATGCATTTTAAAAAGCACCCAAATTTTATTTTACAATTTTATTTTACGCACGAAAAAGCACCCAAATTTTATTTTACAATTAAGCTTTACACAACAATTACCAGTAAGTACTGTAACTGTAGATAAATCGCACTGTTTGTGACATAAAATTGGTTCAGAGCTTAGGTATAAAGTACAACCCGATCCATAGATAAGGCGCGCCGGAATATAAGGCGCACATTCGATTTTTTGAGGAATCGGAGGATTTTAAGTGCGCCTTATAGTCTGAAAAAGACGGTAATATAGGCTATCTGTACGTATTAACACTGTAAGCCTGAAGAGTACTCATTATTGTAATGACATGTGTGGCTGTTAACTATGATTTGTGTGCATTCCTTAATAATTTCGGCATCAGTAAATGGTTTCCTTCATTTAGTGATCAGCAAATTAACCACCAATGCGCTTCTCATTTTTTCTAAAAAGTATTAATAATATGCTATTCAAATTCACTTTTTAAATTCTTTATTTTTAATTTTTTACTTTCTCAAATTTTTAAGAAAGAAAAAATAAATCCACTGTAATTCGTGAAGCTGGGTGCTTTGACAACATAGATTCAGTAGTTGTCATCAGCAGTGAAGGCAAGGCAGTAAAGCGTTAAAAGCAATTTTTGTTTTTATGCATTATAAGTTTTGAGGGCCCATCAAAAATTGCTTGTAGGATGCAATTTGCCAACCCATGCTTTAATGCAGTAATGGGCTAATGGCGAACCACTGACCTGCGTGTGACCCACTTAGAGTTTCAAAACTTTTAGGAAAATGTTGACAAATATTTAAATAGTGACAAAAGGTGTAACTTTCTTTTCTATGGCATTCACAACCTTTTTTTTGCTCTTACGCCCACCATTTGCGGGAACTTCTGTATAGTGAAGACCAATTTTTGTTCATTCTTGACAAGTCTCTCATTAATATCATTAAATCCGTGACCCCCTTTTTTCATTTTTTAAGTTAATGCTTTGTATATGACCCAACCATTAGAAAAGGTTCGCCATCCCTACTTTAGTGTAACCAGGAAACGTGTAAACCGGTGCATGTGCTCTCTCATGCCAGTAATTGATCAAGAGCAATGCTGTTTTACCTTGGAATCATGCTTTACAACACCACTGACTATGTTAGCAGAAGACCGAAAACGAACAACAACTGTTCTGTGGAACTGGTCCAACTCTAAGCCAATAGCATTGTAGCAGCTTGTATTTGCTGATAATTATCACCATCTGCAGAAATGTAGTGACATTTCTGAATTTTTGTACCAATGTTACAAAGATTTTAGAGATTTTTCAGTTTTCGTACCACCAATCAAAAAATATTTGCATAATACATGTTTATTAGTGATAGCAGTTGCTTCCAGCTTATGATACTGCAACTATGCAAATTAAGTATCGGCACCTGTTTGTCACAGACGTTTTGTTACAATCACAGCTGATCGCATTCTTGCCAAACTAGGCAATCTAACAACCTCCACCCTCCCCTTTTCCAAAAAACTATCTTTATGCAGTCCATCAAGTACTCCGTGGAGTTAAATTATGGAACAAATTACCACAGGAAACCGGCCGTTAGCTCAGTTGCTAAGCGCACGCTCTCGGTGCGGAAGGTCTGGGGTTCAATTCCCAGACCGGTCAAATCGGCACAGTGTCGCCAACGGCTCGCCACCGCTGCGATGTTTCTTCGGAGCTGTGTAGCTCAGGCGCTAAGCCGCGGAGATGGGCCCCGCCACTCATTACGCACTTCGGCGTGATACTGCAAGTATAATGAAGATTTGATTTTGATTACCACAGGAAATTAAACAATCGAAACACCTTGCATCAGTTGAGAAGAGCTGAAACCATACCTTCTAAATAGTTGTTAAATTTTATGCATAACTTCTTCGTATACTTCTGCGACATATGTCGTTATCTCTCACTCGTATGCCATATGTATGTTGGGTCTCTTTAACTCTATTTATAATTTCCTCCATGACATGTTTTAGTTTATTACTCGAATTTTGCTGTGTGTTTTGTTTTGATTTTCGTAGCAGAGCCTTTGAATCGATAGTTCATTTGTGAACTGCTGATGAAAAGCCATCACTGGGCTTCTCATTGGTTTGCTTCATTTTTATTGCGCCAAAATAAACGATAATGAAACAGTGTAGGCCTGCTCTGATATTTTGTGCACTCTGACAGCAATTTTTTTCAAGTTTTGGTTATTAAAGACTTGTCTTACCCCTAACGATTAACCCAAACTTCCGATTCCAAACCAGAAGCTTAAACTTTCCAACTGAGGCTTCAAATCAAAAGGCCTAAACTTTCCATGCTGAGCTGAAGCCCCAAAGTTAAATGCGTTAGAACGTATAACGGACAGACAGAAAGACAGATTTAGTTTATTTATCGAGCATAGAAACATACCGTACAATTACAACTACAATTGCATTCAAAATAAAAAATAACAAAACGACGTACTCGAAGGGAGACTGCGAAGTAACCAATTAAGGTCTTCAAGTCGAGCAGCCACCCAGAGGAGTAGCTTAAAAGCGACATCGAATTTGATCGCAGTGCAAATGTTATAAGGTTAAAATAAAATGTTATCGATATTTATTAACAAGAATTAGTTTATAGTTTCGTTAAAATTTAGGGAAAGGCAGTCGTAATTCAACGGACAGAGAGTTCCCAAGGTTAACTCCTTGGTATTTTATTGATTTTTGGGATCTGTTGGTTTAATTTCTGGGAGTATGTAGATTATGATGGGTTGAGGCTCTAGTTTGCTGGGTGTGTTTATGGGAAAGTTTTTGAAAAAGAGAATAGAAAATAGTTGGTAACATAATCATTGTGGGCTTGGATTAAATATTAGTTCAAGAACTTGAAGGTTTTTTATGTGTAACTTTTACATGAAAACTCAGACAAGCTTTTAAATTCTTACCAGTAATGGCCAAAAACTGTGAGACAAAAAGATCACGTGACGAAAGTTCTGGCTACACCCCCCATCATAAGGTAGGCAAGTGACTGGTCACTCTTAATCAAGTCTGTTGCTGCACCTTCTTTACCTTCTCGCAATATTGTGATAAAATACAGCTAAGAACTGTAAATATTTGTTGTCCAATTTTTTGGTTGTGTTAATTTTTTTACTGCTGGTGTTTAAAAAATGCTCAACTTTTTACAAGATGCTTTGCAATTTTAACAGTTATAAAGTTTGTTTTTTTTTTTCCATGGTGTTATAGAAACTGTGCTGATGAAAAATATATTGCAAACAAGGTAATGTACTGATGGAAATCTATCTATTGGTAAGAGATTTGTTTTAGAGTACTGCCGTGTTCAATATTTTATTTGAACGAGATTTTCATTTTAGTTGCTCTTATAATGCTTGATAGGAATTTAGCTATCAAACAATGATTTACCTGAAGTTGTACACGCAGATACTGAATAAGTTGTTACCATAAGCTGTAGGTGTCTTGTATTGAATGTGAAATTTAGCCATGAGAATGGAGTATTCACTGTTAGAACATTATTTGAAAACCGGTAAATATCATCCCAGTACACCAGATGCAAAGAAAAGAGGTATTCGAAAAGCAAGTCACAATTATCTCATAAAAGGTATGCCAATAAATTTTATTTTTTAAAAATTTTCGGGCTACTATCAGTTAGCATCATATCATCTGTATCATGTTGAAGCGAATAATTCAGTAATATGCAGTTTTATCATAATTGTTTTGCACACTGTTTGCGTTTATGCTTAGACTTATACTTGATATATAACCTGGCATCAGCTATATACATGCATAGACTCACAAGTGGTAAAGCAGATATATTACTGAATTAAGGGTTTCTGTTGTAGTTTTGAATAATAGTGTCTGTGAGTTATACAACTGCAGTCTTTAACAGTCGCTGTTTCGACCTTGTTAGATCTGATCAGAATAGCTCAGAATCGCCTTGGGTAAAGATCCAAAAATTCAATAGGCCTATGGGACTTCCAAAATTTGTTTGCTGTTAGTGCCTTCCTTGAGGCAAAAAATATCTTCACCCGTGCCAAAGTCCTCAAATCACAGAGCTGCAATAGCTTGGCGCTATGCACTTTGTACTTTTATTTTTTCTTGTTATATAGAAAATTGCTGAAAATGCTATGACTAGCTTGTTTAGAGTTGTTAGCCGTGTGGTGGTGAAAGAATTATATATAAATAAGTGTGTTTTCCAATGGCACAATAACGGAGTTTTCCTTGTTGTTTTGCACATTGTGTTCTTAATGCTGAATGTTAATCAGCAAAGGTGTAAATATCAAGTAGGATATCTAATGAGTTTTTGATTTGATAATTCTTGAAATTGAACTCTGACTCTGCAACGACTAAAGCAAATTCTACCTACAGTATTGGACAAGTTAGCATTTTATTAATTCACATATTACTGTTCTTCTACCCGGTACATGACAACTGACCGCGAGTCAACTGACCGCCGCCAACTGACCGCCAGGACAACTGATCGCCATGCAAACTGACCGCCAAAAACGCCTAATTTATTAGCAAGAATTTTCGCCTCGTGAACGAATCCTGAACGAACATAACCTTTCCCTATCTGGACCTAAGCCTAACCGTACCAAACCAAGGCCGAACCTTACCCCAACCGAACCTAACCCTGACCACATCTAATCCCAACTGAACCTTACTCAGCCAACCGAACCTAACTCTAATTTACCGAACCTAACACTAATTAACCGAACCTAACTCTAACTAACCGAACTTAACTCTAACTAACCGAACCTAACCCTAACCGAACCTAACCCTAACCGAACCTAACCCTAACCGAACCTAACCCTAACCGAACCTAACCCTAACCAAACCTAACCCTAACCGAACCTAACCCTAACCGAACCTAACCCTAACCGAACCTAACTCTAATCGAACCTAACCTAACCATGACCGAACCTTCTCCCCGCCGTGAGCCTGTTTTCAAGCCTTGTCAAATTATTAAGCGCACGAAGCATTTTCGCTACGATACAGCGCACGGAGCTCTTTTTCGCAGTCAGTTTGCATGGCGGTCGGTTGTCCCGGCGGTCAGTTGACTCGCGGTCAGTTTGCGGCGGTCAGTTGTCCGTGTTCGCTTCTACCTAAGTTTTTTCAAACGAGTAAAAAATTGAAGTTTTTTTTTTTTTTATGGTTTGGCAAAAATGCTCTGAACTGCTTACAAAAGTTTGGTTGTGGGTTGACTTTCTTATGCAATTATGTAGATGAAGTGTCAGCTTAACTTTATTTATTCACTTAGATGATACCTTGATTTACGTTGGGAAAGGGCGTATGCAGCTGGTATGTCGCAGTGATGCTGATAAAAAGAGAGCCATAGCATGGTGTCACAATAATCGTCCAAACAATCTTCCTTGCAATGTAAAGGATACAATTAAGATGTTACAACAGTCTTTTTACTGGCACGGCTTAAATAAAGACATTGAAAAAAGGGTAAGTCATTGAATCAATGTTATTGATCGTAAGGTGGGATAATGTCAGTGTAGTCCCAGCCTACGCTATCCACAGAGTAAGTGCTTGAGCAGCTCCATCTGTTTCTCATTGATGTTTTTGGTTGTTGGCAAGTATTTTGTATTGTGTTTTTGTATTTAGTTTCATATTTATTCTGCTATCACGAGAAAGTGATCGAAGTGCGATAACAAGCTCGCTTAGGAGTTGCCAGCCATCTGCCTTTCCCAGCAGAACAACAAGTAAACTTGCCGGCTTGTTCTCTGTTCTCCGTACTGTCCTTTTAATACTGAGTATCAAGCAGGGAAGCTGTGAATACCAATTTTAAAGTTATGGTTTGACCCGACTCTGAATCAAGCCCAAGTCTACAGCTTCAGAGGCGGACGCTCTTACCACTCGGCCAACTGAGTAAGCTGGTCTCTCTTTCTCTTATGTAGATAACAGAAACAAAGATTGGCGCCAGATATCTTGGCTTACAAGTTCATGCGCTTAAAATCGGCATGGTGCAGACCAGGCGGCTCAAGTTTTGAATTGTGGAATTCTGCCGTCATTTGGTAAAACCCATTATCTCCACTTTTACACTTTTCGAGAAAATCAAGTTTTAGTTTTCAGGTTTTTTTAAGAATGTTCCTGATTGTAGATTTTTTTAATTTTTGGTTTGATAAAAGTGCTTGATCATAAAAGTTTAATGATAGAATTTAATGTCAATAATTTTAATCAACGAATGTATAAACAGCGTATGAGTTTTGCGTTCGATTTTTATCCAAATTTGCATTAAGCTCAATTAGCTATTACGTCACTATTATTATTTTTCATATTGTTACGCGCAATTTTTTCACTCTGAAATGCGTTGAAATGATGAAAATTTTTGAGAAATCGGTGAACTTTGTTTATGACACAATAACAGATTACCATATATGAGTGGGGTTAATGGGTTTCGCCACCATAGATAACTCGAAATCGGTTTGGAGTACAAACTCGATATTTGCACACAAGAAGCACATTGGAGCAACGATTGAAAAAATGCAAAAAAACGAAATTTTAAACTTTTAGAGTTAATGGGTTTTGTCAAATGACGGCAGAATTGTTCTGGTTTCTGCTTAAACTTTTCAGTGGAGATCACAGAGCTTCTACTAGTTAAATTCTGTATTGGCAAACTAAATTCACAAGCAAAAAAATAGCCAAGAAGCAAACCAAAAGAATATTTGGCTGCCGCAAATTAGTTAACTCGCTGTTTGCTTAACTTGAAAACTTATTAGATATTAGATACCTAGACATATTGCTAGGGAGTATGCAGTCAGAAAATTTTCTTTAAGCTATTCTAGAGCTATGCATATTATACAAAATGTGACCCATCTCTGCTTTTTGTGGTATAACGTTAATTGTGATTTTATTTTGATATTTTCTATTTTAAGGCAATCATTGTCGTGTTTAAAAAGTTCTGCTGGTAAATTGTAAACTTCGTTTTCAGGCAAGTTTTTCTACCCATGACGAAATTGCGTTTACGCTTCCATATTAGAGGAGATAATGTCGATAACTTTTTATGTTTTACAGTTATTTTGGTGCGATATTTGCTCTCCAGGATCAATGCCAGATTCACGATTGGCAGCCATGCAACCGTTGCCTTTGTCCCTCAAACATTTCAAAACAGATGGTGATGATAAAAAACCACCAGCTTTTCCTGCCACTCCTGCTGCCTCGGAGAATGCCGTTCAAGATCGATTACAGGTCAGGCTAGTTTTTTTTTCAAAAAACTTCATGTTTCAGAAGATGTATTTGTAATACCGGTAGCACAAAACTAGGAATTTTGGCCATCCCGCTATGAAACGAAGTAATCTGCTTCGCGAGCTTCATTTTGATTTTTTGGGAGAAGTTTTTTGTGCTTTTTCCTCTCGAACTACTCTCTTCTATTTTTGCTTTCTTTTGCCCCAGCGAAAGTTTCAATTCCGAAGAATGAATAAAATTCACTCCCAAGCGCTCGATCTAAATGCTTTGTGTAGTTATGCAATCACGTCATTTTAAAACAATGGAAACTATTTTGAAAAATCTGATATGATCTCATACTTTTTCACATGGCACTCTATTTTTTTATGATTTTACATTGAACTGTCAACTTGGTGAGCAGGTAGTCAGGTAGATATTTTATTTCTATATCACATCAAGCATTCAACAATTAAAAAAAACCAACATACCATGGTGTGAACAATCTGAACATACCACACTACCAAGAGAATCGCATCACTGACATTTTACGCGTGTTTTCTGATAATTTTAATGTTAGCTTTTGGAAGTTTACCCCAAGATTGCTGTTTGATAGCCCAAACACTTCCCTGGGATAGTGGCGCTTCTCATGAGTATTCAACGAAAGAAGCTATCGACAATTTGATATACGTGAGCCAATCCATTAAGGACACTTAGAAGAAGGCCTTGAATATATCCATTTGCGAAATGTGCTCCTAGCGTACTTGCTTTCACATTTGAAATGCTGATCAATACCGGTACCTTTTTTAAATTGAGTAGGAACTGTGATTCTTGCTGATTTCAACTGATGCTGAATAACTTACCTCCTATGTCCGTTTAAATTTTAGAAATGCTTAAATGGTCGTTTGTTTTTGGACGCGTAATTGGCTGGTTTTGCTTCCTTTCCCGTGTACGAACCAAACTTACTAAATCGGACCTATTTTTTTCTTTGGTTGATTTTTGTAGAGCTCACTGCACACCCCTGTGGATTAAACACCTTAGTGTTAATAATCTCACAAAAACAAACCTTTTGTTATTCTAAACCTTTGTAGTGGTGATAAGGGTCCATAATTGAGATCTATTCCTTCCTTATTGGCAAAGATGTATCATTCAGTGCAATGCCGTGACTTGATTTTTTTGCTGAACTTGTGTTTGAGGTTTATATAGTAACTAACGATTATTGCCTTTAGTGCTTTGAGCTTTAATTGAAAAGTTGGTATGTAGCTTGGGGACCGTTATCCTGTCTCCATGTTCAGTTTAAGTGGGTCAAAAGCCCACGGGCTCTCTGCATAGAAAAATGAAATTTTTGATGTTGGAAAAATCACTTTTTTCAATTATTATATGGAAAATTTGACTATGATGCTAAAAGCCTGTTGGCGTTTGGTGCCAGAACATGCGGTCAGGGAACTTGTTTAACCGTTTTCGAATGCCTCTCTGAACCAATGCCGTGTTTCTGTGCATGTCGTTTAGCAGTTAGTTGTCTGCACTTTGGTCTTAGGCGAAAGCATTCCTTCCTCCCTTTCAGTGCCGCTTAGTGGTGCGTGACCGACGCTCGCTTGCAGACGTGCGTGGTGCACGTAAGCATAAATATTATGTAATGGGAATGTTACGTTTAGTCTTTTCTTTTCCCTTTCTCTTAAGTGTCGCTCCATGCCATTTTTGATCATATATCGTCGTAAATAAAACGATGCATGCATTAAGCGCAAGCGCTTCCTTGGTGTTTTCGTAGAACTTGTAAAAAATAATTGGATAAAGTTTACTCAATAAGGTTAACAAAAAATCCTGCCGTAGCTTTGGCTAGACTCGTCTATCTTTAGCACTCGATTTGAATTGCAATGTGAAGTGCAGTAAGTCATAATTTTAGTTCTCTATTTTGAACCTCGCAAACTTGATTCACATGTTGGGTCCGCAAATGTTGCAAATTGTGGAAGGACGATGAAGGTCGTCTGTCTGTGTTCTACTAAATCTTTTCCTCTTTATTTTCACAGGAAGAGGAGCTCTCAGATGACGTGGATAGCTCTGAAAACGGATTCCATGTAGGTTTGCGCAATAATGAAGCGTTTGCCAACATTACCTTGCCAGAAGCACCTCAACAAGTTAGTTGTTTAAAAGAAATATTTGCCTTGTTGAGCAAATTTTGGTGTAGGACCCCCTATTATCCAAATACCAGGGGTAGCATATGTTACCATTAACTTTTTATGCTTTCCACTGCTCCGTTCATTAAAAGATTTTTACAGCAAAAGAACTGGCTATCGACAATGTTTCGAGCGCCCAAGGCACATATAAAATAAAAAACAAACGCACAAATAGCTTCAGAAAACTACGCTAAAATTGCATTTAAAGTGACGTCATCACCCCATCGATACTCATTTTGGAACATTTATGGAATGCTTAACGTACATGGCAAGTTTCACACCTCTATCATTCTGCTCTTAAACATACTTTTTTAGAAAACCTCGTTAAAAATTTGGTACCCAAGTTTGAAATACCGAGCATGGCAGTCGCCAGTTTTTCTATTTAAGTCGTCTATGATAGGGACTGCTGGTACTGTTCAGTTTCCGTAAGCGAAAAGTTGGGAAATGCTTGAATTGTAGGCCTAGTCTAGGAGTATTTTCATTGGCAAAGCAGAGATAGGTGAAGGTTAACATGAAGTACCTTCTGGTTTTAAGTCCAATACTAGGTTAAAAAGGTATACGGAATCAGTTATTTATTATTACGCTGGTCACAGGGAGATTAGCTCTAGGTTGGGTCAGAAGGGTTTTCATGGCGTGGAGTTGTTATTTCACTGCGGAGTAATTTTATTTTCTAAGTTTGGTCATTGGCCGTCAGATCGACCTGATTTTCCGAAATATATCTTCAACAATGCTGAGTAATTCCCGCCAATCGCACATTCGTCACGCATGATCGCTATTGTAGAGAGAAACGAGACTTAGTTCATACCTATGTGATATAGCACATAAGAATGAAAAGTTGGTTCATAATGTAATATAGCACATAGGAACGAGACTTAGTTCATACCTATGTGATATAGCACATAGGAATGAAAAGTTAGTTCATACCTATGTGACATAGCACATAGAAACAAGACTTAATTCATACCTACGTGATATAGCACATAGGAATGAAAAGTTAGTACATACCTATGTGACATAGCACATAGGAACGAGACTTAGTTCATACCTATGTGATATAGCACATAAGAATGAAAAGTTAGTTCATACCTTTGTGATATAGCACATGGGATCGTTAATAAGGCTATAGTACAGAGGAAAGTGAGGGTTTACGAAGGGCACCCCATATTCTATTATTTGATTTTTAACAATACATTTTTGTGAAACAAGATTAATAACTATCGTGATCATAGACAAGGAAAATCGAGTCTTTATTTCGGGAGGCACAAATAGGTTTGTGCTGTATGCCTTGTATAGCTAATATTCATTTTTGGGCTCTAAACCGGACATGGGCAAACTATGGCCCGCGGGCCAAATCCGGCCCGCCGGTCCTTTTATTCTGGCCCGCCGGCACTTACACAAACTTAAACTCTTACCGTGAATTGAGCGGAAGACCTTTTTTTTTCTTTTAGAGATCATGAATGGCAGTAATTTTCAACAAAATAAGCCTCAACGGTGCTAAACTGGATTAAAAAACGAGGTGAAAACCTTTCATTTTGGAGATCTCATTCGTACGTGGACCGTGATCTCTAAAAAAAAGTCTTCATCTTGTTTTCCAATCAGCGTGAGGCCCGCGGCTTCAGCAGTTTTTCCAAATCTGGCCCTTCGTGTGAAAAGCTTGCCCACCCCTGCTCTAAACTCATGCTGAACCTTATATCAAACTGACTCACCAATTCTGTCCAATACCGAAGCTCCGATCTGCTTTTGCAGCACTTTTTCGGCAACCAAGCTCCTTCAATGAACAAATTGCTTACATAATTACAATTCATAACTACCGGAGAACAATCGCATTTTAGGATCATGCACCAATGCTGCGTAATGCTAAAAGTGAATTTTTATGTTACAACAGTGTTAGCTTTACATATGCGTAGCTGGGTTCATGTTGATAAACCTCAGGAAAATTCAGGTATTTGATTGTTGATGTGATTTTGTATTTTAGAGAACCATCGAGTTGCTTCTGGAACGGATTGCGTATCTGGAAAGTTTTAATTCGGATCTCCTCAACGAAAACGAAATGTTGAAAGAGAAAGTTGACTCTCTCCATTCCATTTTGGAAAATCAAACTAGTATGTGATGATTTTTGTATTACGGTAACATTGCTGCAGCTAAATAGCATAAAAGTGACGCAGTCAGAGTTGGAAAAAATCTTGATTTTTTTGAAAAAAATAAAAAAAATCGGATTTTTTTGATCAAAAAAAAAAAAATTTTAAACAAAACAAACTTTTAGTATGATATCTACTGATGGGGGAGGGGAATGCTCACTTTTCACCTACTATCTGCTGAAATGATTATTTCTGCCGTCATTTTGAATTTTTTTTGGTTATTGCGTCTCAGGACCAGACTAGTAAATTTTTGAGTATCATAGTGCATTTTTGGGAATTTTTGTGCATTTTTGGGAAAGCAATGCTAAAGTAATTATCCCAAAATTGCAACAGAAAGAGGAGACGATAGACTTTAGTTTTATGAAGTGTCAAATTTGTAACTTTTTTTTTACCAACAATAAAATTTTGTTGCGATGCATGAAAATTTTGTAAATTTTGTTGCGATGAAATTAAAAATTTTGTTGCGATGCAATAACCCAAATCCTGCAATCAAAAGTTTAATCTTTGCTTTTGCATTAATGTTAAATACCGGTGAATCTACGCTGGATTTACTGCAAGAAACCACACAGTAGCATTATACGCATAACAGATCAACAAACATGCATTAATTTTGTAGAGTAAATCATAAAGCAAAAATGCGAAAAAATCCTAAAAAATTATCAAAAGATTTTGATTTTTATTGCGGCTGATAACGTTTTTGTGGGAAGTACTTAACCAAAAACACTTACCCCTAGCGTACGTTACGCACACTACTCCGGAACAGGAAATTTTTTGCCCAGTCATTCTTAGCTTTGTTCAGTTGCTGCAAATCTTATATGTGAGAATGAGCACTTAAAGAGTTATAAATTGCATAAATCGTGCCTCATAAATAGAGCTTGTGATATTCTTGCGTAGTTGTGATGATAACTGACCAGCACGTTTGAGCGTAAGTAATTCATGAATGCAATTGAAGCATTTTATATCTTGAAAAAGCAAAACTTAACAACTTTTTTCTAGTAAACATACAGACAATAGGGGGGTGGGGCAGCAATTCTCTGTTGAAAAAAAAATCGTGAGGTACATTTAGTCATTCACACTTATTCCCCTATTGGGGCCGTTTTCACTACCGGTACTGCCATGGTTAAGCTATTGTTGGTAAAAAATGACAGCTAGGACCTCATAGACCAGGAAGTAGGCCAGGAAGGACATTGCTTTTTTAGTAATTGCTCTTCATCCTGGCCACGTAAAGGATTTGACCAGCGCGGTGACGTAACCACACAAGTGGATACGTACCACAAAGGTTAAATTGTTTAACATATATTTATCCGAAGGGATGAGAGATCCTGGCAAGATCATTCTTTTCCGGAAGATGAATGAATTTTACCTGGGGGCGGCTGATGAGGGCTAGTAGCCCGAAACAGCGCTGTCCCGCTCTGCGGTACAAGTACCCCTGTACAGAATTCTACCTATGCAGAATACATCTGAGCACAATAAATAAATATTAGAAAGGAATACCAGTACCGAGTAAAACTAACACAGCTTTGTCACAGAGCAGGACATATCTATATGCACATATAATCAGTCACATGTCAGTCTTTGCAAGGGTAGGGAGTTTTGCAACATACAACTTTAAGCACTAGTAGAAAAGAACAAAAACATTTGTGGAACAGAACAGAAGCACTTGTACAAACACTCCCAGTATGCAATGCGATAATATTAATATCAAGTGTTCATTGCTTGTTTACATTACTGTAAAAAATATCTGTAGTGTTCAAGAAAATAAGTATTCTCCTCTTCGAGTAAGAGTTGGTTGTGGCAATACTATATCCACGTTATATCATATGTTGTGACAATACCATATGTTGTGGAAATTAACCACGGCAATGTCATATGTTGTGGAAATTTTTTAATCGTCGAGCTAGAGTGGAAAGCGGAATGCCACATGCTTTTGCACCATCCCTTTGTGATGAGCCACTTTTAATGGCTGCAATGGCTTTTTGAACATGATCGTCATCAAAGTCCAAATATCTTCTTGAACCAGGTTTTCGCTTATGAAAGCTAGGCATTTTTAACACTATTATTTATTTTAACGTAATAATATTTTACAACACCTAAAATGAGCAAACTTGTAATTAAAATGTATCACGTAGTGTCATTAATACGAAAACACAATTGAACAAGAGAAGTTTCCTGATTTACTTAGTTGGTCCAAGTTGCCCCAGTGGCCCAAGTAACCACATTTCTTCAAAAAAAAAAATGAAAAGCTATAAAAGTGGGAAAGCAATGCTAAAGTAATTATCCCAAAATTGCAACAGAAAGAGGAGACGATAGACTTTAGTTTTATGAAGTGTCAAATTTGTAACTTTTTTGTGGCCACTCGGGGCATACCCATTTTGAAATTGAACTGGTTGAACAAGGTTGAACTGCCAGTAGCTTTTTCTAGCTTTGTGACATCACAATGTCAGACACTGCCAAAGTTGGTCTTGATAGTGCCCTACTATAATAAAAAAAAATTGTTGCCAAGAAGTGTTTAGAAAAAGTGAAATTGGCTGTATAACTTCTTTTCCTGGTAATGGTCCAAGTTGCCTGCGAGGTCCAAGTAACCCCATTTTACGGTACTGCAAGTTGAGCTAGATGTTAAAGAAGGGATGTAACGGAAACTGACATTGCCTTTTTTCGACAGCTTATGCAAGTAAACTGTGCTGACATGCACTTTACGCAAAAATTTCAGCAAAATAACCACCCGTTTTCATTTTATGGGCCATTTTACTCTTGTGCAACCGCGTCATAAGTGACAACATTGAAGTTAAATCCGGCTTAGTGTTTCACCCCCCTCTAATGGAAAATTCCTGCCTACGCCACTGTCAGAAATTCAAAACATTCAAATACACCACTGCCAATCAACTAGATAAACTTTCCTCACAGTTCGCAATCATTTTTTAACTTCGTATTTCGCTTAAACACTGCTGCAGTCACACTACACGTTGCTAACACTTCATATAATTCTTTTAAAATTTGGTTCAAAACTCTTCATATAATTCTTTTAAAATTCGGTTCAAAAAGCACTTACTTCAAACCTACAACTGAACATTTACTGCTGTGAAATCTTGAAGTAGTTTTCAGGCAAATCACTGAATCACACTCAAATAAAATTGGTACCCTGACAAATCTTTATCTTAAAGTGATCACGCATCCATTCAAGGAATGGGCAACTGGGTGGCAGCTGACTAGGTGACCGAAAGGTCTATTTGCCGTCTCCCTGCGGTCATGTGTTTCCTTTCCTCAAACTGTACTTATTTTGTGCTACTTTACCGCCAATAAACGTTGATGATGATGATAACACAAATCTCTTCCACAAAATTTGCCTTATCAGCACACCTTCATTGCTTCAACGAAAGGTTGTCTTCGAAAAGTGCCGATTTGCAAAAACCTTGTTTTAAAAGCGTACGCGTCATTCTACAGAAATTTATCAATGGTGGAATGACGATTTATCAATGAATGGAACGTCTCAATTGGGATTACGTCAAAGTAGCCTTACCTGACCTCAAAAAATACTTTTTACTACGAAAATCGGCTGTTTTTTCAAAGCTCAATATCTCAAAAAGTAGTTGGAATTTTTTTATCAAAATAGTTGCAATTTGTAGAGACAAAATATTCCTTCATCTTACACAAAAACATGAAAATTTGTGATTTCCGTTACTCCCCCCTTTTAAGAAATTTAGATTTTTAGAACCCAATGTTTTGAACGTTTCGAGATGTTACTGCTCCGCACTTTTAGGACAATACGAGGTAATAGTAAAGAACAAAAAGATCAAGCAAAGGCAAGGTGACATTGTAAAACACAAGTTTTCTGTTGTAGTTGTTCAGCTTCAAGCTTTCTTACTCTCACTGGCTCTTTGTTTGTCATTTATTTGTTGATGATAAGAAAGTAATTTAACGAAACGTTCAGTAAAATGTATGCAGCAATTTTGCTCAATGTTTGACCTGCGCTACAGTTTTTACTTGGAACAACTTCTATTTCTGGTTTATATTTTGGATCAGAATTCTTGCTAACTTACATCAGCTTTGAATTTCCTACTCGAAATATTTGTGCGATTGTTTCCGCTAAGCAGTTGGTGATATTGTGCAATATCACGCGTGAAGTGACAGTGATTTTCCTGACCATAACACAGCATTAAGCTAATATAACGCTTATTGCTCTGTTATAATTAGTCTCCTAGCCGACTTCATTTGAATATTAGAGCATGAAGCAACTCCATGTTGTAGACTTAGCAAGCAAGCAACTCCCCTGGTCATGATAAATACTTAAAAATGCGAGTTGGGTAACGATCACCCGAAGGTAGTTGCAATAGCAGGACAAGCTGGCAGCCACGCTTTTCTGAAATAATTTACCTTGCCGTGATGGTATGGTTCCTTCCCTGAAAAACGGGTGAAGAAAGTAATCATTGCTTCGTTGGAGGTGGTCATGTGAAGCAGACATGCTTACAGTCTTTATTATCTACCATAATTACGCATGTCATCATTTTAAGGAAAATAAAATGCAAAATTCTGCATTTTTATACATTATAATCGATTATTTTGTCAGTAGTGTTGACACCGTGTGATAAGCAACATTTGTTATGGTTTAAAAAGCTCTGTTGCGACTATTAACACCAGTTACATCCACTTGAGTTAATCCTAATGGTCAAAATGGTTTAGCATGCCTATAGCAAGTCTCTTGTTTGCAAAATTCACGTGCTCCAGGAACACCGCTATTATATGGTTGCATTTTTCTATTTAGTTTGTTGCCATACTACATTGCACCAAATTTCTTGCTAATGGTGTATTGGTTTTTACATAATTGCATTACTTCACAGATATCCCTTTATTGAAAGACTTAATTCGGGAGCTGCGGGAAGTTATACCTCAGGCGTCAAGTTCCAATTCAAAAGTCTAGTGCCGGGTAATGTTCTGGCTCATTTTCCTAAGCTCAGCGCGTTCACTTATCCGAGTTAAAGGAAATAACGTTTGCAAAACTATTGCTGAACAAAACAGTTGTTGCATAATCTAAACGGACTTTGAAAAATACCTCGTTAATAGTGGGATTCTTGCAGAATATTTTTTCTGTTTGTTTGAAGTGTTTTGAAAATTTGTCTTTTTACTGTTTTTTTCGTCAACTTATAATTAATCTGTTTACATTCGTTATTTGTAACTCTTTGCAAAATTATAACGCCACCATTTTTCTTGAATTCGTTTTCGCATCATTTGGTTCACGTACAATGTTACAAAAGGTGGATTGCACCAACGTGGAGCGGATAGTTTACTTGTTTATGACATGCAGCTTAGCTTTGCAAATTTCGCTAAGATGCACAAAAGAACAAAGCTCGGATTCACTTGTGTTTTTCGTGTAAATCCTTTTTCAGGGAGTTCGCCACTATCCTTGCTAGTACTTCGGTTACGCTACAACCTGTCACTTGGCTAAAGGGATCTAGATAGATTTCAAAGCATATGACCTTTGTATTGCGACCTGCATTGTGGGTGGGATGCGCCAAATTGAAAAGTTTTTTTCCTGTAAGAGTACTGGCAAGTTTTCTGTTTCAGTTGGTTGGATTTTATCTTTCTATTGCGACTGAGTGGCAAAGGCACTCGAGCAAATTTGCTTAGGAAGGCCGGGCCACCTCCCTAACAGTCACGGATGGTGAAATTCCATTAAGTGCTTTTCCCATCGTCTCTAACTAGCAAACTTGCTGGCGTGTTTCTCCACTGTTTCTTGCATCCTGTACGGCAATCAAGGAATGAAGGTGTTAATTCCGGTTTTTAAGACTTCGGTTTGACTCGACTGGGAATCCAATTCCTAGTCTTCGCTCTTGAGACTGGATCTTTCATCTGGCCAATAGATCGATTCACTCCACGTGATCGAGTTTTTCATGCGTCATTTCAATTTATCGTGTTTTGACATCATAATTATCATCTAAATCCTGGAATCAAGCTAAATGTAGTTGTATCAACCTGCTATAGAAAACTGTCACCGTACTTTTGTTCCGTGAAGTTTTTAATTTGAAATTGTGGACATCGGCAAACAATTAACAGTACTCTGTCACATGAGTACTTCATTCTCAAGCACATACGCAAATCTGCATATCGGAGACGAGAAGTAGTGTACCGGTAGCTATTTTTTATTCAGAAAACGTCAATTTATTTTGATGAAAAAAAATAGATCCTGTGGTTCTTCACATTCTTTTAATCGTATCTTGTAGCAGTCTTTAATCTATAAGTATTAGCGTCAAATCTAGTATTAATATTTTGGCTAAGAAACCAACTCCAAAAAAATCTTGCTGGTTTTCCGAAATGATTTTTATTCTAAAACTTACGTTTGGGTGATAGTCATTGCTTTAACTGTAATTTCGCAATTCGTTGCGCTATAACCACGATCAACCTTCCGTATTATAGTGGCCGCTTTTCAAATTACTTTTTTCTTTATACAATTCAGCATCATTTATGTGATAAAGTGCTCACTGTTTCCACCAGTACTTGCACGTCTAATCGCCTGTTACCGCCTTTTTGGTTTAGGGTACTTCGGTACTACAGCGGGTAGACGACCTTACCCCTTCGTGGAATGACGTTAAGTGATTTTTCCAAAGGCCCATTCGAAACTTACGTTCTGACATGAAATATTAGTTGAACTACTACTGAAATCCTACCCCCTAGCTGCTGGTCATATCACCGTCTCGACAATAGTTTTATTCTTTTGCTAAATACCATGCTATGTTATTTGAGGGTTATCTTCAAGAAGTTTGTAAATATGCTGGATTGCTGGTACAGCTTTCTATGATGTTTAGTCGTGCCATTTAACAGCTGCTGTCCTGGAAGTGAGTTATGTGTATTGTGTTTTTTTTTGTAGTTCTTATTTGTGGACTAGTTTGTTATGTGTGTTGTTTGATTGAATGCATTCGTAACCATGAATTCGTATATATTGTAATAATTTGCTTGTATTTTAGCGTGGCACTCTTGCATAACTTTTTATTGCGGTGGTTGCTTATTTAGTCGCAATGCTTGTTTTTTTTAAACTTTTTGAACGATCTTTTACTGTAATGCATATTACACCATTTCTGTTGAGTGCTTAGCCATTGTAACACCAATTTTTAAAATATATTTTTATGGAATATGAAATTTAACGTTAATTTACGAAATGAACAGTTTCATTGTGATGACTTACTTGTGGGAATCATGCAATTAATAGCGGTAACTTTTTCGAATCGAACCTAATTGTTTTGTATGTACAATTGTAATTTTTATTTGCTGTACCCCATTGTAGTTAGTAGGTCGTATCTTTTTGGAGGGGGTGGGGATAGGGGAGCTTTTCGTTTTAAGTGGGTCATTAATGCGTTGATAATAATTTGGTTGACCTATTTGCTCTGTACAGTCGCAGCAACCTATTTCCAGGTCCGCTTTTGGTATTGTAAGTTTCTTTTTTCCAATCCCGTTTCCGAGCTGTGGGGGTCGCATTATGATTCAATGATCAAATTTGTACTTTTGAATTGAAAAAGATAAGTTAATTTTGAAAAATTGTTTACTTTGGACATCAATGGTTTGCGTCGATTTCAGTAGATGTTTTCGTGCTTATAATTGAGACCATTTCGAATGCGCACCATATATAATAAATGAGATGCTTAGTGGAAAATCAGCTAGCTACGACCATACAGTATAAACGTGACTGATGACGATAGCTATTGCAAGCCCTCTAGTTTTCGTTATGATGTTCGATTTTTTTATTCTCTTCTTGGGTTTTTTCTATCTGCTGCGAATTACTCGGCCAAGGAAGAGAAATTGAAAAATCTTGTCCAAAGATACAACGAGCCAGGGGCACATTGACGTAATTTGGGGGATGAAAAGGTACTGCAGATCAGGTTTTGCGGTAGCATCTAGCTTTTCTTTTGACGGTTTGTGCATTTATAATCACCTTTGTTTCTATCTAACACTTGCTATGTCGATATCATCAAGGAGATGGTGTTGCTGGAAAAGTCCTGCAAAAGTTTTGGGTTTGATTTTTGGTGATAACAGTTTATACTAGGCTCTGTTCGAGGTTTCCAGCGGATTGACAAATAGAACAAAAATATTTGCGACAACAGATCAAAGTTTGATTTCAAATCAAATTTATTTCCAACGCTCAAATACGCAACGATTAGCAGACCTACCGAGGCAGCAAGAGTAACAAAAATTCACGCGAAACCACAACTAAAAGCATGATCGGAAGACAATAAACTAATCACTAACTACGGCATTCAAATAAAAACACTACATTTTACTTAATAACGCATGCAAAACTGATTGAGTTGCTTAATAAAAACAGTGGGATATGACCGGCGCTAATATTAAGCGCAAAGAATTGTTTGTTAACCTTCAAAAAGAGCTTGAACTGTTAAAATCAATGCCACCACCTTCATTTTAGTAAAAATATTAACGAGGCTAAAATAAAACTAATCAAGTTATTGCATGACGCAAGAGGCTCCCTCATCTTTCAATCGCAAACAGTGCTTAGGTCGATACTTCTCAAGATATTGCAGTTGCTTACTATTAATGGCACCACGGCGTCTCCTGTAACAATGGAGTATTCACATCAATTACATACATAATTCAAATAAGTTTTCTTAACTGCATAGTACTCATAGCCTTAGGTCATTGTCGCAAGTTCCCTAACGCACCCCGCAACTGAATGTAAGAATTCTTATAACTTGAGTTTCTTAGAAGAGTGGCTATAAATCACTTAATTGGCGAAACTTTTCCGAAAGCTAAAAACATTTTATATTCACAAGATTTATTCGGATTCTTGCATTTAAACAGCTTAGTGATGTTATTATTAATTAATAGGGATCGTGGGAACATACAGAAACTATGCGCCATTGGGTTTGAAGACACCTCTAAATCTACAGCAAATATAGGTTTATCTGCTGTTAATGTTACGTTGACTTTTTATGGTTGAACTTTAAACAAGTTTACCAAAAAAGTTTTTTGAAAAACGCAACCCACATTACGCCGATATCCAATACTATGCCAAGGATAGAGTAAAAACCAGAACAGCTTATCACCTCCAAATTCAATGATCCGCAAAATTTCTAGATCAAAAGCGAAAAGTTTCCTGACTAAGTGAAGTAGCATAACGTCTTCGTCTCTCAAAAAGATGTGGGCAAATCAGCAAAAAACCAATAACTACGTTGCAGAATAAGAATCGGGAAAAAATAAGATGTGCCGTTCCAATTACATGCCACCAAGGGTGGAAACTCAAACCGAAACCTGAAAACCCGGTATTAAAGGAAATTTTGGAAACCCAAACTGAAACTGACACCTGCTTAGCCATAATTTTGAAAACCTGAACTTGAACCAAAACCGTTTTTCCTTGAAACGTCAAAATCGAAACTGGAACTAAAACCTGTTCAGAATTTTCTAAGGTTTTGGGTTTTAAAAATTGTCATCACCATCATTACCAGCACAGTTCCTTTAACGCTAAGCGTCGAATAGAGAAGCTGTGAATACTAATTTTTGGGTCTTTGATTTCACCGGACTCGGAATCATACCCAAGTCGACAACTTCTGAAGCAATAATGCTCTCCTCACTCGGCCATCTGAGCTGCTACTTATCATCGTAATAAAACAAAAACGCCAAGTAGAGGATTTAAATAATCCGTATTCACAGTAAAATAACTTTCTAGGATTAAAGTTAAACCGAAACTGAAACCCAGAAACCGAAGCTGCGCGTAAGCAAAACTGAAACCGAAACTGGAATTTATTTTTCAACAGCCGTGAAACCAAACCAAAACTGAAACCTGACGTCTGGGTTTCAACACACCGAAACTGACACCCTAACGCTAAGTAGCCAGGTTTCCACCCTTGCATACCACCAACTTTCTATATCGTAACGTAGAATAGGATCAGAGACAATCTACAAATACCTTGCAACTCGAAACTTATGCTTACAATATTTGTAATAATTCGAAATCTTTACCGAGATTTATGCACGATTCTGGGCCACGGATGGTTTGATAGTGCAAGGATCACAGAGCGAGAAACATGGTTTCCCACGAAAATCCCAGTCGTCAAAAATAAATTTCAAGGATAAATCACAAAAGTTAACAACGCGTTTTAAAGAACTGAAAGCTGGTATCTTTTCAATAAATCAATATCTAACAATTATACATTCTATCTTTGTATTAATTAAACTTACTCGCGAATATATTCCACCGCATCTTCATATTTCATGCCTCCTTCCATTAAAGCTACCGCGACGAGTACTGGAGCTCTGAAATATCACCGTAGGTAAGAGGAACTCTTCCCATCACGTGAAGTTGCATATCATAATAATGCATATTCGTCAGAGATTCTTTGTAGGCAGAAACAAAAGTAGGTACGAGGTGAGGGGAATGTGATACACTTGAATGCAAGCACTACGAGCATTGGGGCAACTTCAGAATATTGTTTGGGCTTTGCAGAAGCACGTGATAACTACTGTTTCCTCTAAAATTTTGGCATTTGATAATACGCTCAATTATTTTGTTTAACCCTTGTCCGGCGGCATAACTTTACACCGCTAACAGGCGGCATAGGTGCAATTGTACCTAGACATTTTGTGGGTAATTTGTTGCGGTAGGTATACATTTTTTGCAACATCCAAAGCGTAACTCGAACAGTAAATCTTTCAACACCACACGATGCTATCATAGTTCTCTATAATATGGTTGTACAACTGTGTCACGTGACCCATTCGTCGCGTATGAATTACCAGGTACGCTACGAATTGCTCCCAAGGAGCAGATCAGATTGGCAGTTGAAACGACATGATGGCAAATTAGCTAGTGCGGAGAAGTGTGGGAAAAGGTGCTGGGGTCTGGGGGGGAGGTGGTAGAGAGTATGGGGTGAGTGTGGGAGAGTGTATGGGGTGAGTGTGGAGGGTGTAAGAAAAAGTGTGTTTGGGTGTGGACAGATGTGAGGAAAGGGATAGGAGAGTGTGTGGGGGTGTGGGGAGAGGCAAGGAGAGATGTGGGGAAAAGTGTTGGGGTGTAGGGAGAGGTAAGAGAAGAGGTGTGGGGGAGGTGCTGTTGAGGATGCGGTAGAGTGTGTAGGGTGTGGGAAAGTGTGTTGAGGTGTGCTGAAGTATAGAGGGAGGTGTGTGGGGTGTGTAAAGAAATGTAGGAGGAGATGAGGGAAGTGTTAGGGGAAGTATGGAAAAATGTGGGGAGAGGTATGGGAAAGTGTGTTGGGGTGTGGGGGCAGGCGCGGGGGGTCCGGGGAAGTGTTGGGAAAGATGTGGGAAAGTATGTTGGGGTGTGAGGGGAAATGGGGGGAGGTGTGAAAAAGTGTTGGGGGAGGTGTGGGAAAGTATGTTGGGGTGTGGGGAGGTGTGATGAAGTGTTGGGGGAGGTGTGGGAAAGTGTGTTGGGATGTGGAGAAGTGTTGAGGGAGGTGTGGAAAAGTGTTTGGGGGGTGATGAAGTGTAGAAAGAGGTGTGAGAAAGTGCGGGAGGAAGTGTGTTGGAGTTCCCATGCCTCCCCCACACTTCCCACATCTCCTTTCCCCTCCCATACACCCCAAAAACACTTTCCAACACCTCCCCCAACACTTCCCCACACCCCACCATCTCCACTTACCTTCCCCACACTCCAACACACTTTCCCAACCTTCCCCAACACTTCCCCACATCCCCATCTCCCCTTACCTCCCCCACACCCCAACACATTTCCCTATACATCTCCCTTACATCTCCGTTTACCTCACCCACATCCCAACACCCTTTTTCCACACCTCCCCCAACACTTTCCCACACCTCTCTCCACATCTCCCTTCACCTACCCCACACCCTAACACACTTTCCAACACCCTCTACACTCCATACTCATCCCATACACTATCCCACACTTCGAAAAAAATCATGTTATTGTGTCTTATGTGCTTGGATTTTCAAATGCTTTTGCATTCATTTTAAACCAGAAAGATATGGAGGTACAATTGTACCTATGCCGCCTGTTAAGAGTGTAAAAAAAAACAAAATCCAATACGCCAGCAACGCGTAAGCATATTTAGCTAAAATTTTTCTTGAATGAACCAATGCGAGAATGTAGAGATGTCAAAAAGTCTCAGGTACCTACGGCTAACAACAAAAAAGTTATTGCATTTTAAAATCGCAAAAGGTACAAATGTACCTATGCCGCCGGACGAAGTTTAAATGGAAATCCACCTAAACATTTCAAGCACGCAGGAGTCTGTTGTGGTGTTTTGCCTTAAATTTCCATATTGAGAGGCTTTATTTTACACAAAGTATGGACTACTACGTTCAATCCAAAATTGCTTAAAAATCATCATACCAATTGGAGCTTTTTTTGCAAAAACAGCCCAAAGCACATGTTTATAGGAAATTCGCATCTGGGAGAAACACTGATGCCAAGTATGATCATAGTCGTCTATACGAAATTCAACTAACAATTATAATGGAACTTCAACAAGAATTTAAAACTGCATTTACGTGCACAGCTATGACGTTATTCAGTACAAACCTCCCTAATCCTGCCACACAGTGAACAGCAATGCATGACTTCGGACTTTCTTTTAAATGTATCTTCAATAACTTGAGCCAGTCTTTCACCACATCTTTAGGAGGAGCGCTGCCGTCGTCGAAAGCCCAGTCCTAAGTAATAGCAGAAAACACAGAAATAATTCCCTGGATAGCCAATATACAAATCTGTGGCAAGTCTTTGGAGTATATTAAAATCTCCTCCATGAAAACAAGTTTCTGTGCGACGAAGCAGCTTGAGTAGTCAACAAAGACTACTACTGCACATTGAATAAACAATTTTAGCGTCATAGGGTCGACCAAGTTCAAAAAACGCTAAAGATTACCAAAATGTGACATAATGACGAATCCCTGCTAGTAACTGCTAAGTCCAGATTTCTTTATTCTTTTATAAATCACCTAGCTTAAATTGCTGAGGTAAGCTACATGCTATTATAAATTAAAAAGTAACAAAGCTCTGAACCGCTTTGACTGTTCGGGTAAAGTAAACCCATCTTAACGCGGAAGAACGTTGTTGAATCGAAAACTTGCCAGCATTTAATGCAACAAAAGCTTGATTTGCAATGGAAATTAGTAAAAGATATGTAGTTAATACAAAGGCAACATAAACTTGCAGCACAAATACTAGCAGCAGTCAGGTTGAGTGGTTTAAGAGCGCTGTACGTTACAGCACAACTCAAGATGTCCGTTACCGGGCTCCATCGTTGCACTGTTCTTTTTCGTTCGCAGCAGTGTTGGCCTGGTGGTGTGTAGCGAAGAAGGGCACCACAGTAGTAATGATTACTCTACTTTGCTTTAATCCATCTGTTCTTAACCTTTTTTGGTCTGTTTGCTACCATAGACTTTCATCATGATCGAATTTTCCACCCGACAATTTTAGTCAATGTTAACATGAGACATTTTATGGATAGCCAATGGATTTTGAAAGACTAACACAACACCCAAACAAACCGCAATTACTGTATTACATTGAAATATATCAAAGCAAAAGCAGTGTGAATGTTGAGTTGTCGACTTTAATCAAATGTGACTTTCTAATTTGCTTATTGTTCCCTAACAACCTGCTTTCACTCCATGCTTGTGCAAAATCACGTAATCCTTCTCTACATTACTCATAATTTAATGCAGAGTTTCCCAAACTGGGGTCCGCGGCGGCCGCACAGGGATCCGTGACAATGTTGCAAAAAAAACAAAAAAAACTAGAACTTTCAAATGATTTTTACAGGACATACACAGACCCAGTTAATTACTGTAGTGATTGAAAATCTTAAAGAATGTTTTTTTCTTCTACTATCTCTTGATTGTTGAGTAACTATTAAAGTTAGTCATGGATTATGATACTCTTGCCTTAATTGCTTATGAATTATAATGCTGTAATAGCTTAATTGTAATGACAAGTTAAACGCACGAGCAGAGATAATAGAGTAGATCAGAGAGACCTCGATGCAAGCGTATTAAGATATAAGTTTATAAGATACAAGATGAAAGCTTTAACAGCCTACTTTCTTTTACATCCTGTTGGTAGAGCTAAATAATAACTAAAATATTGCAATAGTGTAAATGTAAAATCAAATCAAACCTTTATTGTACTTGCGGTAATACGCAGAAGCGTGTCACGAGTGGCGGGACTCATCTCCGCAACTGCGACTTTATCAGCGATCGTGCAATACAGCTTCGACCACCCAGAATCCTTGAAATGATGGCAAAATGCTGTTGGCGAAGCTGTGTCTAATTTGACCGGCCTGGGGATCGGACCCCAGACCTTGCGCACTGATAATGATGTGTTTTACAAGTACGCCAGGGGTCGGCAACCTACTGCACTTAAAGAACCATCTTAACCAATATCCCAAATATTTAACACATTGTGAGCAGCAAAAACACTACGGCAATCAAAAAAATTAAAAAGATCTTTGTTTCTCCCTCTCCCAAAAAAGGTTTTCGTTTATCCCCACAAAAAGCAGCAACCAGAGGATCAAAGAACCGCAGGTTACCGACCGCACTACACCAATCGCTCGGTCTAAATGTACAATTTACGGACAAATTTTTGAAACAAAAGCTGTGAGAAGCAACCCCATCCGTCCCATTCATGTGATTCATATGTGTCGGTAAAAATGAAACTACGATTAAGCAATTTAGTTTCGATTTGCATTTTATGCTTTTATAGCAGTTGGGTGAAAAATTAACGCAACTTAAAAGTGGGGTCCGCGGTAAACTTGATTCGCAAAAATGGGTCAGTGGCACAAGAAAGTTTGGGAAACCCTGATTTAATGTATTTCAAATTTCAGCACAGCAATATAGCATAATATAAAGGAATCACCCTGAAGCTTTTTGTCTTACACTCCTCAAAAGAAAACGGTAGCAAATGGAGCTAACTGTCAGGCGGGTGATTATTTCTTTTGATCAACGACCACATGGCGCACTGTTTTTTTATCTTTTTGGAGCTATACAGTTAGCTCCATTCGCTTTCCCTCAATCATAGGCACGTTAATTCATTCTTTTGATCAACGACCATGTGGGCCACTTTTTTCTCTTTTCGCACTTAACAGTTAGCTACCATGTACATGGGCTAGTACCGGTATGTAATTACCACCAGTATTTTGACCTACTGTAGGTTGTTATTATATGACTCATGAATTACTTCACTGTTTCGCAAAAGGGAGTAACAACGTCTTGGTTGATGACTGTTACAAAAAAATGTCCAGGGCAGTAGGTTAAGTTTTTGTAAATAATTTTTTTTTTGGTTTTGGATAAATTTGCCAATTGTTTATTAACTCGGATGGAAAGACATTTCCCACTGCTTTTACAAAAATTTCCCATTAGTGGGAAATTTCCCACCCGTTAAGAACCACTGCTTTAATAGAAGCATTCCATATCACTATATGATGGTGGCTACATTTAACCGAGTGCTTGATTACTATTATCAGGTCTATTCCACTATCTGTTTGTTCGGTATGATCTAGCGTAATAGCAAATACAGAAGACAGATGGTGGCATTCAACGCTCAATTCTCCAGAGTCGAGTCTATGCAGTAGAAGTTGCAGCAATTGTTTTTATGTTGGTGAGGATCGAGTGCAGTTACATGCGGTGTTCTGGCAAGCAGGTAAACGCACTATAACATCATGTGAAAGATAGATGCATGCAAATACTTTCACACACAGTTTAGATGCTGTAATTGTGCAAAATCATACGCTAACATCCGGCTATTCAACACATAACTTCGCCATCAATCTCGCAACAATATTTAGTGAACTGCTGTTTCTAATTGATACAGAATCACTCAGCTGGATCTCTAGGTTTAGGTTTAATTCTCAGCAACGATGTGTACAAGGAAAATATGGTAAACACATTAAAAACTGAATCATTAATGAATTGGACTGAAAATGTATTTTCTATTTTACTCTTGAGCAGTCGGTACATCGTAAATACCTGGGCAATTGCCCACATACCGTAGGTTATTGAGTACCGACAAGCGGAATAACCCAACAACTTTACTTTAATAAAGAATTTATGTAAACAAGATAAAAATTTGAACAATTTTTGTTGCGTCATAATGAAGGTTATGTTATATGTTGATCTAAATTACTGTAAGATATTAAGCAGTTCTTTCTCGCAGCTTGCACACAAACTCTCACAAGCATACGAAAACGAGCTACAACTGCAGCAGTGCATGCATTAGTTCATGTAATTGAGAGCAAACTAATAAAGTTCACCTGTTGTTGCTTTTTACTTTCATGATATTAATAAGCAATATAACCAGTGCATTAGCATTGCACAACAAAAACCATAATCTTCAATGACTTACTAATACTTGAATGCCTTGCTCTGTTAATTTTCCTTTATCATAACTTGATTCACAAACTCGGACCACAGTGTCGGCTTCATAATGTTTCAAAATCTAAAAATACACAATACATAATTTTATAAATATATGATGTTATGATGGCTTCGAAGGTCACTAGTTCAGAGTTGCAACAGCACAAATGGAAAATTTTGAGAGCCACAGCACAAATGGAAAATTTTGAAAATTTTTCAAGCAAGGTCACTTGTATAAATGTTATCTACAATACCAATAAACTCATCACCTTTTTCTTAATTAAAGATTACGGTCAGACTCCGTTGCGGCAGCAAATTTTGCTAAAAGATATTTTTTTAGCAGTTTGAAGAGCATCTTATCTTAGAGCACGGATGGCGAACCTTTTCTAGTAGTTGGGTCATATACGAAGCATTAATTTGAAAAATGAAAAAAGGGGATCACAGATTTAGTGAGTTTAATGAGAGGCTTGTCAGGAATGAGCAAAAATTGGTCGTCACTATACAGAAGTTCCCGTAAATAGTGGGTGTACGAGCAAAAAAAAAGTCGTGAATGTCACAGAAAAGAAAGTTACACCTTTTGCCACTACTTACAATCACATGTTTCCTAACATTTTCTTAAAATTTTTTGTAAGTACAAGTGGGTCACTGGAATCTCCAAGTGGGTCACGGTGTGACCAGCGGGTAAGTGGTTCGCCATCCCTGTCCTACAGGATACGTGAGCAGCAAACTTGAGAAAAATTAAAACATGTGCAGATTCTCAATTTTCAAGGTTCGAATCCAACTGACATCAATTTTGTTAGTAGGACCTCAATAAAATATTTTCACAAACCATGGTTAATGGATATTACAGTGGGATAACCTTGTGAACTTAGGATGGGAAATAAAACCAACCGCAGTAACACAACGTGTATATTTCCGACAACTCCACATTCGTTTCTAATATAACGTCACAGTCACTTTTTCGTAAAAAGAGTGCAAAATCAGCAGAATTGAATTTGCGTCATACTAAATGTCAATCAAATAAGAAGAGTTTTGTGATTTTTGATGAGTTCCAATTACGTCAAGACAGTTAGAGCACCACCAAATGCAAAGCGGTTTATTGCGAAATAACTGAGCGTTTGTATACAACGGTCTAGGAATAGAAGGATGATACTCTCTAGTTGCTAATTCTAAAACTGTTTCAGCGCTTAAAAAAAACGAACCACCTTGGTTTTGACTCGCTGAATCACCATCCCCTAAGCGTTCACATTAGCAAAATTAGTATTTTGTTACCATTGTGAAACTTCCGCTGAACGTAAACGCATCTTGGTAAAGCCAAGCAAACAAATGGGCAGTAAAAAAGGTAGGTTGGCTCTTTGTCAGGTTTTACCACCACGCAACTACGGATTGAAACGTATTCAGTAGGGTGTTGCAGGTGCCCCGACCTCCTCCGATTAGTCTAAACCATTTTTTAGTATTGCAGTTTGATCATCTGACTATGAATATGAAGTTTCGGGGCATTTCGTTAATGTTTACTTCTGCCACTGAGGCCATTTTGAGACCCACTTTTTGAAAAATTTCATGTTTTTTGCCACTAGAGGGCAGAGTATACCTGTGACGTCATTTTCACTGTCTTTAAAATCTGCCCTTTTGTGTTTTGCACTGCTTAAAAAAAATTTTTTTAAACTGGTTGGTTCACATCAGATATATTGATGTTTTGGCACGTTTAAACGACGTGCTGGCGCCCCTACTAACGAAAACGTAAAGTGAAATATTTTGATAAATACTTAGCCGATTTTGACAAAATTTACATCTACCTGCAGGTTTTCAGGGTCAAGGACTTTAATTTTGGTGTTATTTTTATGATAGAGGGTACGAGAAAACATTAAAAGTTAAAGATATTGCTTTATCCAAGCGCTCAGATCAACAAATATTTTGATAAATAAATCAGTTACAAAAGGCAGTTTCTTCAAAAATTTCATTTATTTCGCTCTTGGTGAATTGAATTTATCACGATTTTATCATCTTTGAATGTAGCTGCAAATGTGGCCATAGCTTACTTCTCCTGACTGGTTGTGTAGTAATATTGCAGCTACGAGCAATGGAAGATCAACTTATGATTAAGTAAAGCTATAAAAAAACAAAACTTTATACACAGAAATTGTGAAGTTGCTGCTAGCTGATTAGCTAGAAAAACGTTGGAGTTATTTGTTAGCGTGTAGTAAATATCGCGGAAATTTTCGGGTGTTGTCAACAGAAGTTTTATTATGGCAATGAGTGCATCATATTTTGTTTCACGCTTCCTGTGTGAAAGTAATTAACTACAGATCGCAAAGTGCATTTAAGTAAAATACTAATACGATAATTCTTTTTAAATATAAGCACTCGCAGTGCTGATAATAAGCTATGTATCTTGCCCGAAACCCCTGGACCTGAGAGCATCAAAACATTTGGATCGGGGCTGCCTACTTATAAACAGGTTGGTTTTTGATTTTTGACTAACCTGGAAAAAACGAGAAACGAGGACAAGACGAAGAACCAGAAAGCAATGAGATCTTGTGCGAATTTAGTTGTGGCTGAAGTATTAGCACATAACAAAAAAATGGCGGAGAAAATTATAGAATTACACTCACTCTACAGAAGTTTATTCCAAATTATACCTGAAAAGAGAAACGGGCACTGTAAAATTGAAGAATTCTAAGAGAAATTATAACAAACCATGCCTTTTTGACCTAGAGATGATGAAAAAAGAAAGGAAAACGAGAAGGAAAAAAGTAAAAAAGAGGTGGAAGCCATCGATGAAGATATTTTGTTTTTGCGTAGCATGAAAACAAACCGTATTGCCCATTATGCTACAAAAGATGAAGAAACTGTGATAGCAGCGGAAGCAAGAAGCTTACGCAAGCGGAGTGTTGATAAGACTTCGTTAAAACAAAATACTATGGGCTAACAGCTGCTGATACTACAACCTGGAACCCATATTCATCGAGTGACAGCAGCACACAGGAAAGTGAAACAGAAAAACCAACAACTTCATGTCTTCAACGTTCACACAAGCGTGTAGTAAAAAAAGGCACAATGATATTTATTCCACACGATGTATTAAAACACCCATCTCTTGTTTCATCTAATACCAGAAACAAGCTTTCAACCACCGCAATTTCTAATAACATAGAACACTTATATCTGTATGTGATGGTGACCCAAGTGCCGTTAGTCTGCATTATTCAACAGCTCACAGGTGTTTTTGTTGTATACGGATATATTATATTTTATGTTGTTTATAAAATGATGAAACTGTGCCGAATGAGATGTTATTGATATAAATGTGCTATAACCACAATGTTGATGAACTTGCTAATATTTATATGGCTACAGCTTTGAACGAGACGTTATTGGCACGCTGAGAGTGTGCAATGACTCGGCCAAAAGAGGAGTGAAACTGGTAGCTGACTTTCTTCACCTAACTAAAACAGAAGAAAACTTGCAAAGTTATGTGAGAGTAATGGAAAAGGATCGAAGAAAAGTTCTCAATCTCCGTAAACGGCCTTTAGCTAAGGAATAGACATTTTTATTTGTGTGCGGAGTATGTTAAGTGTGCTGGTAGTTATGTGACTGTGTGATAAAGCGCCGTTTGTACATTAAGTAAACTTAGTGAAACATTAATATGATGATTTTTTATTGATACAAGTCACATTCGAGTCTTCAAATGCTTCCTTTAACAGTGGAAGTGTGGTAGTATGTGTATAGTCAAAATTTTTTGATCAACGCAATGTCAGTACTTTAATTTGACATGTCAAATTTGACAATATTCAACACAATTAGGGTTTGTATACTTCAGTAAACCTCCTATCAAAAAAATAACATCAAATTCGAATTCCTTGACCCTGAAAACCTGCAGGTAGATGTAAATTTTGTCAAAATCGGCTAAGTATTTATCAAAATATTTCACTTTACATTTTCGCCAGTAGGGGCGCTAGCACGTCGTTTAAACGTGCTAAAACATCAATATATCTGATGTGAACCAACCAGTTTAAAAAAATTTTTTTTAAGCAGTGCAAAACACAAAAGGGCAGATTTTAAAGACAGTGAAAATGACGTCACAGGTATACTCTGCCCTCTAGTGGCAAAAAACATGAAATTTTTCAAAAAGTGGGTCTCAAAATGGCCTCAGTGGCAGAAGTAAACATTAACGAAATGCCCCGAAACTTCATATTCATAGTCAGATGATCAAACTGCAATACTAAAAAATGGTTCAGCATAATCAGCACAAAATTTAAATTTCATGGGGCGCCTGCAACACCCTAATATTCAGTTACATCAGTGATTTTCAATTTAGGGTTCGCGACCCCAATGAAGGTCATCAGGCATTTTTCTAGGTGTGGCGAGAGGTATTTAGTATTTGTTAGGAACCCCTTTGTCGCAGACTCAGACGTTGTTAACGCGTTCAGCGGAAATGATGTAAATCAAGACGAATTTATAGCCCTGAAAAATGACTCGACTACGGCGGATGCCTTTAAAAAGATGTCTCCGTCTGCATATTAGCCAGCCATGGTAGCTTCGTATTCTAGAGTGGCAAGCACAGCGATTCAACTTTTGATGCCTTTTTCATCAACCTGGCTGTGTGAGGCATGCTTCTCAGCATTACTGGGAATAAAGAACAAGGCCAGGAATAAAACAATAGCAGAGCTAGATCAGAGATATGCTCTAACCACTACCGAGCCACGTATTGACAAGCTTGTCACCAAAATGCAACACCAGCCATCTCATTAGTGCAGCTGTCATGATGTGAATAAATTTATCGCGTTTTTCTTTTAACAGGGTGATATTACAATACTTACATTAGTCATTTTTATTGCTGCTATGTATGCGCAACTGCATTACATGTGTTTATTGACTCATAATTTTGGAAGAGGGATAGTTTGGTTATGTCGCATTGCGAAGTGGGTCGCTGAATAAAAAAGGTTGAAAACCACTGAGTTACATTATGATATAAAAAAATCTCTTCATTTTACAGCAACATGCTAGAATGTAAATATACCAACTTAAATAGTGACGTTCTAAAAAGTTCAATAGACATGTTTCAAGCAAGTATAAAGATAGTAGCCTAACACGCGATACGGCGTATCCCTTAGTTGTAATGAGAAATGAATTATGTTAAGAAATGAATTAGTGCACACCTTAGTTTAAGAAATAAATTAGTTTCACGTAAATCAACAAAATAGTTGTGCTTAAACAACCACTACCATTCTTGTAGTTAAATCAATCAACAAGATTTATTTCAGCTAGTTGTAAACAAAACAAATAACATGCATTATCTGCAGGGGAAGTACGAACAGACCTTACGGTCGTCGAGTCTAGCAGTCACCTAAATTTCACTTTTTTAACTGCTTTAAACGTAATGAATAAACAACTTTGATTGCGAAGTTGCTAGTTTTTTTTTTGACACTTAAAGCTCAATTCAAACGTATTTTAGAAAACTTTACGCGGCGTCTGATCATAAATCAAGCACAGGTGCATAAGATTATTAAACACATGTAATGTATGCATATATGAGCTAAAAAATCGTCAAATGGCACGATTTGTCCGAATATGAAAATATATAATGAATAGCATAACACAAATATATGAGCTAGCAATGAAACCCAGAACTAAAATGTAAACCAACAATTATAAACTATATTTAAACGTAGCATTGTAATTAAGTAATCATAATTAGATTTCAATGTAAAAGTTAAGATACAAATGTAAACTTGGGAGCAAATTATGTCTCAAAACAGAACATAATTTTCCCCAAATCAAATCTTCATTATACTCGCGGTATTGCGCCGAAGCGTGTGACGAGCGGGGGGCTATCCCAGCGGCTTAGCGCCTTGCAACACAACTACGAAGAAATGTCGCAACGAAAGCGAGCCGTGAGCAATGGATAAACATTTTTTCATGATATTTGAAAAACAAACAAACAGTTACTGTAAACACACGACCCTGATTTAAAACCTGATAACAAGAAAATTGCTTTCCCTACTCTTAAGCATATTATAGCAGGGAATTACATTGAACAAAGGCGTACACAAGATAATTCTGAAAAGCCTTTTTTGAAAACTACTCAAACGTCAATATTACCTTCTAATTACAGATCCCTGTTACAACTCTTCACAATTCAAAAGATTTGAGTCAAGATAATTCTATATACAACCTTTTCATCTCACAGCAAAGGCATTTATATCGATTGGTCTCTTTCGAATTCAAATACAGGCGTGAGAACGCCAAATTTATAGCACCAGGCACAAAATAGATAAGATTATTTGTGAACACATTTTTCAACCACACGCAAATCAGCGCGGAAAAACATGAAAATATTTAATGATTGCGATTATTATTAGATTTACTCTAAAATAATCAGTTTAACATGAAAAAGGAGTTTTTCTGTCAATCTACTTCAACAAGCCCTGAGAGTAATAAGGGATCTTACCTAGCAGTTTTGTTTGGCTGACATTACAGCAGTGAAAACACTTCCAAAATGACCGTAGCTTGTACCTTTTCTACCTTATACGTCATCACTGACGGAATAAAAAATCGAAACATGATGTACAAACAAAGTTATTTTCAAACTGGTTTCCACAGAAATCGTGGGGACATTGTAACGAGTTTGCGCTTCTTGAGTCAGCAGCCACAGGGTATGCATGTCAAATGCAATCCGCTCCCACCGTGAATCAGACCCGCCGGGAACTTCTGTCATGCGCGTGGCACTGCTACGAGAATGTATTAAACTTAGGCCTACGGAAATTATCTGCGCATTTGGCAAAACAGGTAAAATATTTTCACGGCATAAGTTATCCTTCGCACTGTGAAGCAACGTTGAGTCACAACACCAGTTACACAACAAAGAAACAAAAAACAAAGCTTTACTATTTTTGTTTAAAAAATTCCCTTAGTTTTCCCCCAAGCCTGTCTACCTCCGTAAAACAGCTTATCTTTCTTTTATTTCAACATAATCTTCGTTGTGCCTAACAAAATGCAATAGCCAAAGAAAATGCTAAAAGAAGTAATTGATCAAACGACTAGGTCAAGCATATGTATGCGTCTTCGTATTGCACTCGATTTGACTACTCAAAAATCACTTCATTTTTTAAACAGATTCGAGTGTGAGGTGGCGAAAGGTTTAAGATAAGAGCTCGTAAAATGCGTCGCATACTAATCGAACTTAACATTCTTTAAGCACTGAATTGAAAAGATCATTTAACCTTGTGAATAACACTAAACAACATTCTAAACAAGCAGTTGTGCCACAACATTAAATAACTTCAAAATAGATTAGGCAAGATTGTTTAATTTGAAAAATGCATGAATATGCAGCTAAATCTATGCTTTTTGCAGGAAATTTTAAAAAGTAAGAATCTCAAACGCTTGGCATTAGTAAGCAAATTCTGAGGTAAAAGAGGGCATAATACAAGCTGATAACGAAAATCCAAAGCTTTGAAAATGAGTTGATACGGCACTGGCTACGTCATAAAAACGATAGTACAATATATTCTCAAACATCAAAACTGTGGATGTTTTTCTTTTTAAATGATAATTCAAAACGTCCTAATTTTTATTAAATTTTCTGCAAATCTTAGCAGGCCTACTTTTCTGGTGACGCAACCCAAACCAGATTTGATTTCAAATTTTAATAATCTCAGCGCTCTTGCATTGGAGCGAAAAAATTATTTGGTTCATCCAAAGATTGAGTAAGGTGCAACGATAATTCTTACCTCAAGAAATTGTTCCAACGTTGCATTGGTCGGATTATGTGTGATCAGAAAACGCATGTTCTTGTATTGCACCTCAACCGGTGCAGGTCTGTTCATTCTAGCCATAGTAGTAGATTAGTAAGAGATTAACCAGTAACTAGTTCCAAGAAAATTCTGAAAAACCAAATTCGAATGAGTTGAAAAACAAATTGCGTGATTTCAGTGTCCGTTGATAGGTGTGAAAGGGCAACACTTTGATGTGAAGCAGCTTAATATACCTTCTCCTTACATTTAACTATCAGTAGAGCAAACAGCTTTCGGCGTGACAGGCTATTTCTCAATTACAGTTCTTCCTGTAGGTGTAGGAAATTCACTGTGGGTGACACAAGCTGTTGCAAACATCATACAGCATACAAGAGCTTCCTAACGATTAACAAACCATGTGTAGGGCGGGCCCAATACGTAGATAGCGTTTGCAATTTACGTTGTGCGATGCTTAAGCTTCTTTGCTGGAAACAGGAGACGGCCACAAACTTCATGAGTATCACACAAAGCAACTTTTATGTGCATGTCCATATTTCATATAAATTTTTCCATTTTTAAATTGCAAGTTTGGCCGTAGATGTTATGTTTAAGGCCTCGTTTCCATTTGTTAATAACCAAAAACTCACTGATTATTGTAAGATGGGGTAACAAGATAACGTTTAGAAAGCAGTATAAGGTTTATATCACTCCAACGCAAAGGAAACATAAGGAAAGTTGACTAAAAGGTTAAAAGTTGCTTTTATGCTACGCACGCAATCACACAACGATTAAAGTACCCACATTAGCTAAGTAATCGAAATAGAAGTAATATTGTTTTGGATGCTTTAAACTTTATTAAGCAGCTATATACTATAAATATGTAGGCATAACCTTCAGAGGCATTATGACAGTCACAGCCACAATATGCTTCGAATCAAGCCGCTGACGTACAGCTTTATTGAAAGTTTAAATGCTGTATATGAGAGGTGTAAGGATTATCCTACGCCATATATTAGTTGAATTGCTTTCCATATCAATTCATTAACCTTAAGTCACAGAATTAATAAAATATACAGGGATTAGATGCTTATAGATACGAAAAACTACTGTTAATTAATTTTCTAATATTTCGGATTAAAAGCTACTTTTGTTTTGAACAGCAAACTCAAAGCCAATTTCCACAAAATAGCCTGGTGTGCACCTACAGTAGTAGTATCTAAATCCAACCACACTAAGAGTGATACCCATAGACTCTAGAGCATTTTGTGGAAGTTAAGAAACTTCAGAGATAAAATAAAAATATCACGTAAAATGTACGATAAAGTATTATACTTAATACAATCAATAGTAAAAAATGAAATAGGCGAAAATTACGAAAATGCAGCACAAGCAAACATAATACTGCACATAGCTGCTCAATGTAAATCAACAACACGATATAACACAGCAAAAACACGCGGTGTTACATTGTGTTGTTGATCCATATTGAGTGTGTATGATTGCATATATTTACTTGTGCTGCATTTTTGTCTATTTCATTATGATGTTTCCACTTATCTGATAATACCAAGAAAACGTACCGAAGGTGCCAAGCTCGGCATTATCATCAACTACGCAACAGAAAATTTTTTCAGATATCAGTATTAGCTGGCTACGATGCCAAATCGGAAAGCTAATGATGATACTCGTCATAGTAAATGGTGTAAACAGCTATATTGCAAGTAATTAAACTCGCTATGAGTTTGCAGAAACAGTAATCACCAAGTGAGAACATTTTGAAGGCAGGTAGGAATTAAAAACTTTAAAAAATGAATAACAAGACAGATAAAAATATGTACGATGAATGCCAAGGGAGTAAATTAGATTTGTTTTCAGGAAAAAAAATAAAGCCAGTGCAGTGAATCTCCAAACTGGACGTTTGGACAACATCGACTCAGCTGTCATCATCAACAGTGTCAAGCAAAACAGTTATCAGTATTGTACTGCCTTACTTACATTGCTGATGGTGATTTCACTTTGTACTGTCTTGCTTACGCTGCTGATGATGACAGCTGAATTTATGTAGTCGAAACGTCCAGTTTTGAGATTTAGTGCGGTTTTATTTTTCCTCCTGAAGCTATTTTCGTCCCATATTTATTGCATTCCGAGGTTTACCTTGTTTTGAGACAAAACTTTATTGTGCAAAGCAAAGAGGTAGAATGCTCCAAACTTGACAGATCTCTTGCATAAACACGTAATGCCAAGATAAGATGAAGAAACTTCAACCCATTTGAGAACCTAATAAACAACAAAGTGTTGAACGGGTATGTAACTGTACGTGTATACAAACAACACGAAGTAGGCAGTAGCTGCGCTCACGGAAGCAACCGCGCTATGAACAAACACAGATTAGTAGAATTGAGCAACGTAAGCTATAGACAATGCATATAGAACGCAATCAATATATATATTTCAAAATGAAACCGACTGGAAATTGTAACATTTTATTTGCACTCGTAATAAAAAATAACTCTAAATCAAACAGATCAACTACGCCGATTTGTACAACTTATTTATTCGATAGTATCTGCACAAGAATCTGTTTAAACCAGATATGTATGCACAGAAACAAATCAGATTAGACCTGTTTAAACTAAGTTAACATGACACTAAGGCACAAAAATCCAACAGTTATCTTGCATCTTGAAAAGACCAATTTCCACCTTGGTAAAATTTTTAAAAAATTCGATCCCAAGTGAACAAAGAGGTTAACAAACACTATCTGGAAACCACTTTTTTTGCTAAAAATACCTGATCAAAAATGAGACTTTTTTCCAGTGGATGAATAAGTGCGGAATAGCCTGTTTTGACTTATCAACTGCAATAAACAAAAGCATTGAAATGAGAAACTTTATGTATAAAAGCATGCACATTACAAAGAAAATTTAGCGTACAACTCAGTGCAAATGAGCCTGCAGTTTTGAAACGTGCAGAGCAGCAAAACAGATTAAATCTTGTTTTGAAGCATTAACTGAAAACCTGAAAAATTTGGTCAGCTAACCAGTTGACAGTTTAATTTCTCACTCTTTAAATACTCCTGGCTGAGAATTCCATTATTTGGCCAAAACTAGCTACTCCTGATATGTACCAAATTTTGTTGTATAGCATACTTCCATAATTTTGAGTTATTGTTGTCTAAACGGAGTTATTACCAGCCCAAATGACATTCTATACGTACAAAACTTTGCAATCAAATTACATATGGTTACAAACTTGTTCAAACGAATAAATAATTATCAAGGAATATTCAATTTTACAAGTCTGGAGCATAATACACAAAAACAAAATGTTGCCTAGTAGCTAGTACTGTCCATAACACCTTTAAATTTTCTACCACATGTCCTAGAATTTAAAATCTAAGTATAGCGTGGTTTGATCTGTAAATTCAGTTTCTTTTTTTACTCCAGCAAGTCAAATCTTGAATCACAAGTAAATTACCTAATGTGAAAGTATTGGCAAGGGTTGAATGTGGTACAAGCTGTTCTTGCTTCCAAAAAGTACAGTGTTTGAAGTCAGCACCAACAAACTAGTTCTCTTCAACTGTAACAAAAACAAAAATGCAAATTTAAAATCTAAATAGCCCCACACACTAGAATAAAAATGCTTATGCATAAGCTATATTATTATCCAAATGAGCAGTGTTCCCTCTGGAGTGAGATATTTGAGAAAAATGCGAAATTTTTGGGCAAATTTTACTGATTTTGAACCAGAAATTAATATTATAAAATGCAAAACTGAAAAACTTAAACAAAAAACTTGAATATTTTAATACAAGATTGTAGCTTGTATCTTGGAAAAGCAAATTTAATGCAAAAAAATTGTAAAAGGGGTCCTCAAAGTAGTGAAATCTTTGGGCAAAAATTTCAACGAATTTATCATTTGGGCAAATTCGCACTAGTCAAAATCCTAGAGGGAACACTGCAAATGAGCAATACAATATTAGGCTATGCACTTTGATGTGGTATATATTCTTTCAAGTACAAAGTTTCTCATCAGCGTAAAGGACATGTGTTTGATTCATAACAAAAACAGACAGAGCCAGTACCATTAATGTATATACACCGTATTGGGAACCTTTAACGTCAGCAAAATTTTAAACTTTTAGCAGTCATAATCTCTGGCAATTAAAATCACAAATAAAAATAAAGCTTATAATAACAAAAAACCATTAAATGAAAGATTCACAGTAAGCTATATAAGATAGTTACTTCTAATATATAATGAAACAAATTAACTACATAGGCGAACACACTGAGGCAAAACTGATATTTCAAACTAAAAAAAATTGGATGTTAAAATGTTTGGATGTTAGTTTGTTTCACAGTAACTAGTATATTGTAGGTACTTGAAAATATAGCAACCAAAAATTCCAATGTTAAAACCAAAAATTGCAAGTACATATCCAAACCTTCAAACGAAAAACTGTCATAAAAATATTTACCAAGCCTTGCTCAGTGAGCATTGGCAGCTGATGATTTATGTCCAGCTGGTGAACCTTGTCCCAGAAAAAGTTAAAAAAATTAATGATTCTGTACATACCATCTGAAAGAATAACAGCAAAACATTGAAATATGTCTTATTGGTAGTCCCTGGCTTACCAGACAATGTACAGCAGTGTAGTACTGTACCAAGCATATACACATACACAAAGTTAGAGCATTTTTAGATTCTTGTGGCATCTAGAAGTTGTGTGCTGGTCTGGTGCCACGCTCTTTGGTCTTAAGCAAATTTCAACAAAATCGTCTTACACTTCCTTGCACTAAGTTTCAACATAATGAGAATCAATATGGTGTAGTTTTTCAAATACAGCTTTTGTTAAATCAAAAAACATTGGCATGATAGATTTTATAACTGTATATACCGTATACTGTTCCCTCTACGATTTTAGCAAGTATGAATTTGCCAAAGTTTAAATTTTAACAAAAATATGCCCACAGTTTTTAACGCTAACAAAGTTTGATTCAAGTTTTTGCCCCAATTTTGAGTTTGCAAAGCAGCCTATGATACTTTCGTTTTGCAACAAAACAATCAACACTTTGAATTAATTTTGGACAAAACCATTATTACAGTTGGCAAATTCAAGAAAAAAATTTCCCAAAATTTATTACTTTTCTAAAATTTGGAACGTTAGAGAATAATGTAAGTGCGTAAAAGATTATGGTAACAACACTAAGTTATGGTATATACTGTTCATCTGTATATACAGATCTGAGCATCATTTTATAGGAAACAAAACCTCACTACAAACACGTAAAAATTGACTAGGTCTTTCAGAATTTAACACTACGGATGCCCTGTACCATCTGTACAGTGCATCTGGTAATTATTAGTTATGCTAAGGTCTTATGTAACTGCGTAAGGTGAGCTGTCAGCACAGAGTAAAGTGATCAAACCCACCCCCCTTTTGAAACCAAATTCTTTTTTTAAAGTGAAGTGTCCAAACTGTGCAAGTGCATTAGCCTATGTGCTGTTATTTCAAAACAGCTTCGACAGAATTTGCCCCACATCATACTGAAGCCAAATTGGCTGGTTGGGTAGTGGTAAGAGGCATTGTTATCAGTGCGAATCTAGGTGCGCGATGCACCACCCCTCACCTGCCATTTTGAAACATGTTTTTTTAATGAATACAATTTTTCCATAATTTTTGAACCTTTTTGATAACAATAAACCTTATATCCTAATCACGCATAATCGAAAATGTACAAACAAAATGCATCATATTCGGTGAAGCACTCAGATTTAGGGGCAAAAAAATTAAACAAAATTTGCCTAAAAATTGTTCAAGAAGTACTAAAATGGCCCCTACAGTATGAAAATTTTCAAAAATTTTACGGAAGAGCATGCCCCTGAGCCCCCCTGTAGCCATTTCTATTCTCAATAAGCTATGCTTCAAAATAATTCTGCCGGAAAAACTACGCTTGAAAATATGTCAAAATTTGGTGCCCCCTTCGAGCAAAATTTTCTGATAACGCCGCAGATATGAAAACAGTTTTAAACGAGCTTTTGACATTTTTTTGGGGTCTAATGTCTTTGTTTTTAGTTAACATTCAACCTAATTTAAAATTTCATCTACCCCACCAAAATTTTCTGAATCCGCTTCTGAGTGCAGGATCAAGTTTTTTTCAGAACCCTACCCCCCTTTGAAATATGCTGGGTGCGCCCCTGATTGTGCCATCATAGCATACCAAAGACTGATGCAAAACATTTCTCATTATAAATGTAGCACATTGCACAGTAATCGATACGGAGGCTTATAAAATGTTCGCTTTAAACTGTAAAACTGAAAAGGGGGTTTCCCGCACGTCATCGCATAAAGCCAGATGCTCATATTGTTAAAATACTTAAAGGCCCACTGCACCCAAATTCATCGATAGTTGTAAATATGTATTAAATATATTTAAACATTTTCGCAAAAATTTGATCATGATATCCGGTCTCGGTAATGAGAAAACTGGTAAAATATCGTTAAATTCGTGACGTCATTGGGTACCAACAAACAAGAAATAATGCGACTTCTAAAAGCTTTCACATTCTGCCAAAAACTTTCGAAAGCTTTCGCACAGCAAAAGCTTTTAGAAGTCGCATTATTTCTTGTTTGTTAACAAAGACTTTTACTGAACTAGATTTCTGGACTACTTTTTACACCACTGGTTACATCAGGCATATCTATTATCTAATGTAACTGAAAATCTTATACATGCAAGAAGAGCGTAACTTAAAGATATGCACATTTTCTATTTAAGTGAACACACCAATCTGAGATACGTCATTTTTGCAGTCAAAGATACTGATAAATCACGCCAGTATTTTACAAAAATTCGATTTTTGAAATTTCTTAGTTACGCCTTTTTTGCGCCAAGGTCGAAAGTTGTAACTGCAAAAACATCTTAATTAGGCTTACCATACAACGTACGGGTATTGCTTCCAGACTTCGACTAACTTGTACAGTGTAACTAAGCTATACCCAGTGGCGATTCTAGCACCCGAAAAGTGGGGGGTGGCCACCGAAAACTGTGTTCGAGAGGATAAGAGTAAGTTCAAAGAGATTTGCAACCAAACTTAAAAAGTATTTAGCCTATAACTTATAAGCGTATTGCAAGACAATACTAAAATACAGAAATAGGGAAATACGGAAAATACGGAAATCTTGCTAAAATACGGAAAATACGGGAAGTACTGAAAATAAGGAAAAAGTGCTAAACTAAAAGGCGGAAATGTCGGAAAAGACGGAAATGACGGAAAAGCGGAAACGGCAGAAATCTTGATAAAATACGGAAATAGGAAAAAACCGAAATGACGGAAAAAGTCAGAAGAAATCTCGCTGAAGTACGGCAATGTTAAAAGGACAATTTGCTGAAATACGGAAATAGGAAATGACGGAACTGATGGAAAGCCGGAATCATTACTGAACAATACGAAAGCAGGAAAAGACGCACAATGAAGACTTAACAGCTCAAAACTTAAAAGACTTAACAGCTCAGAAGGCCGGGTGGTGAGAGCTTCCGCCTCGCGGGAGCAGTAGATTGGGTTTGATTTCGAGTTGGGTCGAAGCAATGACTTTAAAATTGGTATTCATAGCTTCCCTGCTTGACGTTCAGCATTAAAGGGACGGTAGTGAGAACAAGCCGACAAGTTTACTTGTTGTGCCGTTGGGAAATACACTTAGCGGGTTTCCATTTTTCGTATTTTGGTAACATTTAAGTTTTCCGTCTTTGCAATAATTTCTGTATTTTAGTAACTTTAAGACTTACATCTTAGTGACATTTTCCGCATTTTAGTAACTTTAAGATTTTTGTCTTTGTAGGCCTAGCATTTTCCGTATTTTAGTAACTTTAGGATTTCCGTCTTTGCATGCCTAACATTTCTGTAATTTAGTAACTTTAAGATTTCCGTCTTCGTAGCATTTTCCGCATTTTAGTGATTTCCGACTTTATAACATTTTTTGTATTTCAAGAAATCTTAGTCAGATAGAAATCTTAAACATTAAAGTTACTTAACTACGGAAAATGTTACAAAGACGGAAATCTTAAATTACTAAACAGCTCAGATGGCCGAGTGGTGTAAAACGTCTGTCTCTTGAGTTGTAGCCTCGGGTTTGATTCCGAGTCGGGTCAAACCAATGACTTTAAAATTGTACTCACAGCTTCCCTGCTTGACGCTTAGCATTAAAGGGACAGTGTGGAGAACAAGCCGGCAAGTTTAGCCTACTTGTTGTGCCGTTGGGAAAGTCACTTTACGGGATTCCCCCATCTTGGTGTGGTAGACAGATGGCTGGCAACTCCTCAGCGAGCTCGTATAGCGCTTTGAACGCTTTCTTGTGATAGGAGGATAAATATGCAATTAAACAAAAAAAATAAATAAATAAAAATATTTTTGTAACTTCAAGGTTTTCGTCTTTGTAACATTTTTCGTATTTTAGTAACTTTACGATTTCCGTCTTTGTAACATTTTCCGTATTTTGGTAACTTTAGGATTTCCGTTTTTGTAATATTTTCCGCATTTTAGTAACTTTAGGATTTCCGTCTTTGTAACATTTTCCGTATTTTAGTAACTTTAGGATTTCCGTGCTCGTAACATTTTCCTTATTTTAGTAGCTTTAAGATTTCTGTTTTTGAAACATTTTCCGGATTTTAGTAACTTTAGGATTTCCGTGTTTGTAACATTTTCCGTATTTTAGTAACTTTAAGATTTCCGTGTTTGTAACATTTTTCGTATTTTAGTAACTTAATATTTCCGTCTTTGCAACATTTTCCGTCTTTGTAACAAATGTTTCAAAGACGGAAATCTTAAAGTTACTAAAATACCGGTACGGAAGATGTTACAAGGACGGAAATATTGCTAAAGGAGAAAAAACGTTGAAAAAACGGAAATCTTACTAAAATACAGAAAATGTTACAAAGATGGAAATCCTAAAGTTACTAAAATACGAAAAATGTTACAAAGACGGAAATCCTAAAGTTACTAAAATACGGAAAATGTTAAAAAGAGGGAAATCTTAAAGTTACCAAAATAAGGAAAATTTTACTAAAATACGGAAAATGTTACGAAGACGGAAAAATTAAAGTCACTGAAATACGGAAAATGTTAGGCATACAAAGACGAAAATCTTAAAGTTACTAAAATACGGAAAATGTTAGAAAGATGAAAATCCTAAAGTTACTAAAATACGAAAAATGTTACAAAGACGAAAATCCTAAAGTTGCTAGAATACGGAAAATGTTACAAAGACGGAAATCTTAAAGTTACCAAAATACGGAAAATTCTGCTAAGACGAAAATCTTAAAGTTATTAAAGTGCAGAAAATGTTAGGCATACAAAGGTGGAAATCTTAAAGTTACTAAAATACGAAAAATGTTACAAAGACGGAATCTTAAAGTTACTAAAATACGGAAAATGTTACAAAGACGGAAATTTTATAGTTACCAAAATACGGAAAATGTTGCAAAGACGGAAATATTGTTAAAAGACAGATAACGTTGGAAGGATGGAAATCTTACTAAAATACAGAAATTGTTGAAAAGATGGAAATCTTATTAAAATGCGGAAAGTGTTACAAAGACCGAAATATTGCTGAAAGACAGAAAATTCTGAAAAGACGAAACTCTTACTAGCCTATATACGGAAAATGTTACAAAGACAGGAATTTTCAGTTACTAGAATACGGAAAATGTTACAAAGACGGAAATAATGCTAAAATACGGAATATGTTGTAAAGACGAAAATCTTATTAAAATACGGAAAATGTTAAAAAGACGGAAATCTTGCTAAAAGACAAAAGTTTTTGTTTTCAGCAAGATTTTTGTCTTTCCTACATTTTCTGTCTTTTAGCAAGATTTCCATGCTTGTAACATTTTCCCTCTTTTTGCAAAATTTTCACCTATTTAACAATTCTGTCTCTTAGCAATATTTTCGCCTTTGCATTATTTTCCCTCTTTTAGCAAGATTTCCGTCTTTAACATTTTCCGTTTTTTAGCAAGATTTCCTTTGTTTTGTAAATGATAGAGAGAATCAAAAGCACCCTGACTAAGTTGGATTGACGATTTCCAATCGAAAGATCAAAGTTTAATTACTGACAAGAAACTGCAGCTTGATGCAAAATCAGTAAAATCTTGGGCAAAATTAAATTGTTGAATTTTCGCACTTTAGCAAGATTTCCGTCTTTCCAACACTTTTTTCTTTGAGCAAGATTTCCTCTGCTTTGTAGCATTATATACGTCTTTTCTTATTTCCGTATAATTCAGCAATAATTGTCATTTCCTATTTCCGTATTTCAGCAAAATGCCCTTTTAACGTTTCCCTACTTCATCGAGATTTCTTCTGACTTTTTCCGTCATTTCGGTTTTTTCCTATTTCCGTATTTTATCAAGATTTCTGCCGTTTCCGCTTTTCCGTCATTTCCGTCTTTTCCGACATTTCCGCCTTTTAGTTTAGCACTTTTTCCTTATTTTCAGTATTTCCCGTATTTTCCGTATTTTAGCAAGATTTCCGTCTTTTCCTATTTCCGTATTTTAGTAATGTCCCATATATGACACACCATAATACATTTATTATTGACATTCACTACAACATACAGTAAGATGGCAAAATGGTCAGAGCGTCTGTTTCTGGAGCAGTAGACTCAAGGTCTGACTCCGAGACGAGTCAAACTGATTGCCTAGCCTAAAAATTAGTATGATATTCACAGTTTTCCTGCTATACGTTCAACTTCAACATTAAAGGAATAGTATCGACTACAAGCTAGCAAGTTTGCTTGTTATAACACCCTCGGAAAAGGCACTTAACATAATTCCTCCATCTTTAAGTGCAAACAGTTACCGGTAATGAATCTTTACATTCTACCTCTCGTGGTGGCCCTGTCTGACTATAGACATGCCAAAAGAGCATCGGGATCAAACGCATAACTACAAGACTTGGACAAAAATAAACATCTGCAGCTCAAATCTAAACCGTAGAACAGAAGAGGAATAGGTCTACCACACCACGTGATATCCCCCACATCAAAAAACATAATACAGAAAAATGAATTAAAGAAATACACGAACGATAACTGAAGATAAAAAATAATGCGAAACTTACAAATCGATAGTTTTATTGGGTTAGATCTAGTATCAGCCCACAGGTTCAATTAGGGTTAGGTTTGGTTAGGATCAGGGGCGCCGAGAGAACTTTCGGGCCTCGGGGCAAAAAATTCGTTTGGGCCCTTTGGTCAGTGGTACCCCAAAAACACATGATTAGCAAAAAAAAGTTCATAGCGTCCGCAGATGTTCGAATTTCGGCCTTAAATCAAGTGATGAGCAAAAAAAGGGTCATAGCTTCCGCAGATGTTCAAATTTCGGCTCAACATCTAGTGATGAGCAACATAAGGTCATAGCGTCCGCGGATGTTCGAATTTCGGCCCGAAATCAAAAAATAACATCATCGCGCCCGCAGGCCGTAGTTTGAGCTGATGAATTTTGCATTCTAAACCTGACAATTCAGAACCCCGGGCCCCCCAGTGTCCCCGGGCTCCCGGACAGTGACCCCTTCTGCCCCCCTTCTCGGCGGTCCTGGTTAGGATTAGGTTCGGTTTGGGTTAAATTTAGTTAGGGTTAGGTTCACTTAGGGCTAGATTTGGTTACGGTAAGGTTGTAGGTTAGGTTAAAGTCATAGATCAGGTTAAGGTTGGCAGACAAAAAAGTGTGGGGGCATATTCTAGATGAGACCCGTTTTAAGCACTCAACCAATCATTCAGTCAGATGGCTTTCTATTATTCAGTATTTAGGGTAATGTAACCCTACGATTATCATGCCTTCATGATAAACATATTGCAATTTTCGCTCTATATATCAGTCGCCTAGCAACTGCAGGCTGAATAATGGTCAGGCAAGAAAGGTTGACTGCTTTATAACTTAATGATTTTGTAATTTCAAAAGCGATGATAAAAGAAGGCAGCATTGTGTTGCCTATAGACAGAGCCGTAGCAGCCGCCCCCCAAACCCCCCAATTGGGGGGGGGCCCACACTGCCAAAAGGGGCCCCAAATTGTCTTGAAGGACCCGAAGTTGCATCAATTCAAAAACAAAGTTTTGCTGGGCGAATCGCGTTGAATGGGATTTTTTGCGCTCAGATTCTATATATTTCGGTTTTTAAATTTTTCGCTATCGTTTACTTTCAAATAGCGTCATAAACTGCATAATGATGTCATAAACAATACACTGTGTGTAAGAGTGTGCGTAGGACTTGAAAAAGGAGGCCGGTGCAGAGTTGGATGCAATCATTTTTCAAAGCTTAAATTCAAATTCATTCCTCTTGAAAAAATTAAATTCAAATTCATTAACACCTTGTGAGCAGATTTAAAATTTTATCTATTCATTTTTTATTTATTCGCAATTTTATTCTCCTATCACGAAAAAGCGACGGGGCGCTATACGAGCTCGCTTAGGAGTTGCCGACCATCGGTCTACCACACCTAGATGGGGTAATCCCGTTTAGTGCCTTTCCCAACAGCACAACAAGCGAACTTGCCGCTTGTTTCGCGCTATCCATTATGCTGAACGTCAACCAAAAAAGCTGTGAATACCAATTTTCAAGTCACTGGTTTGACCGGACCCGGAATTGAATCCCGGAGTCCACCAATCTAGAAGCAGATGCTCTATCCACTCGGCCATCCCATCGGTAAATTAAATTCAATCCTACCCTATTTCTGTGTCAGCAACCATAATCTGACATCGAATACAAAAGTCCATTGAAAAAGGATTTGCTAGTTTGAAAACGTGTGCTTTTGAAATAGCGCAGGAATTGAACATTGGTCCGGTCTTCCTCAATCAAAAAGTAAAAAAAAAAGAGAATGAAAATAGAAAAAGAGAATGTTTAGTCACGATGCAAATCTATATCGTACAGCTTCTGAGGAAGAGATTCAAAGCAAACTTTTTAAAACAACTGGTGGACCAGGCTATTATGTCGATACTAGAAAGTTTTAAGCTGACATGTGATGTCGCTTCGGTCTTTGCATTGCTGTTTACGCCCAGCAGCTTCGTGCATGAACAGCCATTGTCAGCAATATGATCTGGCAGTACCGCACGCAGGTTCAGATTCTTTGCGACGGGTTCGATTCACGGCTGGAGTCTATTGCATTTGATATTTATATCAGATGGTTGCTGATTAGAACGACACAAGCTCGTTTGGCAGTCTCCCTTCAACACCGTTGAACTTTTAATTCAATAGTAATACCTGTAAGTGCTCGCTTGCCTTGCTTCTCGAGTTTACAAAATGCGTTGTTACTGTTACCAGTGCTGAACAAAGTTTCAGAAAACTGAAATTTATTAAAACGTTTATTACATCTAATATGGCAAACAGCAGACTATCTTTTTTCTTTCCATTTGTTGGCATTTTTATCCACCTATCACAGAAAGCAATGGGGTACTACACGAGCTCCCTTAGGAGTTGCCGGCCATCTGTCTACCTACCGCACTTAGATGGGGGAATCACGGTAAGTGTTTTTCCCAACGGCACAAGCAAACTTGACGGCTTTCTTAACACTATCCCTTTAATGCTGAATGTCTAGTTGGAAAGCTGTGAATACCAATTTTTAAGTCATTGGTTTGACTTGACTAGTGATCAAACCCTCAGTCTATTCACTCCTTGATGATGATGATGATTTCTTCATCTTTATCCTCCTATCACGAGAAAGCGACGGAGGCGCTATGCGTAGGACGAATCCAGACTCGCTTAGGAGTTGTATTTGTTTCCAAGTTTTCCGCTTGAATTTTCTTCTGACTTTTTTAATTTGCTGCTTGCCAGATTCCACCAAGCAGAGATAATCATCGTGAAGCATCTTATCCAAGGACACAACAACGAGACTAGGTTGGGAGGTGAACCATCAACCTTGCAATCATGGTCGTCGTAAAAACGACGCTCCGAACCACTACGCCACGCTGCCGACAATCAGGCTCAGAAGCACACGCTCTATCCACTCGGCCATCCGATTGGTTCTTCGCTGGCCATGTTGTCAATCGAAAGTTAATGCGCCCGATCTCCAGATTATGATGCTGTCAAAAGAACATCTGTGTACGAAAAAGTGCGCTCTAGCTAGACCGGAGGTTTTCAACCTATTGGCCATGACCCAACAGTGGGCTACATCATGGTTTTCAGTGGGCCACAGAGCTTGACTAGAGAGCGACATCAGCATTTCCTAATCATGCCATCACGTTGACTTTGTACCTTTTAGCAAAAGTTATTGGGCCACCATCATATTTTATCATTTTAGTGGGCCATGAGCAGAAAAAGGTAGAAAAACCCTGAGCTAAACGATTTTAATGGAAAATGAATTGGGTGTAACAAACTTGTCTTAAAATTACACCTTTTATTTTTACACAGTGATAACGCGTTACATGTTTTAATTTTACCACAGTATTCGCATTGTGGTGAGAAACTGAGTTGTTACCCCTGGAAAAACCTAAAACAATTCATATCGAAAGCTAAGTATTGGGGACTTGAAAGGGTTTTTGGGGGGGCCCAAAGTTGAGCTGCTACGGCACTGCCTATAGAACCAGTCCACCGTGAACCAAGGTCTCCCGCTCCAAACTCCATAGCCATCGACGAATGACGCATTAAAGCCAAGTTTACTCAGCACTGGCTGTTGTTCCTACTAATAATAGCTTACCATTATTACGCCTGCCGATGCTGCCACAATGCACATTGCTGCAATGCTGTCTTGCCTTTTTAGTGTTTGAACAGAACAGAATTTTATTCGTTGCTCATACATAACACCAATATCATACAAATAACTGACGCAATTTTGAAAAAAAAAGAGAAACATGCTACTGCGAAGGGACCATAGGTCTTCAAGTCAAGCAGCAGCCCTATTATTGCAATTATTGAATAGCCCACATGAATATCAAAAGCCTTAGTTATGCCTGGAATGGAATATTTTTTCGATTAAAATCTATAATCACAAGCTGTATAATCACAATACTGTAGTGTCAATTGAAGTAATAGCAATAACATACCAAACACGTTATTCGTACCTACTAATAAGGTAATATTTGTTCGAATTTTTGAAATTTCGGTACGTAGAATGTTGCTTGATGTTTTGAGGAATAGAATTCCATATCTTAACACCCAAGTATTTAAACGAACGTTGTGTTCTATTAGTTGAATAGAGAGTCAAGCATAACGACTGGTTTGTCTTGGAGTTACGTGTAAAGTAGGAAAATACATCAGTTGAATACGCAAAGCAGTGTTTAAATCTATCAGGCCTTTTGTTATGAATAAAAAGGTACTGGTACATTAATTTGGCAATTTTAAAGATAAATAAATCATCTAGCTTTGATATTTGCAATTTCTTGTATTGAGGTGTGATACTTTTAGCGTATTTTGTTTTAGTACATGCTTTAATTTTACCTTGATTAAATATGTTTTGCTTTATTCTGTAATCTTTTTACTTTGATTAAATATGTTTTGTATGTTGCACACAGGGCCGGTGCTTGGAACTGCGGGGCCCAATTAGAAATCTAATAGCGGGGCCCCTCTTTTCATAATAAAATGTATAGACGTTTGTGTCTCATGAAAAAAACATGCGAACGAACCAAAAAAATAGACATTTAATACCTGCTATAAAACAAATTGAAGTGCCGGCAGCACCAGAGCAGTCGTCTTAGGGGGGCCAAGCCTTTTACAAGAGGGGTCAAACATTTAATATATTCTGTAAACTGCAAAGAAAGCTTTCACGCCACAGTCTTCTTCATCAACGAGAACTTTACATCGAGCTGACGTTGATTTGAACTTTAAGTCTTGAAGATACCGTTTCTGTACAAGTACGTGTTATATATCACAGCTATGTCATGTTGTTTTACGAGTTTGTAGACAAAAGAAAAGCAGTGGAACACGCTTATAGTTGCTTGCCAAGTTGTTAACAAACGCAATTTCCATATTTGATATTCTTAATTCGAACGAAACGCAAAACAGTTCTGGCGAAGCTGTTTCAGCAATACTTAAAATGTTTAAAATTATGCTGTCTTCAAAAAAAGTAAAATTGTCGATTGGAGGTTAAGGGTGGGGGTGGGTGAGGGGCAAGCTTGCGTGGCGGCCACGCCACCCCTTTGCGCCGACTCTGCTTTTGTTGATTGCTGTACTTTTAACATCAAGAAAGCCGGCCAATTAGTTAAATAATTTTAAATTTCAGACAAGCATTATGGTAATATCTTGAAAATTATGCCACAACGCAATAATTAGCGAATATATTTTTTTGAATTTGGAACTCCTTCAAATATGCCTAAATATGCCAACCAACAGACAATAAACTAAAACTACCGGAAAGATTTTTCAAAATGCACTAAAATTGCACTTATTGTACGAAAATTTTAATAAATTTTTGGGAATGCATGGCCCCGGACTTCCCAAAGATGGTTTTGTCCATAAATTGCTTCAAATGAACTCGACTTGATGTTGCCACTGTGCTGTTGACTTTGTTACTATAAATCTTGAAGGTTTCTCACAGCTTTTGCTTTTCTTAAACAGAGTATATTTCACAATTTAACCTAAGTCTCAATTGCTTTGGTGGAGAGCATGCATCCTTAAACAGACGCTAAAAAGCTGCAACCGAAATTAACATGAAACCCCCCTAAAACTATCTCCAGACGACAGGCGTTTATTTGTAAACAGCAAACCCACGCGATCAAACAACTGCGTAACTTTTTTCCTTACCAAAGCTTGGTTTCAGAGCCGGATTTAAAGAATGAGAGGCCTTACGTTTAGGTTATGTTGTTATCAGGTAGGGCGCTAGTTTTCATAAATTCCTGATCGGATGCAACTCTAAGGTGGCCATGGTTGATCTCGGAAACAAAGAGGTCGCTCCGTAATCGCGTCGAGCCCTTTTGCTTGTAACGAGGTCCCTTGTTTCTCCGAGGCCTTGGGCTTAATTCAGCCTGTTTTGCCTAATGGTAAATCCTACCCTGCTTGGTTTGACCAGCTACCGAGTTGCCGATTTTTTCTGTTTAGCCTAACCCTAATTCAAAAAATAGGAATGATTCATAGATATTATGCACCGGTTCAACTTTTGGCACTTTCACCTATTTTGTATCCCACAGTACAGAAAGGGACTTCCTCTAGCGCGGGGGTCCTTAAGGTGCGGGGCCCAATTTGGTCAAATCAGCCTAAAACCGGCCCTGGTTGCTCATCAAACTGGCAGTGCGTATAGCAATTGTGAATGTATGAGGGAATAATATAAGTTCAGTAATGCTTCTTGTGGAAGGAAATGACTTAGTTTAGTTAGAATTCCAACAGAACGAGCCAATTTTTTTTCAAGTAACGAAATATGAGATTGAAATTTAAGTTTACTGTCAAATATAATTTCTAAGTATCTCGCAGTTTCTGTGGTGTTGAGAGTAAGCGTAACTTGTGAACTGCTACAATCATTTCGTGGTTGAGGTGAAATTAATAACGCAAGAGTTTTTTTAGGATTTACGGTCAAACTGTTTGCAATCATCCAACGTGATATATGAGAAAGTTCGCTATTGGTTACACTTTGCACGTCAGCAAAGTTTTTTCCATCAATCAGTAACGCAGTATCGTCAGCAAAAAATCTGGGGTCAGTTTTTAAACAATTTGGAAGATCGTTTATGTAAATCAGAAATAAAAGAGGACCTAAATAGATCCCTGTGGTACTCCGCATTCAATGTTTTCTGTAGAAGAATATATATTATTGAAAGAAACATATTGCTTACGATTATCCAAATATGAACTCAGCATACAATTTGCAATTCCACGAATGCCATAATGACCCAATTTTTTGATAAGTTTTTCAAGGGAAACTGAATGGAAAGCTTTTTTGATATCCAAGAACACAAGGGCAGAGCATTGTTTATTATGGATATTGTCTAGGCAACTGGTGATCAGATCAAGGATTGGGTGTAATGTAGTATGGTTGTGTCTGAAGCCAAATTGTGTTGGTGTGATGGTGTTGTTACGCTTTAGAAAGGAAGTCATTCTGTTAAATATTATTGTTTCAAATATTTTGGATAGAGACATCAAAAGTGAAATTGGTCGATAGTTACCGAGCTGGTCACTATCCCCATTTTTATACACGGGTACAACCTTAGCAATTTTTAATTTATCAGGAAAGATACCCAGAAGCAGAGATTGATTGAGGATGGATGATAGAGGAAGAGCAAGCGTATTGATAGCAATTCGAAGAAAATAGGGAGGTATATCATCATGACCATTGGCTTAGTTAATCTTGAGTTGGGTAATAAGTCTGAATATTTCAGCTGGTGTTGTGGGAAACAGGTACAAAGAAGAAGGACACGAGTGCTTCAAATAAGGTAGATATGCATTGTCGTGATCAACATTAAATTTATTAATTAGAGTTTTGTTTGCTGATTAGGCTTCAACAAAAAAATATAAATTGATCATTTTTCGATATTAGAGGGATGAAATTGGCTCGTAAGGAAAATTTTCCAGTTCCATGAAATATATTGGGGGGGGGGGGGGGGTGCTGCCAGATTATTGGGGAGGATACATCCTCCCATTGCTCCTTGGATTTGCACCCATATTGATTGAATTTGTGAAAAACATTGGCAAGTCACGGGACAAATCTTATCCTACAGACCAGAAAACTTCGTCTATTCTAGTGCCTACCAAGGTAGGTACCGGTGCAGCAATCACACAAGCACTAGTTTTAGCGAAATGTATTTACTGCCCACTTTCTCAAGTTTTCAGCAAAAACCTTGTCCCTGAACTTGTTGCACAAGTTCGTAAAAATTGGGTTTTATGGTCGTCAAAGCGCGTTTGAAGTCATCTTCTGGTTGTAGTTGGTTGTGACGTTTGCATTTAACAGTAGCTAGTGCTGAAAATCCAGCCTCATAGATGTATTTATTTGGAAAGGGCAAAAAATCTTTTGTCGCCTGACCAATGGACATAGCCAATAATGTTTAAACGTATTGTCTTGGTTGATGCGCTTGCAGACTCACTCGGAACCTTCTGCGGACTCACAGATCACTGGTTTAGCCTGTTACGCGTGTACTACGGGACCGGGTATATCAAGCGTAAAAGGCTTCTTCGGAAAACCAAAAAAACTAACATGGAAGACTAAATTAGAAGCTTGCGGTGTTGCAAAAACTCGGTATGAAGTGATCGAATTCTAAAATTGTGATTTTCTTGGATATTTTTTGTAATTTTGAGGGCTTGTGGACAGGGCCGGCGCCAAGGGGGGTCCAGGAGGCCTGGCCCCTCAATCGACATGTTTAGCCCCCCAATTAACAAGCTTACTCTTTTGAAGACAGCGGCTTTTGTGCTAAATTTCAAACTCTGGTCCCCCTTGGTAAACACTTGGCCCCCCTAAGTCAACTGCTCTGGCGCCGGCTCTGCTTGTTGAACACAAGCCATCACAGAATCACTGCAATAAAAATACCGAAGAAGCGAAATGATGTTGGTGTCGTGTTAGATGACGTAGGCTACTTAAAAAATATGAAAGAAAGTTAGTTATAGGGGGAAGTCAATAAAATCAGAAAATCTAAGAAAAAGCGGCATGAGTGCAGCCGCAGATGAAGTCTACCCACCCAAGCTAAAACTCGCGCGACTAACTCTCCCTGTGTGACCACTTTTGCGAGCGATTACTCGCGCTGGTCGCTCGCGCGAGTAACTCGCCTCGTGTGACCACGGCTTAATTGAAATAAACGCGATTAGTAGCATTTATCGCGGTGAGTTTCATTAACTTACATTTTTAAGCAATGGTTTGGCTATCACTTGGTTCGTTGAAAGCCTGGCCTTTTGATATACTTCTGCTCTAAGATAAACTTGCGATTATTTTCAAGCGCATAAGCAGCTACATCCAAATTCAACATATAAATGCAATGTCACCAATTTTGATGTTCGTTACTGTATTCCGCAGGCCTATTGTCCAAAGTGAAGTGCTGTCAAAACTGTAGCTCATGATATGCAAGAATTACGACTTTCGCATTCGTCTTTTAGAAAAAGTATTAAAGAGGGACCACAATTTGCTGCTTAAACTTTTTTATTATTTAATTGATCCCAAATAGGTCGCTCTTCTTTCGTTGTTGCCTCCTTTTTCCAATTTTATTAGAATAGAGCCACCTACGTACGAAATACGTAATGATTATCTGAATCTTATTTAGTAACCGTATCTCTTCCGCTTCTTCTTTTTTGAAGCTTTCTTTTTCTCTAAAGCGCAAACACACAGTTAAATCTTTATCCAAGTATGAAAGCTTACACCGGCCGGTTTACGTGGTGAAATCGGCATCGTTTTAGTTGCGGTAAGTCTAGGGTTCAATTCACGGGCTGGTCAAATCGGCCGAAGTTCTCGGTGAACCACTATCCCAACGACGTTTGGTAGTTTGAAGATATATTGCCCACGCGCTTAACCGCGAGATTTGCTTTGTGCTCAGCAACTCATTATGCGCATTGGTGTTATACCAAAAGCATAATATTGATAAAGATTCGAGCTTTATCTGTGCGCGATAACAGAAATATCATATAGGCCAAAGTTACTATAGAAAAGTTCATTGCAAAATTGCAAAAAAAAATTCGCTTGTAATATTTGTCAGTTGAATGCTTTAAAAGAGACACAGCACTGCAGCAGGTATTATTGCTCTTATTATCCGTACAGACTTATGCTTTGGAGTTTCAGGGAATTATTGCGGAAGCAAATATACTCGATTAAGTTTCATAATCTTTTCAATAATAACCTCTTAGTTTTAGCAATCTTCTTAGATTTAACAAAAGCTTTCGATACTTTGGACCACGACATCTTGCTATCTAAGCTTAGTAACTATGGATTTCGTGGTGTTGTTAATGATTGGTTTCGTAGCTATCTTTGTGATCGCCAACAAAAAGTTAGAATTAACGATAAATATTCAAATTTTAAGCCTATTTCATATGGCATACCACAAGGTTCGACCCTCGGCCCCCTCTTATTTTTAATTTATATTAACGATATCTTCCAAGACCTTAGATATGAAACCATTCTATATGCTGACGATGCAACGATCCTTATACACTCTAAATCACTCTCCAATCTTTTTTGTGCAGCTAATGATTCCTTAAATGAAGTTCACAATAACCTTCTTATCAACAAATTAACTTTAAACGTTTCTAAGACTAAATTCATGGTATTAACTCCACAACCCCATCGCTTGGTTCGAAATCCTTACTATGTAATTTCTGTCAATAACGTTCCCATTTCTGAGGTAAACAGCTTTCGATTGTTAGGCACTATTTTTTCTAATAACTTCAGCTGGAAATCCCATATCGAATCCATCCGCAGCAAACTTCGCACTTGTCTGGGGATTATTTATAAAGCTCGCGATCATTTAAACAAAAACTGTCTAATGTCCATTTTCCACTCCCTTGCCTCAACGCATCTCAACTACTGCATCACCACGTTGTGTAATACAAATTCTTCAAAAATACCCCAACTCCAAAGCTTGTGCAATAGAATTCTACGATTAATTTTCCGACGTCATTCTCATGATAACATCGATGATATTTATAAAAAATATGCCTTGCTGAAAATTAGAGATAAGTTTAAATTTGAAATTTGCTGTTTAGTTTACAAATATCTTCACCAAATGTTACCTTGCTGTTTTAATAATTTTTTCCAGAGAAACGATGAAGTTCATTCTCGCCGAACTAGGCAATCCAATAATCTGTATCCTCCTCTTTTCAAAAAAAGCGTCTGCAAACAGTCTATTAAATTCATTGGGGTCACATTATGGAATGAACTACCCAATGAAATCAAATTATCAAAAAATTTGGCACAATTTAAAAAGACATTAAAGCAATACCTTCTAAATAGTTACTAAATTATTGCACCTCTTCTATAAGTGAATTTTTTTAACCCATAGCCCTCTAGCACTCTCGAGTCCCTCAGTTTTACCACCTTAATCAACTTTGTACCTTTAAACGTATTACGCCTGTAAGCCGCTCCAATAATAATAATGTTTTTCCTTCTTTCTCTTCCATGTTGAATTGTAATTTTGTATATTTATACGTTTGTTTGTTTTTTTTTTTTTGATTCCTTTGCACAGAGTTTGTGAATTGATAGTTCCTCTTGTAAGTTCCAGGTGGAGCTATCAAGTAAAAGCCACCCTTGGGCTTCTCACTAACTCTGTGGCGTCACATTTTATTTTATTTTTGACTGTCGTATTTGTTATGATTGACGCCGAATAAAAATACAATACAATACAAATAATGTGCGGTATGCTCCAAGATTTCAGATTGAACTTGACAATTCACATAAACAAAATAATCAAAATGATCGTCGGCAGCGTTTGCGCAGTGGTTTGGAGCGTCGTTTTTACGACGACCATGATCGCAAGGTTAACGGTTCAACTCCCAACCTAGTCTCGTTGTTGCATCCTTGGATAAGATGCTTCACGATGATTATCTCTGCTTGGTGGAATCCGGCAAGCAGCGAATTAAAGAAGTCAGAAGCAAAATTCAACCGGAAAACTTGGAAACAAAGGCAACTCCTAAGCGAGTCTGGATCAAAGGCGCACGCAGGATTTTTCAATGGCGGTGGGGGGGTTCAAAGACGTCACATCGTGATGACGTAAAGAATACAATTACAGTAGTTCAGAGGTATTAAAGTGCATCTAATTGTAATGTTTCTAGTCATATTACTGCGCAATTGCAGCTAACCATGATTAAGCTATATGATATGCCATTTCGAAGGAAACAATCAAAATATTTCATTCACAATTTTGCTTGATTCTTTGCGCTTCATTTAACAAGAGAAAAGGTTTCACAGAAACTCAAGCCGTCGTTAAAAATTTACTGAAAAAATTTTAGCTGACTTCATTTTTGGGTAGACTTACCTTATTTTTGAAATTACAAACCGGGACGATTCCGTACAAACAAAGTGCTAATACAAATGGGCAAGTGTGTATACAGAACTGCAGACAGTGAACACTGTTTCGACTTATCAGGTCTCATCAGTTGGTGTGATCAACTTTCACTTAAGGCAATATATGCCTAAGAAAGAATTTTTTGCTTGTGGTATGTAACTATACCAGCTACCAGAACCTGCAAAAAAACTCACTGTCCAACCCGTTCGCCCGTGAAAAAGCGGGGGACTAGTAGGGGCGGCGCCAGCCCGAAATAAGTGGGGGGACAAACCAAGCGACGGAAATTTGTAAAAATTTAGACTCTTTCAAGAAGGTCTGGGGAGCCTCCCCCAGAAAATTTCGAAATTTTAGAATTAATTTAGTGCATTCTGGTGTATATCCAGGAGGATTTCTCGTCGAAATGAATATTTATTATGAGGTAAAAATAGGACATTAGTAAGCAAAATTGTTCAGAAGTTGACATTGCCTTTGCCCTCGGTTATCGCGCCTAGTAGCCCGGTTCTGTAGTACAGTGTACTACTTCAAAGTAAGCTTTAAAAAAACAGTCTGCCCTGCAAATAGGCCAAATTTAGTAAAACATATGGTGTATTATTACAGCATCACGGTAAAGAATGAAACCGAAAATTGAAAAATTCTGAAAATGTTAAAAAAAACAATGCCACTGGCAGAAAATGAGAAGCACAACGGTCAAAAGGTAGTATCTTGTGGTCAAATTATATGCTTTTGGGTTCCCTGGACACTTTATCTAGTGACTTCTTAAAATTTGTGTCGTGTTTTAAAGACAGAAAAAGAAAGAGACCAGGAGGAAGTCCACATCTGCCCTCTTCTCTACCCCAGAAAAGAGAATTAACGGATTTGTACGATTTGCAAAAATGGGCCTGAGCAGAAGTGGGGGGGACTAGTCCCCCCATTTCCCCGCCTTGGCGCCGCCACTGGGGACAAGGCAGGCACTGTTTCTGTGGATGCAGCCCAGAAAACACAGTGAATGTCAGCGCTAAGGTCACAACTTGTAAGTTGCAACACAAATGCACAAGCGCAAGTATGTACACAGAACTGCGGACAGTGAACACTGTTTCGACCTGTCACGTCTTATCAATGCAGTTGGTGTGACCGACATTTGCTCAAGGCAATATACACCTGAGAAGGAATCTTTTACTTGTGGCTTTTAACTATACCAGTTACCAAAGCCTGTAAAAAAAATTCTCTGCCCAACCCGTTCGCCCGTGAAAAAGCGGGGGACAAGGCAGGCGCTGTGTCTGTGCATGCAGCCCAGAAAACACAGTGAATGTCAGCGCTGAGGTCACAATTTGTAGCACAAATGCAAATGCGCAAGTATGTATGTATAAAGTGCTAATGACTAGCATATAGCTGTTTGTTTGTTTAATTTAAAAAAGCAGCTATATGTTAATGGGTGTTCTTTTCTAATAAAAGTACGTTAAACTCTTTCAACAATTTCGTTTTATTTTATTTTCCTTTTTCTAATAAAAATACGTTTCTGAATTGCTGTTGTTTCGTAAAAATAGTAACTACCCTGATTTAAATCACGTATTAAAATTTTGTCCGCCCTTGTACTTTTGATCGTTCATCCTTCAGTACTTTTGTGAAGCGTTAGAATATGCCATAACCCCTGCTGTTTTGTTTTTCGCTCATATTAGTTTGCCCTGCGTTGACTTCTCATTTCGGATCATGCTCTGATGAGGGACAGTCGACTTTTCCGAAAACGTTCAGCTTATTTTGTTTTCCATATGTTATTTCGTAAATAAGGTAAATAAATAATGTTATATGTTCTGCGACTATTAGCTGTTGCTGCCATACCGATATTAAAGATCTCCTCTCTACCAAAGTTATAACTATCAGAAAAGCTTACAAAAAAACTGAAATTCACGAAGGCGATCCAGAAAGCTAAACTTTGCCGTATGGTCTTCGGTCTCCACCCCCAAAACAGTGATGAGTTAAAGTATGGTACTTAGAAGCGCAGTTACGTGCTTACACACTGAAACAGGATCTGTTGGTTGTTGGCGTAGATGAAACTGTTTGGTTTTGACTACAATTTTAACCCCACCTTTCTTACACGGCTGCAGCATTTTCGCTTGATAGCAGGTCTGCCTAAAAGCTTCGAAGCATGCAGGTGCTAAATCTGATTGCTCCCTCTAGACCCAACAAGCCAACCTTCAAAATTAGGCTGGCTACAACTTACCAGGTAGATGTGTTCTGTGCGATAGGCCAATCTCCGTGCTATATCTTCTCCAGATTACATTCCTTACTGAAAAGACATGAAAAACAACGTTTCTTGCTGAGGAAAAATACTGTAAAGCCGCTGTAATTCTCAAAACTGCGGTTTTGAGAAATTTCCAGGCTTGCATTTTGAAGTTCCCATTGACTTTTCCAGGCTAGCATTTTGAAGTAATCACCGGGTCAAACGCACCAGAAGTTGGACAACCGGTATTACTGCATCACAATGAAAGTTTCAAGATTACATAAGCAAGTTAGATAGCGAAGAAAAACATAATAGCAATTTCGGCAATCTCTGTATGAGAAAAGGCGGATTGCTCCAAAAAGAGAGGTTTTCTTATTCTTTTCCAATCGTGACCCCCTCTCCTCCCCTCTCCCCCCTCCCGTGCGTACGCCACTGGTCTGAATTCGTCCTAAGCATAGCGCCTCCGCCGCTTCCTCGTGATAGGAGGATAAAGATGAAGAAATCAATTCAATTCAATCAATCAATCATTCACTTTACAATCATGTACAACTGCTCAAAAGGTGTACCTCACAAACGTATCGAAAAGCTTTTTTGTGAATTTTATGGCTGATACACGATGTCGTTCAAAACAAGTTAAGCATACAACTCATGTCTCGATTTACGTTCTTGAATATTTTGTTTTGGTTTACAGCAAAATGAAAAGTCCCTACATGATATTGGCAAATGACTACTCCAGAAACCATCAAAGTCTTTCCACATTTTCTTCATAGATTTCGGCTGTAGCTAAAATACGTAATATGAAATTAAATATCAATACACCAGAATATAAGAAAATAACAAGATCACATTAACAGATATGCGCAAGTTGGCGATGTGGTAAGCAACATCACTATCAGTAGGGAAGGTCAGCGGTTCAAACCTCGGGCCGTCAAATCGGACACAGCGTTGCCAAAGGCTTGACACCGTTGCGACGGTTCTTCGAAGTTCGAAGCTGCACAATTACGTCAGCATGCGGTACTAGCTAGTAATCTCAAACAAAACTAATAGTGATAAAATTTATCTAATCTACTTACTTGCTTTTAAAATTACGATATGAAGATACTTGCAAATTGTTGTTCACAGTTTTCCCTCCGTCTCAAAATGATAAGAGTAACACTGTACAATCTTCTTAAAATTATTCACCCCTTCCTTTTTTAGACTACACAAATTTTTTTGGTTGATATGGAGATATGATGATGTAAGGTGAGGCAGAATTGTTACAAAAAGTGTACAGCATTTCAGCATGACACAGAATACTCTAGCATTGCAGACGATGCAAACATTTCTTAACAAAATAAAACAGTTAGGCTACAGATCCACAAGCAAAACTCTAAAAAATCTGCTTAACTCATGTATAAATAATTACATTCATAACCCCATTTATAATTTGTTTCTACCACTGACTTGATTGCTGCTGAGCCAACTTTTAATTCGTGGTCACAACCTTTTTTGTGGCACCTTCCTTATTGCTTTTGCACTTCGCACCTGGGCTGCGAACTCAATTGATTTTTAACCGAGTTCAAGTTCGAGTTCAAGAGATATTTACAAGTCCGAGTTCAAGTTCGAGTTCTAAGAATTTTATTTTTCGAGTTCAAGTTCGAGTTTGGCAAAAATGACCGAGTTCGAGTTCAAGTTTGAATTCGCAGGCCTGGACTTTGTAACTCGCTATGGCATGAACAAATAAACGATATGCAGTTTTTCTTTTGGTAAAATCATAACTTCAATTTACACCAATTGTGACTATTTGAACAACAAACTATATTTCGTAGTGATCTTTTGTTTGTTTTCAACAATTTTAATATCTTTTTAATGAACTCGAACAGTTTTATGCGAGTTCAAGTTCGAGTTCGAGTTCAGAAAAATACTTTTTCGAGTTCAAGTTCAAGTTCGAGTTTGGCAAAATGATCGAGTTCTTTCGAGTTCCAGTTCCAGTTCGCAGCCCTGCTTCGCACTAGCATTTTAGCAAAAAGTGAGTGTGAGCACGGAAGCGCGAGCGCTGCGAGACAAAATTAATGCTCTATTTTGGCGCAGTTTTATATCATTCTATTTATGTCATTGGTTACATGTGTTAGATATCTGCGCCCAAACGGCTTCTGCATTTCTTCTTCACACATGCCAAAACAGAAACTCCCATCTCACACGTATAACTTGGAAAAAGAATCATAATTTTCAAGACTTCTACGTACAAGGTAGGATATTCGTTTACTAATAATCTTGTCAACATTAATCACGTCTGCTACAAGAATAATAAATTGCACTGCCCGAGTTACAGTATATATTTTGCGAAAAAGAGCGATTATATATTCGACGAATTTCCACTTGATTCAAGACGAAACAAACAAAATGTCACAAAACAATTGTTGTGACATAAGGACTTGTCACCTACAACCAGACCAAAGTTAGATGACGTGCAACACCTTTGTTATCGGACGCAGGAAATTGAAATATCTCGAGATTTGGGAACACAAACAAAATCAAATCTTCATTATACTCGCGGTATTACGCCGAAGCGTGTAACAGTGTAACGACGGGACGCATATCCGCGGGACGCATATCCGCAGCTTATCGCCTGGGCAACACAGCTTTGAAGAAACGTCGCAGCGGTGGCGAACCGTTGGCGACACTGTGCCGATTTGACGGATCCGGGAATCAAACCCAAACCTCCCGCACCGATAACCTGCGCTTAGCATTTGAGCTAACCGGCCGGTTTTGGGGAACACAAACATTAGAAAATCAATGCCTAGCTAATGATTTAAAGATATAAAAGTACTGCACGACGCCCCTCCTGTGTCAGCGACCCATCGATAAAGTCTTGGCGACCCACATTTGGGTCGCGACCCAGGGTTTGAGAAACGCTGTCATAGACCTAGACCGGAACCTGGGACAATACTAAAACACGGAAAAAGGAAAAGATAGAAATGTGGGAAAGCCATAGGTAATCTTGCTAATTGACGGAAAAATTGGAAAATACTGAAAATGTCGAAAAAGGCCGAAATCTTGCTAGAAGACTGATATATCGAAAAGGTGGAAATCTTGCAAATTGACGGAAATTTCCGCTTTTCCAACATTCTCCGTCCTGCAGCAAAATTTCTGCTGTTTCCGCCTTTCCAAAGTTTTTTGTATTTCATACTTTTTCGTCAAAAAGCAAGGTTTTCTTTGCCTTTCTGACATATTTCGTCTTTTTGTATTTTCTCATTGCAGCAAAATTTTGGTCACTGACGACATTTTTAGCGTTTTAGCAGGATTTCAGCCTTATCCGCTTTTTCGTCATTTCTGTATTTTCCTATTTCCGTAATTTTAGCAAAATTTCGGCCTTTCCGACGTGTTCAGTATTTTCATATTTTTTCTTCAATTAGCAAGATTTCTTCTGCCTTTCCAACATTTCCGTCTTTACCTATTTCCATATTTTAGCTAGAATACCGACATTTTCCGTCTTTTAGCAAAATTTCAGACTTTTCCGTCCTTTTCGCCTTTTAGTTCAGCACTTTTTCCGGTATTTTTAGTACTTTCAGAATTTTCCGAGTTTTAGCAAGATTTTCGCGTTTTCCGTCTTTTCCTATTTCCGTATTTTGGTATTTTCCAGACTAGAACTGATGAACTTCCAAAAGATAAATGCTAGCCAGACATTGTGGCACCGGTGACCAGAGCCGAAACTAGCGCCCCTTGAACCCCCCAACCGGGGGGCGCACAAAAAGAGGACCCCGTAAATAGTCAGTACGTAGCACTATTTAATCAACGTATGATAAAGTGGCCTTAAATAAGCCTATTCTAATATTCAATATATTTTTTGTCTTAACTCGCGCGATGTGGGGCCCCCATACCATATTTATGCTTTTGGCCATGGAAGGCCCCTGCAAATTTTTCGAAAAACAGCAGTCGCAAAACTAGCAAACAAACGTTTAGTAGCATACCAAGGGCCAGGAGCGGATCCAAGGGGGGGATGTGGGGGATGCATCCAGCCATTTTCAACAATGCTTTGGATAAATAAAGTTTACTATAATTTCGAACCTTTCATAACCATGGGTGCAAATCCATGGAGGAATGTATCGCCCCAATAATCCGGCAGCATCCCCCCCCAATATTTTCATGTCCCAAAACTGGGCATCAGCGAAGGTGATGATCTTTTTTTGGTGTTCACTTCATTTTGGGCCAAAAATTAGGCATCTGGGAACGTTATGACCTGATTTTTTGGTCTTCACTTCATTGTGGGCAAAAAATTGGACATCTGCAGACGTGTCAATTTTGCTAAATCATCCCCTCCAATATCAAAAAAAGGTCGATTTTGCTAAATCATCTCCCCCAAAGCTCAGCATAGATTTGCACCTTTGTTCATAAAAATAAACCTTGGTCGCCTTAAGCACGCATAATCGAAACTGTGCTTACAAAATGCATCATATTTGATGAAGCACTCAAAGTTAGGGGCCAAAAATATGAACAAACTTTGCCCGAAAATTGTTCGAAAAGCGCTAAAATGACCATTACAGTATGCAAAGTTTCAAAAATTTCTCGGGGGAGCATGCCCCCGGACCCCCCTAAAGTCGTTTTTGTTACTTAAGTTGCTTAAAATAACATTGCCGGGAAAAGATTGCGCTTAAAAAAGTGACGAAATTTGGTGCCCTCTCCCTGAAAAAAATTCTGAATACGCTCCTGACATGAAACATTTTGAAAGGACTTATTTTCGCCCGTTTCCGGGTCTACACGTCTTTGTATTTAGTTAACATTCAACCTAATTTAAAATCACACCCCCCCCCACCAAAACTTTCTGGATTCGCTCCTGCCAAGGGCCCCTCATCCTCAAGTGAAAGGCGCAAAAATACGTCTTAAAAACGTTTTTACGTCGCATAGATAACGAAATCTTAGAGTAGGGTTTGCTTGCAGCATTATTTTAATGGGTTTGAAAGGGACCTAGTTAAACAGACTACTAAACCTTGTTAAAACTGAGGAATTTCAAAGGCTCAAAACGCACAAAAAGCCTCCAAAATAAGGTCAAATTCCGCAAAATTTTCTGGGGGGCATGCCCCCAGACCCCCCTAGCTTGGCATCGCCCCTTCGGGGCTCGCTTTTTTGCTCACCATCCAAGAAAAAATTTTTAGGGGGCCCCGAAAGATGATTTCGGGGGGGACCCCGCATTGCCTAGTTTCGGCCCTGCCGGTGACACCACCTGGCGACACCAGACTGCGCCAGATAAACTTCATGAGGATTAAAAATGATCGAAGCCATTAAAACACGAGCTACGCCATTTTTAGTTGCCCACAGCAAAGAGAGGTAATCCTAAATGCAGGAGCGCATCATCTATCTGTAATAAGTAACTTCTCGCTTTATATTCGTGAAATCGTGAATAGCTTCTTTTTTCTCCTACTATTTAGATTTCAGTCCGCTATTCAGTTGGTCATATATCAGAGGTGTACAACGGAGCCGGATCCGGATTTTAAAAACCGGATAATCCGGCTGTTGCTTCGGATCCGGATCGGAATTGTGATTTTTTGCTTTTTCCGGATCCGGATCAGGATCCGGATTCAATTTTGGATGATAGCCAATTTTGAAGTTGCTGCTTGCTGGTTTATATAGTTGCTCAATTTTTCCCTTTCTTAGCATTTGCTCCTTTAATCGCTACATTTGAGTATGTATCGCTACATTGGGTAGCCTATATTAATAAGCTACCGCTGTTGGGTGCAGAGTTCAGGATTCGAAGTCGGATTTTGTTTCCTGAATTTTTCAAGATTCGGAGTCGGATTCGGATTTTGACGCTTCGCATTCGGATTCGAATTGAAATTTTTAAACTCCGGACATCTCAGTCATACATGTCAATCTCTTGATTTTTAGTCAATTGGTAAATTTGGTACAATTTGCATTATTTTGTTTTATTTGATGTTTGTTAATCATGGTATGTTGATCGTTTGCGCCTGTAACAGTGAAGAGTTGTATGATCTTTGAACTATTTTGATCTTTGAACTATTTACAAAAAAAGAGAGTGAAACATACTCAAAAGCGAAAATGATTTGAATACCGGTAGGCTACCGGTAGTAAGCCTACGTATTTTCAGCTAGCCTAAACTAATGAAATAATTTCGGAGCATGGTTGATGGAAATTTTAGAAAGTTATTTACGAACAAAATAGCCAAAACAATTTGAAACATATTCAAATAATATAGAGACGTTTCGGTTAGAATACATTAACCATTGTCAATCATGAGATTTGAATAAGGTTCAAAATGATTAATGTATTCTAACCGACACGACTCGATGTTATTTGAATATGTTTCAATTTGTTTTGGCTATTTTGTTCGTAATTATTAATAAAATAAGGATGCTGTAAAAAATTAGCGTCAAAAGTTGCTGTTTCATCATAGACCACGGTTTAATTCCATTTAATAAAGTTGCAATTCGTGCACATTCGGTAGGCTTTTAATCATCTGTCACTGTAATGTCACATGGAAGTGTGTGTAGTGCAAAGTATTTGTATGTTTTCCGATCGAAAAATTTTGGTAACAGCTAAGCATTTTTTGTTTGATCCAACGTTTATTCCCCCCTACTTTAACGCGTTTCGCCATAATTATTTATAAACTCTACAACTCCCGGTTAAAAGAAGCAATTTGATGAGTAATAATTGAGTGCAATCGATGTCATTATCACCGTAGAATAAACCTGCCATACTAATAGCTAAAAATAAAATTCTCGCGTGATGGCGCAAGACAAAGAAAGAGAGAGAGATACCAGCAATGGTTCACGTTATTAATGTTGTTGTTAGAGGCTGACGTAAGTTGTTTCGACAAATAAAACAGTAGCTAGTGCCACCTTTCCTTCCTTCGTAATAGTCTATACGCTTTCTACCTTTATTGTAATACATCGTAAATATCTAATCAATTTGTGCTAAACTCATTCCGTTTTATGTTGTTTTCGGCGATTGGGTTAAAACTCAAAAGGCTCGAGCTTTGGTTGATTACCTTGATGTAATTACACATCGGTTCATCGTCCTCTTGGCAATTAGTCTTTGTAAAGCAATTAGAAAAATATTTCCTACAACCTATCTTCGTGAGTGAATAATTTATTATTACGGTAATAACATCATTTTGTTGTGGTTTACAGTAGAGATAATGCGTTTTATCTCCAATTGTCTTGAAGGCAAAATTGTTTTAATAATGAAACTTCATAGCTCTTTTAATTTATAAATTTGATTGTGGGTAGCACACACTGCATTGATTTCAAATCACCACTCTTGACAAACGGTCCTTTCTTCAAAAGCGTTACGTTATAATTATGATTAGGGGGGATAAAAGTCATTAAAGTTATATATTTTTAGTAGCGCAAAAACTTATGAAACCGCTAATCGCGAAAAAACTAGGTTGATACGAGGTCCATTTAAGGAGTTATAAAGTCATCAAAAGTCATGTTTTCTTATTTAGGTCATAAAATATGACCATTGATTTTTGTTATGAAATACAAATTGTTAAACCCCTGTAAGACTGTAGATAAACCTCCTGTAGACTTTAAAATTGATGATTATATGCTAAGAGGGGCAATGAGCATTTCCAAGTTTTCATGCCGACTTTCACGAAGCATTTGAAGCGACTTTTATATTATCAGTTTAGAAAAAAGTTGTACAAAAACCATTGTGGAGACGAGTAGACCAGATGTTTCTCCAGCATTGCATGCCAATATGTTAACATACCAGCTAGCCTACATCAGCATCTGTAGTAGAATGGTCATTTTCGATGTTAAAGTCTATGATTCTTGAAAACCGAAATTTTACCGATGCACACGTCGCATTCTATCATAAAATTGTGTTTAACAGTTGAATATCTTACTTTTTGCAAGACGCACATTCGAATTTTTTTTACTGATTTTCAAGTGAATTTTTTGTTTTTTTGAGTATGTTCTTGTTCGAAGTGCATGTTTAGACTTACATATGAGATGTTAATCACGGAAAACAGCATAAATTTGCTGTTTCAAAAATAAAGTCATACAAAGTCATATGTTTTGAAAAATAAAGTCATATTTTTCGATTTTATAGGTCATAAAAAAATCGCCCTAATTATGATTCATAAATGGCAAATTTTACTAAGTGTTTCCGCGTGAACTGCTGGGTTACAACTTACAAACTGAATAATTTCAGTTAAAAATAACGTTCACTTTTCGATTTGATTTATAGTGTCGTATTCAAACATAATCAAGTCATTGAGAAGCCTTATACAGTTATAGGTTTTTAACTTTTTGTTTGTAAATGACTGAAGGAAAGTTAATACTTTGTCTGCAGCCAGGCAACATGAACCGCAACGTTTTGCTGTTAAGACTAGAATACCGATCAACTGTAGTTTCAGTCTCATCAAGATACCCAAGCAGATTTTTGAATTAACGTTATGTTTGATTAAGTAGACGATGCGAAAAGGGAAAATTAAAATAGCCAGCTATGAGATTTCTATCGAAAATGTTGTACCATTTTGCATTTAGTTGTAAACATAAGCTTGAGAGGACCTCCTGAATAAAAAGTTGAAGTGAAGGTTTTTAAATATCCAGCATATAGTGTGTTATATTTAGTAACGTTTATCTATGGAGGTTAAATCTTTAATACGTTTCGAGACTATACACTTGAAAATTTTTCTTTGTGAACTTCGGTCGATGCAGCATCAACTGGTCAAATGGGTTTAAAATATCACTAAAATACCGTGTGTTCTCTCCACCAATTCACGATAGCATCTTGATCTTTCGGGGTGAGTCATTGAATCTTCGATGAAGAAAGCGGCTTAAGATCCGTTTTCACGCAGACGGCGAATGGTTCGCCTTACTTTATTAGCCATCTTGAAAGTTTTTGCGCCTTTAAACTGCTTAGTAAAAAAGTAAACTTGTTGAAGTTTGTGAACTGTCTGGCTGCATCTCGAAAGTACAGTTTACTTTAGTGCAGCAGAAAAAATGTTAATTCGATTGCGAAAGCAAACCACGGTAAACACATAAAAGCCTGGTTAGTCGCGCGGTAGAGCGTTGGCAATTTTGGACCGAGGTTGTTGGAATATACTGCTTCTTATTTTTGTATGCGAATGCGAGTTAAATATGATATTAAAATGTACGCTTTGTATCTATGAACAGTAGGTCTGCAGCATGGGCTAAGCATAATAGCTAAAAAGACTCATGAAAGGATTGTAAGAGAGTCTGCTCAGTGTGTAAACAAATTCATTGCAAAAACATGTTATAACACTCAATTCAAAATTTAATTCAAAAATAGTCGGATAACGATGGTATAAGAATAATTTTTCACCAGCGATTAATTAAAAAATCCAGTGCAGGATGCTTTTAATATTTTATATTCCATATCAATCCAATAGCTGCTGTTTGTCAGGGGGATTGTTTAGTTCAGTGAATAGAATAAATTGATGTCTTCCACAAGGTGTACTTAGGTTACCGCGGCTCTACAATATGATCTTCCGACTGAAACTATTTCCAAAGATCACAACCTGTTCGAGATTGAAAAGAACAATGGCTATTCGATATGGGATAAAGCTGTTTTTGTCACTTGAGGCTATTTTTAACCTAAATTAAGTTAAAAAGATGGTTTTAAGTACCTATGTCACCGGAGAACGAAACGTGCGGTTATCAAATTTCTATATTTTTCTTTTTGTGACCGTTCTTTTCTTAAAAAAGTGTAACTTATTCCGTAAACAAGCGCATTGTTATGCGTAGTTGTATTATCCCTTAACAACAGCCTATGTAGACTGTGAATAATGAAAGCTGAGAAGTGGGAATCATGAGTCAAAACTGTAATGGAGCAAATGCGAAGTTTCCGTATGAAAATCTGCTATTGAATTAAAGCAAGAAATTTCAATATTTTTGGCAAAATAACCACGTTCGTTGCTGATAGTAAAGCTCCAAACTTGTCATTAATCGGTTTTTAGACTTAAGATATTCGTACTTTATTTTTTCGAGGTTTCTATTGTAAGTTGCAATATTTTTGTGGTTAGAAATTGAAATATTAAAAATAATGTGGAGCAATGAATGAGTAAAAGAATGAAATCAGTGAATTTTGTTTTTAAAACATAAAACTTATCCATTCTATCAAGAAAAAAGTTGCAAGTAATACAGATAAAAAAACACTTTTAAAAAAAATAGCCCAAGTATGAAGGGGTCAAGAGCGCCTAAGCTTGCCCTGTTTCTTCCTTTTGTTACCTCACAGAATAGTTTTCGATCTTTTTCAGATCGTCTGGAGTTTTATTCTTCCAGCTTTATCAAACATGCTCTAAAGAAATACAGCGGTGTACAAAACTTTTGAGTTATGACTGCGCTAATTTAGAGCATTGTTTTTACTTCGTGTGGAATAATTGCTCTCTCGAATTCTTTTGAGTGTACTTGAATCTATTTTTGGATCAAAAATAATATTTTTCGCTGGTGGAGGTTTGAGCAGTGATTTTCTATCCACATTATACCTATTGTTTATGCTTACTACAAACCTATAAACATAAACATCGAAAAACGGTATCTTTTAAATATAGTGAGTTATCGCCCTTGTGATTGTATGTTATCTGTAGGCTAGTGCATAAAAAACAAACGTACAAAACAGGATTTTTTCTGCCACTTTAACAGATATTTAAGTGCGCTGTAATGATGTCAATCAAGTCGTAATGGAAATACTGTACTATTAATTAATTAAGTCTCTAATCAAATATTCACATGAAACGGTTCAAGGCTAAAGTTCACAGATATTCTGTGCAGTGAAGTGAAACAGATTACACGAGAACTGGTGTCTTAGATACAGAATAGCTAGTCTTTGAAGTAACAGTATAGCTTGGGTGGTGTTAATTAAATGGAGCTATTTGAAAAAAATAACATCATTCTACGGTGAAGTCTAAATGACATTAAAAGACATTTATTAATGACAGAAAACATTCATTTTATTGATGTGAACTAATAAGCGTAAGTGTATTTTATTGATGCCGTAGCTACTGCAATGTAGTCTTGGGCGTCTTCAGGAAGAATGATCTAGGTGAGCTCTTGCTCCCTAATTTTAACATTACGAAAATTAAAGGTATTTTGGAATGTCCGAACATATTGCTTGATCTACTTTAGTGGCGCCGATGGCTTAGCCTTAGACTTAAACTTATTTATTAATTTTTGCAAGCTTGTAAAGACGAACGCTGTATAGAAAATAAAATTTTGCTTTGGAAGAAGCTTTGTAAACGTAGTATTTGCTTGCGTAGAAATTAATGCAAAAATTATGCAGCGGTCAATATAATTAATAAAGAGTACTTGGCAACGCTGGAAAAACTGTCTTCATTTAAAGTTTTTTTATCTGGTTTAATCAGTGAGATGAAAACATCATTGATTTCTTAGTTGTTTCAAAGCAAAATTATTAAATTATGTTGAAATTGTTCGCAAAATCGATTCAAAAAACATTGCGTTCTAGTTAATTAAATCGACCACAATCATGTGCTTTGATGCAGTGAAAACCTTAAGACGGGCCATGACCAAATTTGTGAAGCCAAATAGTCTAATGTGCAATATTATAGCAGTCTTTGCGTCACGCGTGATGTTTCAAATAATTTTTTTGTTTGTTTTCTAAAAGCCTTCGCTCTCGTTGCTTTTTAAGCAAGTCAATTCAATAAAAAGACAGTCAAGTCGCAATAGCATTTGCGTTTCGTTGTTTTCTACAATGCTTCCAAGCTGTAAAGCATGCATAAATAGATTTTAAAAAATAACTACCTAAGCCCACGCATAAAAAGCTAGGTATTATAGGCTAATTATTGTTTTGCAACAGTGAAATGTAACAAACTATAATTTGTAAACTCTGTGAAGAGGTGAAGCATTAAATTTGCATCTATTTGTTTCAGAAGTAAAAAATTAACATAAAGTTAACATAACATTTTTAAATGTTAACATAACATAACATTTTTAAATGGAAATTGGGCCCGTTTCTTATCAGGTGTTTTTTTGCATGTATATGCACCACGAAAAATCTTTGCCATTTTGTAAAATCAAGCATTTGCTGCCCAACAAATTAACAACATTAAATGACGTTGTAAAGAACTGCGTAGTGCATAGCTTAAGATGTTGAGCGGAGAGTAAAGTTAGGTATTAATTCGGTAAAGCTAGAGTAATTATGCTATTCACGTTGACTGTTTAAAAAAGTTAGTGAAGTTACGCCACAGAATAAATATTTTATGTAGACTTACAGATTTGTTGTTGACTTCACCGTATCCTTATTTTGCATGCAGCTGATCCTATTTGAGTTGACATAAGCAGATCAGTAACGACTGTAATCTTGCCATTACGCCGGTCATTTTCTATTTACTTTTAATACGCTGCCACCGCAGATCAATAGACTGACTAAGTTAAACGTTAAGTTAAAAACTTCAACTTGATGATCAGAGCACATGGAGTTGGCATAGCGGCGCATTGAGCTCTGAAGCTGGTTTTGTGGTTCGATGCTTCATTTTAGGTCATCTTCCATTATTATTGTGTATAATATTGCACTAATAAAAAACAAAGCAGCAAAAATATTGCTTTTGGCTTAAAAAAATAACAACACGCCTAAAAAAAAATAAAGAAGCACAGAAGGTGAAACAACGTTTTATTTAGGCCAGGAATGGGCAGCCTTTTTCGGTCTGGATGCCAAAATCGTCTAAAATCAACGGCCAGATTTCTCCGTGCGCCAACCAGCAGTTCATGTTTTCCACTGAAAATATCAAAAAGGACTTCACGTCTGAGATATCTGTTTTCCACTGAAGATATTGGTAAGGAGCAAAAAAAAGGACTTTACGTTTTCAGATGTCTTATAAAAAAATAAAAGAGCCGTATGTTGGTCAGTGAGACTTCTGCTGCTGCTTTACTGTTGACTCGTTTTCATGGCCTCGCTCGCGTGCCAGAAAAACAAGCTCGTATGCCAAGTTCGGCATGCGAGCCAGGGGTTGCCCATCCCTGATTTAGGTTGACGCCTCGGTCACTGTTTTCATGATTAATTAGTTCGTTAAAAGAAACCTGCATAATTCCGCCGGATATTGCTTTAGTTTATCAGCCAACTTTTTTGCTGGAATTGATTTCAAGTTTTCACTTCAAAAAATTTTTTGAACTGGTATTACTTTTCGTAATTATGTTCAATGCGCCTTTTTTATTCATGAAGTCAAACTTTCTTTTCACTTTCTAACATTTTGTTCTTTTCTTGCAAAATGGGATTTACTCAGCGCATAAAAGTTGGAATAATTATTAGGGATGTGCCTCGAGGAAAAATACTCGGACTCGCCGAGTAACGAGTATTCACGACAGTACTCGGCCGAGTCCAAATCCGAGTATCTACGACGTCAAAATATGAACTCAAAATTAGGTGACGAGCAAAAAAAAAGGTCATCACGTCTGTAGAAGCCCTACTTTCGACCCAAATTCGGATAAAAAGCAAAAAAAAGGTCAAAATGATAATGGTTTAATACTCGGCCGCGTATCAATTAATACTCGGACTCGGCCGAGTACTGGGACTCGACTCGGCACAACCCTCATAATTATTGCTTAAATGCATGCGAAAAGCCGATGAAATTTCGCGGGCTTTTTAGCTCTACGTTACCTTTGATTTTTCAACTTTTGCAAACTTTTCTAAACAAAGCTTTTGTATATACAATATTAATATACCGTCAAGTCATCGATTTTTTTCAATGTTTGTTTAAACCTAAGAGGCTTAAGTTAAATGAAATATGTTTTGAATTATCAACGTCACCTATTTCGTAATCAGTCAGGTGCAATAACACCTCGTCATATTTTTTGCCCTAATTTGACATCGAAAATTTCGACCTTTCGTTGAAAGCAAACGTTGCATTTTAAATGAATAAAACAATAACATCACTGTAAGTGTAAAACAACAGATTTTTTGAAGTTTTGTGACAGCCGTGCATAAAATGTAATTTTTTGTCTACATTTGACACTTTCGACTTTCGTGGTTTGCGGCCTGAAGTTTAGCCATTTGATCTTGCGCAGAACTCTCATTGTTTGTCAATCCTGCCGTTTGACGGTGTTAACAACGGCACAGAGAGAGATAAAAAAACAACAGATAGATTGCAGATATGTTCACTGCTTTAAGTTGAGAAGGAAGTCATTTACTTTTTGTTCATTTTGTGCAAGAAGCTGCTGTTAGCATGAAATAAAAGTGGTTTATTAATGAGTTAAATTTAATTGAGTCAATACCAAGTTTATTTGGCTGAAGCTGATTAACGATTGAGAAAATACAGCGTAACTACAGTAGCTTACCCTTAGGCTCTAGCGTATAGTTAATCATGTAAATTAAACAAAAATAACAATTTTTTGCAGTTTCTTAGTTTTGCGATTAATTTTTGAAAATTAAACTCGTTTGAGATTTGCATCATGTAAAATTACTGAAATCGATTAGTTATAAAATGTGGTGCTAAGTTTCTTCAACAAGTATACAACGAAAACTCATAATCATGTTTTGAAATGTAAAAGCGAACTCACTTAAACTCAAGCTTTAAGATTGTATTTACCCTTTGTTTGTGAAATTTCACTTATTAAATCGTCGTTTGCACATGACCTCGTTCCGGTTGCAAGGTAAGTTATTGACGTTTTTATAAGTGACGTTAGTCGAACGTAAAGAGCTACTCGAATGGGTTGTGGCAGCAGCTAGTCTCTATTTTGACATTTTGTCTATCTGACATGAGTCCAAATATTCTAGCCCTCTTTACAAGGTTTTGAGTGATCTTGTTGGATTAACTGTTGTAGTTGATTTTGTGACGAAGTTCCAAGTGGCTGGCTGTGTTATTGAGCTTTAGTTTGCTTTAGGCTTTCAGGTAGTAAAACTGGGAAAGATAATTTTGAAATTTTAGCCGTTTCCATAGTAATAAGACTGATGCAATAATTTCCAGTTTGAAAGTTTTGAAATTGTTTACGAAAGTCTAAGTTTCAAGTTAGACTCTTATCGAAACCAATTTGATGTTACTGCGTGATTTTACCTAAGAACAACATGTGTTACAGAAAATTCTGTCGCTGTATTGTGGTTAAAGTTGTTATTGCTGCTGGACAGCGCCCGAATATTATTCCGTCGTTTTGCTTTGTCATTTGGTCAAGGCAAAAACAAGACAAACTCGTTGCTTGACCGATGTGAGTTGTAGATAAACAAGTGATTTTAGTGACAAATTTCTATTCTTGCAGCGCTTATCTGTTGGGTTAGTTGGAAAAATGCCACAGTGTATTTGTAAAGTGGATTAAGAATCCGTAATCTAAAATAGTCGCCAGCACTTTAGTTTTTGAAAAACGTGTATTATGTGCTGACGGATAACAGGTCATTTTTGCGTACTGTTTCTCTGAGTAAGCACGAAACATATAAAATTTTATCGGCAGCTTTGCATCTTCATTATTTTAAATCAATTTTGCGCCTAAGATGTTGAAATTCTTATTATTACCATTAATTCAAGTATTTTTTCGGAATGGCGCGGCGCGAAATCAAAAAGGCAGTGGCATAATGCATATTGCATGCAAGAGCGAAAACAGATGCGAATTCAATCGTTTTGAAATGCAGCAGGCTCAAAAGCTGTCTAAGCCTAACTTGACAATTTCACTATGTTGACAAAATGAGTTATCTTGGCAACGTTTTGATATTGCCTCTGATTGATTCCTCAAGTACTTTTTACGTTACGCCTTAGGTTGCGACGAATTGTTTTATTGTATTCTCACTCGCTTATCGTTTCAATTTTCCTTTGCCATTTTTTAACCTTTCCTAGTTAGTTTATGTAGAATCAGGGTACAGTTTACTATTTTTACCCTATTCTGCTGCAGCATCTATAGGGGAATCAATTTAGACTCTCAAGAATGACGTGATAATTTTTGCATTAATATTCAAATAAAAATTCTCAAAAAATCAGAAATTTGTGCGCGCACTAAATCGTTTTTAGTATATTTTTATCATAAATTAATTGAGGTCTTCCTTGTTAATCGAAAGAGTAACAATGCTTTTCAAGTCGTCGTTGGTATTCACTGGGTTTGTAAGCATGGTTAGTTAAAGTACGGTTATAACACATGTAATAAACAAGGAAAATGTTGCCAACTATTTGGAAAAAAAGACTACCGAAGCCTTGTATGTGCGTTTTTTCGTTGCTTTTGTGAAAGACGTTAGGTCTAGTTATGTCCGTGATAAATTTGCGGTACGAAACGAGATTATATTACTGAATATGGTGTTGGTTTTAGTGTCACGTTGAATGTCAATGTAACATTACAGTTTGTATGTCATTAGCCGTAGGGCTTGTAGCAATCATGCACTTGCTACTGTTGCTACATTGCTGCATATATTTCAAGTTGTAAGTAAAGTATATAAAGATTGGTGCTTTATTGAACAAATAGTAAAACAACTTGGTAGATAAACCATGACAGTGCTAATTGCATGAAGAAGGTTTGAACATTACACTGAATCAGTCTAACGGTCGTTTATGCAAATACAATTTTTCAGATTTTGTGTTTTTATATTTGAGTTAGACAAAGGCTATGCCATACAAGTGAGGATCAAATAGTTTAAAACTTTTAAGAGATCTTTTAGAGACCTATTAGTTTTGATTAAGCCGTGTGTTAGGATTTAGCTCAATGCTGTCTATAATGAATGCACAGAATTGCATTTACTTGGCATCTAAAACTTTTGCTTATTTTCGTAAGTTGATGAGCAAATGTGAATTTGTATGCTGCAAAAAGCTTGATATTTCTGCGTGAAGTTCCTTCAGTGAAGACGATAATTGAAATTATTTGGTTGGACTGTGAATAGTATTTCTTTCAGGTTGTGGATTAATGGTTTGAAGTTTATTAAAGTAACTTTTAAGATCTATGAAACTTTACCAGACTTCTGTATTTGTATGTTAACAAACATTGCGTTGCTTTTGAGTAAACATTCAAATAAATAACGCAAAAAACTAATATTGCCAGATGTTTTTTCAAAACTAATAGTCACAACTACCGTATGAGTATCTCGTATATAAAATGAATCTTTATCAACAATAAACTGCAAAGCTAACTTGCAAATCCGCTCCAGAATTGTATGAAGCCTATGGCACTATGGGTAAAAAGATAAAATTATTCGGCAAAAAATGGTTGTAATGAAATGTTGAAAATTGGTAGCTATCATGAATGTCAAAGTTGAACCAGAACATTGCAGGAAAACTAATCGTGTTGAAAAAGCGTGCAAATGCTAAAGTAGACAGCGGGGCGATTAAATCGTTTTATTATTGTTTTTTTCGCGAAGCAAATGACGTAATTTTGACAGTTTTGACTAGCTTATCTGAAGTGATTAGCTGGAATGCTTTAAGGAGCATTATGATTCGGTGGACTTAACATGAATATAATTTGCAGTTCTTCAATTTTTGTAATTGCCTTACGATGGGCTGCCCGTAAAACAACATGACAAAAGCAGTCACGAGTGGTTTGAAGATTTAATCTTTGCTGCTTAAGTCGCATGGCGCCACCCTTATGCGCGAGGCTTTAAGGGGAGGATTTTGGTATCAGCGGGTGCTGACTTAAATCATGCTCCCCCCCCCAAATGTTATCATCAGGGGCGATTACTATTTTCTGTCTGGTGAAGTTACAATATGTTCAAGTTCTACCCACACTCTACTAATAGCAGTAAGTTGTTGCAGTTTGAGCGTCGCTTTGAATGAGCGGTGTTGACTGAGCTTGTCACTAAAATATGAAACAAGTCATACGATTAAATTTGGCAAACTTATTGGAACTTGTTATAGAAATGTAGATGTCATTATAAAGTAGGCTACAATTAAATTACAATTTTGGCTGCCTGTTTCGCACAATCTTACGAAACACGGTTAGTTATTGAAAATTTGTTAAAGTGAAAAAACTTGTTCTTCCACTTTCATTGGTGCTATAGGTCTCCTCTTTGCATAAAGTGCGCGATCGTTAAATTCATTTTCAACCTCAGTGCCTATCGTGTTGTTTTTAGGAGTTTTGCTGCCTCGAGGTGTGGCGCTCTCAGGCCTAAGCCTGGCAGCTTTGCCCGAAAAAATGGAAATATTGATAAACAAAAAAAAAAAAACGCAACAAGTTGGTATCTCTTTGCTTCTTTGCAAATGGGATACGCTATTTTTGGATCTGACAAAACCGGTTTTGTTTTTAGCAAAAATTAATAACATATGTTTTGTTATCATACTTATGATAGGCAATCTTTGCTATACTGTAAGAAAGTTTATTCAAGGCCATAAAGTTAATAGCAGCACACGTGTATATCTTTAGTTGTAGAAGAGAGCAATTACTTGTGTGGACGCTTACGCTTGCTCAACTTTACATACACAATTACTAAGTCCCAAAATACTGCCAACATTCTTCTGGATATGTTGCGAGCAAGGGTGGAAACTCAAAACTAAACCTAAACCTGAAAACGTGGTTTTAAAGGAAATTTTTGAAACCCAAACTGAAACTGACACCTGCTCAGCCAAGTTTTTGAAAACCCAAATTTGAACCGAGACCGTTTTTTCTTGAAACGTCAAAACCGAAACTGAAACTAAAACCTGTTCAGAATTTTCTAAGGTTTTGGGTTTCAAAAATTGCCATCCCCATCATTACCAGTACAGTTCCTTTAATGCTGAGCGTCAAATATAGAAGCTGTGAATACTAATTTTTGAGTTTTTGGTTTCACCGGACTTGGAATTATACCCAAGTCGACAACTTTTGAAGCAATAATTGCTCCTATCAGTTGGCCATCTGAGCTGCTACTTATCATCGTAATAAAACAAAAACGTCAAGAAGTAGAGCACTTAAATAATCCGTATTAAAATAAATTAGCTTTCTTGGACAAAACTTAAACCGAAACTGAAACCCAGAAACCGAAACTGTGCCCAAGCAAAACTGAAACCGAAACTGGAACTTATTTTTTAACAGCCGTGAAACCAAAACAAAACTGAAACCTGACATCTGGGTTTCAGCACACCCAAACTGACACCCTAACGCCAAGTAGCCAAGTTTCCACCCTTGGTTGCGAGACATGAGACAATTCCAGTAATTTTGACAAGACGTGAAGACAGCGCTTTTCAGAGTAGTAGTGTGCAACTGCAATCTCACCACGTTAAAAACTAAGATAGAAAGAAGGTAACATAGACAAGCAGAATAACATTTTCCGAATGAATTACTTGCATTTGAATAGAATTCATGCCTTATTATAACGATCAAATACTTTTTACAAGCATATAAATTGCTACATCACGACAGACATGACCAAGAATATTGATACTGTGCCATAATTTTCCGCTTGAAATGATCTATTACTGGCTTATATGCTTGTAGCATAATTGAAACAAAATACTAGTTGAAAGTGGCCATTTGGCGTAAATGGCGATGCGGTATGTTTAGCAGAAGCTGCACTTACAATATACCCTAACGAACCGCTGTTTAATTGCTAGTTTGTGAAACGGTGTTGACCCTAAACTCGCTGTCTAGTTTGCATGACAATTTTTCTGAGTGATGATAATTGGTGGTTGACATTAGTGGATAATATTAAGTCAAATAAGGATAGAAACGTTTTACCCATCTTACAAATCAATATTGATTTTGTTTCTTCACTCTTTTTGCATGCGCAAGGCCATTGTGACGTCGTTTGAAATTGCAACAGCTTTCAAACAGATTGTTTTTTTCATATAACTTATAATATTGAAATTACAACTCTTTAGAGGTTCTTTAGCACGTCACGGAAAGATTTCACCAAAGTTGAAGCCACGGATGTAGCAAAACTGCAATCCCTTTTAGTCCGTTGAAGTTGGTTAAAAATCACCAACAAAAACCTCAACTGCGCACCGAGTGTGAAAATAATATACAACAAACTACTTGTTTACATATTTACTCAAGTCCTGGTCGGTGCTAAGAGTACATAAGGTATGCATCTGTTTTTCACGTAGCAAATCTGTGTTGAACGATTTTTGGTTGATGAAGCATTAATTTCTGATATATTTCACCGCAAAGATGTGGACACGACAAGCAGTAGTAGTATTCTTTATTTTTGCCTGCACAGGTGACAACGAAAATAGAGCACAACATTCAATAAGGAAAAAAAAAAAATTTAAAACATTGTGCGAAGGCTAGGAAGCATCGAGCAACCGTTAGGTTTTCCAGTCAGATGCTTCCTAACATGCGCAGCACCAAAAACATGAAGATTTACATGATACGATGTAGGGCATAGAGGCTTTCAATTAAATGATAATATGAAATACGCAATAACAACAAACGATAATGAAAAAGACAAAAAAATACAAAAACCAAAAAGAGTTCAGGGGGAAAAGGCAAAGCAAAAGACATTTGGGTTGCTAGGTCGGTGTGTGGTTATCAGATCAAGTCAGAAAACAGTTAACAATTATAGTTATCTAGTAATTTCAATTTCTTTTTGAAGGAAACCCAGGGCATGCTCTTAATTGTGGGATCTATGGTGCTCCAAATTTTCGTGCCTCTAAATGCTAGAAGATTTTTAGTGAAAGATTTGTTAACACGAGGCAGAAAATAAACGTTTTTATCAAGTTGTCTAGTATCGTGAGAGTGTTTGGATTTCAATTTTGTAAAAGAATTGTTCAGAACTGGTGGAATTGTTCAAGCACGTTTAATCATAGCGATTTTCAGAAAGAAATCCGAAGCTCAAAAGTTGCTTTTTTGTTGAAGCTTTAAAAGAGTGGGCTGGCTCACTGGTCTGTTTCCCAACTCTGTGGGAGAGTGTATAGCAAAATTTTTGCATGGATTGGTCCGCAACGCAGTGTTGTAATGTCTCAAATGTCTCGTGTTTGATCTCAACGCGCGTCATATGCGTTTAAATTCAAGGTAATGTTGTTGTTTTTTCACCAGGCTGCGCATATTTTTATGTTTTAACATTTCCTAATGTTTTGCAAAATCGTGGAAAAGAAGTTAAAGCCGTACTCAGGCAAAATTATCACATTTTCACGGTCACTGCGTAGTCAATTCGATTTGGGTTTATTAAAGTATTATGTAAATAGTTATTTGCCTATCGTCTTGCTCGCAATATTCTTTTCCGAAAACAAAAACGTATAAGCAGCTTACTTAATTCAAAGATATCGAACAACTTCAACACAATTGATTTAAAGCTTGTTCATTTTATTTTCAGCTCTTTATCAGTAACTAGATATATTATAAACCTCAAACAAAGCCTTACACGAAGCGGTAAACAATAGCGACTTATTGTCCCAAAACTCAGCTCTCAAAGTTCTTACATTGCAGTTTGCTGAATGTTCGTCCGCTTGGTCAGAGCTGGTATTGATGTACCGGTAGATTAAGATAAGAACTAATCCAAGAATGAATTCAAGCAAGAGGAGAGCAGATGAAAAACATCATAACAGCTCCGCAGAAACACAGCCAGCTAAAATTTAGGGTGGGTTAATTTATAGACCAAATATTACGAATATTACGATAATTCATAAGAATGTTCTAAGCATACTTCAAATTAGATCTCGTGAAGAAAAGGTTGGTGGGGGGCGGCAGTGCTTCGGTGCTCCTTCTGTTAGCTACTGTAGGCCAGGTGCAGATATTGTGTATTTATCATCCTACTACAGCGCATCGACAATCGCGGTAACGTAACCGTTTTAATTGACCGTTTATTTACAGTCATTGCCCAAAAGTTTGGCATTGCTCTCAGAAAACCGAAGTAATTGACAAATAAATTTAGGAGAGTGCAATTAGGAATTGAACTCATTCTTGTATACTAGCCCAATCTTGCTTAAGTGAGATCACCCTTCAGGTTCGTCGGATTGTAAACATACTGAAACTACCAAAATCCTTACTAAAACTCCAAGTACTTTAAATAAACTGGGACAGATTAAATTGACTAGAGTGTTAGATCGTTTTAAAAGGTAACTTTAAGTAGCAGCTATATTGCTAGTAGGAATTGAAACACTAAAAAAAGTGTAAAAACCTTTGACTTATAGTAGTTTGATCGACCCTGATGGCTGTCGCCAGTGAACTTTTCGGGACTTGCGACCATGCCTGCTAATTCCCTCATCTTCAAGTTTCATTCTCGCCAGCATGTTACAGCGTTAATCGTTTTGTTGCTTCTTTTCTTTTCTGTGTCCGTTTGTGGTTTAACTCCTATATTGCTGTGTTCTGTTTATTTTGACGGTGCAGAAATAAAAGACACTACTACTACTACCGGTACTAACTAGCTTGAAGTCCTTTGATATACCAATTGTTCAGCAATCGTGAGATCGCTTAATAGTCAGTTAGTACCGAACTATAGGCATTTCTAACGAGTTTTTAACATTTTTGCAACGTGGTTAGATATTATGTGAGTTAATTTAGTATTAGCGAATGATTTTGTGATCATTTCAAATGGAGATGATCGATTTGATCATCAACAAAAGCAAATTTGAAATCTGGAGTTAGTTTTTAGTTGCGTAGGCTATAACGTCATAGACCTATTGTAGTTTTGAACATGTCACTCTGTCAATCAGAACCACTGAGCATGGGCGTCCGCAGAAAAAAATGCAGGGGGGGGCAAAAACATTCTCGAGATGGCCATCTTAGTGAAAGCTATAGTCAGGTAAGTGTCAGTGATAGGGTGACCAACTGACCATACGTCCGGCATCGGCCGATGCCGTACGTGCAGAACTCTTCTTTCATGTTGTTGTGCATTATGCGGACATAAATCAATTTATGTCCCACTAGGCTTGACAGTCTGTTAAAACAACTTTCTTTTTGCATTGTTTTCTTAGGTCTTGTTATATGTGGTTGGTTTGATGCTTACATTTCAAAACAATCAAATCTTCACTATACTTGCGCTATTACGCCAAAGTGTGTAACGAGTGGCGGGGCCCGTCTCCGCTGCTTAACCTTCGAGGAAACGTCGCAACGGTGGTGAACCGTTAGCGATACTGTGTCCGATTTGACCAATCCGGGAATTGAACCTCAAACTTCCCGCACCGATAGCGACGTTCTGATCCAAAATGTCAAAATAAAAAGTAGTTTGAGCTCTGAAAATCAAATTTATAACTACGGCCTATAAATCAGTGCTGCTCAATTTTTTTATTGCAATGTACCGGCAGCGCAGTTTCTGCCATCAAGGCGTACCAGTAGCACATCAGCAACAAATCCAAATTTGTTTTACAAGATACGATACTCGGTATATAAGCGAAAACCAGAATTTTTCTATGCAAGATGCAAAAAGTAAAATTGGACATGCTGCCGTTGCCGCGTGAATTTGCTGGTATACGTGCGTCCACATGACGGATTGGTAATCGGCTGATTGGTGTAGCAGTAACGATATTGCTTTCAAAGTCAGAGATCTGGGGTTCGATATCCGACCTGTCAAATCGAATACAGTGCTGTTCACGGCCACCGCCAATGGCTCGCCACGTTTCTTCGGAGTTCGAAGCTAAGTTGCTCACGCGCTAAGTTATGGAGATGGTCTTCGCCACTCGTTGCACGCAGCTTCTGGGTAATACCACGAGTATAAGCAAGATTTGAGATTGAAGATCAATAAAAAAGACGCACAAAAACTTTTATCCGAATTCTTCATCTTATGCGAAGTGTGCGCCTGTTTATCTTCCACCAGTCTATCCGATTGTGGTTTGACTGAAGAGTAGCATTTGACACGAAGACACTTTTCTAGTCTTTGCGTCATGACAAAAGATAAATTGCCATGTCCGTTGACCTGAATAGAATGCGGTAGTATGTACTATTGCATACGGCCTTGAAAGACAAGAAAGTAACCTAAACGAATGGAATCATGCAGAGAACAAAAAATGAATTAAGTATCAAGCAATAACTCGTACTGATCAACGTAAAATGATGCTCGGGACCTGTACCAATATTTTCTAACGTGCTTAGCACTGGCCTTGGTAACAGCATGCCTAAACGTAAAACCAGTTTCAATGATGTGTGAAGGGTGGAGTTTCCACTCATTGAACGGCCGGACTAATTTCGACAGCAACATTTAGACAACTAGACAAACTCTTTTATGTTTTAATTCAGAGGTGGGCAACCTGCGGCCCGCCAAAGCATGTGCTAATAGCCAATTGGTTCCGAAACCTGTTTTTTTGCGATCAAGCTCAAACCCAATCAACACACGAACTGCTTTTAATGCTATTTTCCAGTCTGAAGATCTTGTTTTTCTAGCCATCTTTTATTTCAGAGACCTCTTTTTCACGCGGCAGACCCTTTTTTAGTATTACTCCTGCCAAGAAGTTTTTTTTTTCTAAAAACTGCGGCCCGCTGGAAGCCTATATTTATAATTTGTGGTCCAGTATCACCAGAAAGTTGCCCACCCCTGCTTTAATTAAACAGATTATTGCAAAATGTTTTGTTATTTTATTCATTTTGTAGTAAACTCATCTGTATTTTTCAACTTTTTGTGTAGTTTTTTAACTTGCAATTTTTCATGCATATTTTTTCAACTTTTTTGGTTTTTCAGGGGGGGGCAAGTGCCCCCTCTTGCCCCCCCCTGCGGACGCCCATGCCACTGAGATGCATTTCGGTTCGTGTTCGTCACAAATGGTTACACCGGTCTGTCGGCGCTGTGGATAAAGACATCGCAAACGGCGCGGTAAGTCAGGGGTGTGATTTCTTGACCGGTCAGATCAGAGTTTCACCAACGGCTGGTCATGGCTGCAACGAGTCTTCGTAGCTGTGTTGCCTATGCGCTAAGTCCCACAGATGCCACTCGCCACACTTCAGCGTAATACTACGAGTGTAACGAAGATTTGATCTTGATTTGGAAAACAGTTATGCAGGGTATAGTTTCGATTTTTGAGCATATGACGTTTAGATTTTATCATAAAAATTCTCATATTAGCAATACTATTGATACCAGCCTAAGCTGAACTTATCTGCTAGCACTTTAACAGCTGGAATTAAAGAAAATTGTGGGCTCATTTTTGCACGAACTTTATTGCGAAATTAGGTCTTAATTTTCGATTGAACCAACCTATTCTGTTACTGGTTATTTGCATCATTGCTTGTGCGGTAGTTGATAAAACCTACCGTAACTCGTTTGTTATTTAGTTACAAAAGTTCAGACGGAGATTATTGTGTAAAAAAGCAATAAATATTCAATAGAATAGATTTAGCCACTGGGTATGTAGCCATAAAATTTTCTGCAATGAGAAGAACTGATTAAACTTGGAAGCTTAGCCAATGACTGCTTGGGGCAGAGGTTCTTAACCTGTGGGTAATTACCCACTAGTGGGGAATTTGAGAATTTTAGGTGGGTAATTTGAAGTTTTGGAAGAGAACAGTTCACGTTAGGTCATAAGTCAGTGGTTCTCAACCTGGGGGTCGCGATTTGGACATCTGCGGACGTGATGACTTTTTTTTGCTCTTCACTTGATTTTGGGCGGAATTATGGGTATCTGCGGACGTGATGACCTTTTTTTTTGTTCTTCACTAAATTTTGGGCGGAAAATTAGACATCTGCGTTATTTCATACTCATGCACAACTGCATTTATGTGTGTTTAATGACTCGCAATATTGGAAGTGGGTAATTTGGTTATGTCGGATTGCAAAATGAGTAGCTGAATAAAAAAGATTAAGAACCACTGGCTTGGCATAATTTAGAAGAAACATTGGCCGTAAATTGGCGTCACACTAGAGAGATAGTCGTAAAACAAAAAAGTAATTATGTGATAGCATTTTGAAATTGAGTTCAGCATTTCAAACTGGTTATGAAAGCTAGCAAAGAATTCTTATTTCAAAGCAAATAATTCAGTTGAAAGCTGACTTATGCGTAAACTGTCCTTAATCGCGGTTCTTCATAAAAGCATTTGTGTGTTTTTTCAGAGTAAAAGTCTTCTCGTAGAGCCAATAATGACTGGTAATTGCGCCAATACAATGTTGTTTGGATTTTGCTGCGCTGTAGTAGTGCTGTGAATATGCTTGAAATTGTGTGGAAATTTTTAAGTTTAAAGGCCGCCATAGCTCCGCTGTTTTGATTGGTTAATCGTTGTCACGTGATTTTGGAATTTGCGTTTACAGTAACGTTTACAAATGGTGGTCAGATTGGCGACGTTCTACGAACAAGTAGCATAATCGCATCACGCCATGTCGCGATTAAATCGCCGCAAACCACAAAAAAGATTTCTGTGAAAATTCATCGTACGTTGCTCTTTAGGCTTATCAAATTATTGAAAGGAATCGCTCGTGACTCAGCAAAAACTTGACCAAAATCAACTCGTCCAAACTTTAGTGAACGGGAGCTGAGTTTTTTTATCGACCCATTATCAACAGTGTTTGAGAAACTTCTTATTTTTGCACTGCTTTCGAGTACTGGTATTGTAAGTTCATATTCGTTCCTCACAAAATTTACTGTTTCAGTTGAAACAAACAAGTAAGTTTGAGCATGACCTCTAAGCTCACACAATACGTATAGAAGGCAATTATTTCTCCGAGATGTCGACATGCTCAGTCATGCTAAACGCCAGCATCGTAACAGTTGCAAAGGCTACGTAAGAATAAAGAATATTGTAATCGATATTCGATATTACACTGAGCATTTAGCGGTGTACGCCAAGCATTTCTTGTGATGTCCTCGCATTCATGCGGTCACTTTCAGACAAACGACGTACATAACATGCGACATTATTAATGCGAAGCAACTTTGCTATTAAAAATCTCTTTTTTTGCTTTTTTTGGCACAAAAAAAATTTATCAGCAAAAACAAGGTAATGACTTACCGACGATTATATTAATTACAGAAGTGAGATAAAGTAACCCGGACAAAAAAAATCGAATATGGAATATCGAATTGCGCCGAAAAAAAAGTAAAGGCAAGGCCATATTCGATACTCATTCAAAAAAGTAAAGGCTCTAGTGCATTCGATGAACAAAAAGTAAAGAATATCGCAATGGAATATCGATTACAATCGATTTTCCCCAACCCTGGTTGTTGGTAGATGTAAGCCTGTTAGTTTTTAACTACGCTACGTAACATTATCCGACGCCTTCCATGTTAATAACCCCTACTCAAGCATTGCTTGGTCGAGAGTTTTCCCGTACAACATTTTGCAGACAAAGATCTATGCCGTTGTGACATCATAGAAACAGCTGTCATCGTCAGCAGTGGTTGAAAAAAGTATAGACGCAATATCATAGGTCTCCCCTTAGCGAATGAAAGGTCCGTTAGCTATCCAGATTGCGTGCTTATTTTTCAATTATTTTGTTTCTTTGTCTTTCTTAAAAAGTTTTAAATGGTCCCTCCCAGTGTTCCCTCTAAGCTGCGCGCGTGTGCGCGCGCACACGGCTTTCAGAGACTGCGCACACGCTTAAATTTACTGCGCACAGACATATGATGAAGCAATGTTCTCGGCGGGCAAGTTGAGGAATATTGTTCTTAGACCTGCTAAAAGGACTCATTTCTTCGCAAAATGTAACGTGCAGTACCAATTTTCTGAGATGTGTTACTTTTTACAATTTAAAAAATAAAAAAAAAATTTAGCCAGTGCCATTCCGCTTTCATCCTTTAAACTAACCCCACACCCCCTTTTTTATACTATAAATTCCATTGTTTTGTTTTTTAATTTTTGCTTCAATCAATCGCTTCGACTCTGTAGTAAAGTTAGTTTCTTGATCTGTAGTTAGACTTTAGAAAAATCATAGCCTAGTTAAAGATCGTTGTTAAAGATCATAGCCTAGGACACACCTATACACGTCATCCCATCATATGCGTCAAACTAAAAATGATTGCAGCCTCCTTTCATTTATTTTAGCCCAGTTTCTGCTTTTAGACTATAATAGTGAGTGCACTCACTGGAAGTATCGGTATGTCCTTTTTTGATAAGAAAGTGTGCAGAGACGAGTTTTTATGTAAAAACCGCAAAAATGCGTTGGCGGCTGGGGGCTCCGCTCCAAGACCCCCCACCAATGTCCTCCTCCTTTGTTAAAATTGTGGGGCCTCACTGATTGCGCATAATGTCCGTAATTAAGAAACGGTTTGAGGTATCAAAATAAATTTCGATTTATTATCCAAAATTTGGGGTATCACGACATATTTTGGTATCTTTTCCTAACTTCCTTTTTTCGCATTGTCACTCAATGCTTAATACGGCATAATTTACAAAGGTTGTGGTCAGTATCTTCTTACGTTGTAACTCGGGCCCTTTCAAATTTTTTGGCTGCACGACGCCTCTGGCACCGTGGGCGAAAAATGCACCAGCAGTAACATAATTAAGAAAAGTTGCGCTTCTTTGTTTTCAATAGCGGCCATATTCAGTTTATTCATGGGTTGTTGCACAAACGTGAATCATTTCTAAAAAAGTGCGCACTCGCCAAAGGTTCTGCGCACACAGTGTACAAAAAATTAGAAGGAACATTGGTCTCTCCCATATAATTTATTGAAGATTGATTGATTGATGGGTTTTTTCACCTTTATCCTCCTATCTCGAGATAGCGGCTGAGGCGCTATGCGTAAGATGAATTTAGACTCGCCTAGGAGTTGCCTTTGTTTCCAAGTTTTCCGGTTGAATTTTCTTCTGACGTCTATAATTTGCTGCTTGTCAAATTCCACCATGCAGAGATAATCATCGTGAAGCATCTTATCCAAGGACGCAACAACGAGACCCGGCTGGGAGTTGAACCATTAACCTTGCGATCAAGCCTATCAGCATTTTTCAGGACGCTTGCATTTTTAGTTCAGTAGTTTCTTTTTTTAAATTAACTTTGACGTAGCAAGTCTATTTGTAATGAAATATGAAATAGAATAAGATTTATGAATTTATATTGATTATAATTGGTGATAAAATTCATGTCAGAACTTTCTCTATAATTATATAACTTATATAACTTGTAAAAGTCATGCTTTACCGGTAAAATTTTGTGGTTATTATGCCGTGTTACTCTTACCATTTATGGAAAAATCTTGTTGTGTCGTTCCATCACGTTTAACTTGAGTTTTGTTTACTAAAACAAAGATAAAAATTTCCAAAATTAAAGGCAAATATCATTAAAGTTTATTGCTATTGCTGTACATTGTCGTAGTTTAGCGTGTGATTTTCCTCTTAGAATAAATAACTAGATGATTGCAGTAATAAAAATTCTTCCAAACAATTAGAAATGAAAATACAAGGTGTTGCTGAAGTCTCGGGCACATTTCGACATTGAATGTTTCAGGTACTAATAAAGATGTAAAAACTTACAAAAAACTTTATCAATAGCCTTACAAAAAGCTTAAATGTAATACTTGGCTTTAATATGGCACAAATTTTATCTTACTGCTATTCATAGTTACGGAGATTTGTCGCTGCACGACTTCGAATGTACCCAAGACTTTTTGAACGCTTTGTACAAGTTGGTCTACACTGCAGCCTCTGCAATATTTAGAATAGTATATTGATCTTTGAAAGCAAGAGAGAGTCCGTAGCTTCAAGGTTAATTTGGTTCACGTTCATAACTTTTCCTCAGTGTGTTTTAGAAAATGGACCTGGGACTTCTATGTCTCATAGATCATTATTAATTGATCAGTTTGAGCATTTCATTAGAAGCTGAGATGGAATCGATTGAAGTGATTAGCTTATTGCAGTACCATGCTTCCGGTAAAATTAAGAAAAGCTAGTTCAGGAAATAAGCAAGAAACATGTAAAATAGCAAGTAGTCTATCAGTAGAAAATTTAGGAGTTGATCTTTTTGAAGAGAGAATAAATAAACTAGTAAAAATTGATTTTCAATTATCTTTTCAAAAACTACCTTATGTTATGAACTGGAACAAAACCTTCTCACTTTGATTTATACCCGTAAAATTGACCTGAAGCGAAAAAACCTGCCTAAAATTAATTGACTTGAAGCAAAAAACCTGCCTAAAGTTTAGGTGGTGACTGGTGAGGTCTTTTTGAGCTTACGAGTTTGTGGGTGAGCATTCGCTCAACTGTTTTGCCATTGGTCTTGAATTGAAACATGCATTGTGCAGAAGTGTATTTAGGGGAGTTGTGCCCCCCTATTGCCTTACCTTTCAATTAGAAAATCAAATGTTTCTAAGAGACTGAAACATACCAGACTCTTTTAATGGATTTTGCAGTTCATTCCCCCTTTCCATTTCAAAAATTATCCGCCACACCACCGGCATTGTGACTTGATCAAAATCATTCTCAGGATATTTTTTATTGAAACTTGTTGGTCTAATGACCATACAGCAATGCCACAAAAGTGATAAAGCTTTGTAAACTATCAATATAAAACTATGGAAAAAGAAAAGACCCTAGTCCCAATGCTTGTTTTCGTGTTTTCATCGTTTTCATTGCGTCGACCCTGTAGCGGTTGGTCACATTCGTAAAGCAGTATAATTTGAATATTTGCAGGAAGCTTCGATTTAAATTTTACAAAAAATTCCCAAATTTGCATTCTTTGTAACCGAAAACATTTCCAAAATTTTCGAAAACATGCTGTTCCTGATTGATCAAAACAAGCAGATGTGTGGTCAGTTGAACCGTTTTTTGAAATTTTGAGGTGTTGTTGTTTCGATATCGTGACTGAATGAACACATGAAATTAACTGTATACGTGCGAATTGACTCGTATGATAAGAGGAAGAAGAGCATTTGAGAAGGTCTTTGAATGCTCAGCACATTATTTAAAGGCGAAAATATTTTAATTAGTTTAGCGCTGTAGATTTTTCGTTGTAGGGTAGGGAATTGAGGTGATGGGATTTCGACAGAGAAATCTGTGTTAATCATTACCTGCTCTAGTCTACAAAGCGGTGGTTCTCAACCTTATCAGTTCACGTCCTTCTGTTTTACGCCAGACTTTTGAAAATTATAAAAATGTGTTATAGTAAGTATAAAAAAGTTTTATTACAAATTTCGTAATTATTTTATTATAGGTATATACCAGTTCAAAAATAACCTTCTTTTCGTAATAGAAATGTCTTTATGGTAAGCAAGTAGGTTTTGACAGAAATGCAGAGGAAATTACTATCCCTTCCGAACCCAAAAGCCCAGCATTAAGATTTTCAATTAAGTTCTATTCAAATCCTTGCTTGATTCCTCACTGCAATCGCCCTTTTTTGATCCAAGCGGACTTTGCAACCAATAACTTTAAGAGTTTCGTTGGCTGAAATTATGCGAGTAGTTTATCTAATTGTTTTGTATTTCAGGGTTTGGTTTTGTAATTTGTAAGGTTTAATTTGGTTATCATTAAAATTGCATTTTAAATAAAGCATCCCGAAAACACGAAGAAAATTTTGCGGCAAAACAAGATCTTCAGGTAATAAATAAACTCATGTTTACAGACCGTAGATTTCAAGACAGCATCCACATGCTTGACTTCTTGATTTTATGTTTTGTTTTAAAGTTAATGCCAGTCAAATCTTTTGTAAACAGTTAGAACCTTTGAAACGATTAATCTGCTTGTAAATTTAAATGATTTTCATGTGAATTATTTACGTTCTTTTACAAGGGTTTATATCTTATAATTGATTGATAGCTTGATGACAGATTTTTTAATTGTTTTGTCGTAAAATACGTATTTATGATATGTTTTTCCATTATTTTAAGAGATAAATTAAAATTTCAAAAAATAACAAATAGAAAAGATGTTTTTAAATAGCAACCATGTAAAACAAATCGGTTAAAGCATGCGCGCTCACAAGTGTTACGCTTTTAGTAGACGAGTTGTGGACTATTTTGAGGTATGGTAGAAAGCAGAGTTGCATTGCATGCACTGATGTCATTAGAGAAATAAGTAGAATAAATTGAAAGGGACAACTTGATGCTACGAGTATAATTTTCATTTTAAATGTTTTACCTTTCGAGAAGAGTAAGTATGCAGTAGGCTTAGAGTTAGGATTTGTAGTTCTTTTAAAGGTTAGAATTTTTTTAGGAAGGCGGAAGATTGCTATGGTGCATTGATGAGACCATAATAAGGTCGAAACGCGTCTGTAGCGTACTGCAAATGAGTGGGTTGTCCTAGGGGGCTAAAGTGAGGTAGTTAGGCTACCAGCAACTTAGAGAAGTTGTAAGTTTTTTCACAGGGCGTTGTTGTTCGAGACTGGCCGCCTGCTAATGGGAGGGATCAACCTAGAAAAGAAAATGAAGTAGAGATGTTTAGGATGAGCAGTTGAACAAAGGGTCTCTACAGTCATTAATAAGTCTAGCCTGGATTGGCTGGGCGTAGCAAGGCTGACAATACTTTTTTTACCGTTGAAATATTGAGTAGAATATTTTTGTTTCAAAAAAGTAAGATTGATATCCATTTCTGCCGATCGGATGCAGCTAAAAAATTGTCTGCCCTGTACAATGGTGCAAGTTTACTGTTAAGCTTCCGTACTTGCTTGAATCAATTTTGTTTATATTTCTCTCATAAATTATGTTTTTTTGTTGCACTCGTTTGAGGTACCATGTCATTATGTAAATCAGTTGTCAAATTAAATTCATCCTGTTTGCTTAAAAATAGACTTTCTTTGGAATTATACGGCCTACTGCTCAGTGATCGCTGATGGATACTTGACTATATTTAGCTGAGAGAAAAGGCGCGTCTTGGTAAATTCGTTTTTGTGATAAAATATTTAAGTCAAAGATTTTTTAAAAACTTAACTTAACGACGCATTGTCATGATAAAGCCAAGTTTATCCGCTAATGCATATTGACTTAGAATTGCTGTCTAAAAATCGAAGAAGAATTTTTAAAAACGTGCATTACGTCCCGCTTTTAAAAATACCGGTACTTAGTTTTGAGTTTTGGACTTTTCCATTGTTGACAACTTGCAAGTAGATTTCAATCCAGCAACAGAAACAATAACACAAGGTTCATGGGTTTGAGATATGATATCTACCTACAGTTTTTTTTAACGTTTAGTGCGTCGTTTAAGAGTGTCTCGGTTGGCCTGGTTATATTCCTAGCACAGTCACATTAACCATTTTAAAAATAACATTTGCAACCTTATCCTTTAAGCCGGTCATTCTCAACCTTTTCTGAATTGTGGCCCTCGTGACCGTGACTCTAAAACCGTGACCCCTTGAATGTAAGTTGAAAAGTGTCGGCCTGAAAACAAAAATGCCTTTATTGCTGCGCTCGTGCCCCCCCCCACAGGGAACAATCTAAGGCCCCCTTGGGGGGCTAAGGGCCAGCGGCGGCGCCAGCCCGAAATAAGTGGGGGTGACAAACCAAGCGACGAAAACTTGTAAAAATTTAGACTCTTTCAAGGTCTGGGGGGCCTCCCCCACAAAATTTCGAAATTTTAGAATTAGTTTAGTGCATTCTGACGTACGTATATCCAGGAGGAGTTTTTGTCAAAATGGGGACTTACTGTAATTATGAAGTAAAAATAGGATACTGCTAAGCATAATTGTTCAGAAATTGACATTGCCTTTGTCCTTTGACCTCGGTTATCGTGCCTTGTAGCCCGGTTCTGTAGTACGGTGTACTACGTCAAAGGAAGCTATTAAAAAAAACAGTCTACCCCACAAATAGGCCAAATTTAGTGAAACATGTGGTGTAATATTACAGCATCACGGTAAAGAATGAAACCGAAAATTGAAAAATTCTGAAAATGTTAAAAAAACAATGCCACTGGCAAAATATGAGAAGCGTAACGGTCAAAGGGTAGTATCTTGTGGTCAAATTATATACTTCTGAGCTCCCTGGACACTTTATCTAGTGACTTCTTAAAATTTTTGTCGTGTTTTAAAGACAGGAAAAGAAAGAGGCCAGGAGGGGGTCCACGTCTGCCCTTTCCCTACCCCAGAAAAAAAATTAACGGATTTGCCCGATTTACAAAAATGAGCCTGAGCAGAAGTGGAGGGAGGATTAGACCCCCCTATTACCCCGCCTTGGCGCCGCCACTGCCGAGAGCTACGTTGAGAACTGCTGCTCCAGGCGTTCGGCACAAGCCAAAAGTTGGTTTTAAAAGTGTTTTCTGCAGCACGCTTACCCGGGCGTAACGTGAGCTTCATCTAAGCAGCTGTTGATCTATTTAATTGATATTACAATAATAGTCAAGACTTAATAATTTCTTATCGTGTGTGCTTTTGGCACTCGATTCCTTATGTCTTTTTTTCTTACAATAGTGGTCTGGGACGTTGACTACGTGGACAGGGTTCGAAACTGGAAACAGAAGTTGGTTTGAACGTTATGCTACGAATTATCGTGAATTTGGGCATTTACATTAATCACACTTTTTAGTTTCTTTGATTAATTATTTTGTACGTTATGTCTCATATTTTTATATACCACGTAATACAATAACTTTTTCATCTTCAAAAATTCGTTTGATCAACTTTCGTTTAAATCTAGCCCTAAGCATTTTTACTGTCACATCTCACACAAATGCACAAAAGATTCGTTGCACGCTTTTGGTTTTTAACCAGTCATGTTGTTAGTTTGAGATTTATTTACTTTTTGCAAATTTAATTTCAGCATTCCATTACATATCATTATTATATTTTCATTTGATGAGTTTGGTCGTTCTTCAACGTGGGAGATCTTGTAGGTAGATTAATTTGTTTTCACGTTTTCGGTTTGTTCTTGTGGTATCAGCCTTGAGTACTTTCCGATAGAAACAATGTTTTATTATGAGCAATACTGGGTGGGTATCGTCAACGCTATGATAGCCATTGTACCGGTGTGTTGAAAAGCAATAAAACAATTCATGCAAAATTGAGACCGCTGAACAACTTACAACCATGAAATATGGGGTTTACTTCTTTACAAGCAAAGTGAGCTTCGAAGCAATTTTACACCCAATTTGAACAATCATTGGCTACTGCCACTGGTTAGGGCTCGATAATACCCACAATCATTCAAAAGAAAGCTCACGATTTCGTCTTACCAACAAATGAGCTTTGTCTAAAAATTTGGATATACTGTACATCATGTGTAGCAGTGGGAATGGTATTTTTGCCTTTGAAGCTTATTACGGATGTATTCACATTAAATTCCAAGTTTTTTACATTATACCGTGCACTTCGTTGTTCATTGTTCTTTTCATGTTTGCTTCACGTTGCTGTTTTGCTTTGTCAGAAGATTGCAACATGATTGGGAGATTTAAAAGCATTGTGGAAGGTCCATGTCAACGTAAATTTTTTTCAATTTTGCTGTGTGCATAGCTTTTGTTAGAAGAGACAACAACGTTTCTCGGGTTGCAAGCCCATTACTCAGAGCTATTTCTGAGTAGTTATACTCATTTTACTTAGACTGTATTTGATTAAACTTCCCACGCTAGCTGCAACCCACAAGTTATGATATCTACTCAAACTCGTCCTTGAATTACAGTATTGTTGAAATTGTAACAACATAAGAATGTTATGTTCATTGATAAACTCGTACGAAACGTACAACTCATATAAACCAATCCCTTCATAGGTTACAACGTAACACAACATCATCTAGTGGTAGTGTTTTGAGCACTAGTTTCTCACAGAGTAGAGAGAAAGTGTCAGAATTGAGGAACCGTGCTTCCTGTCGAAGCAAATGGAGTTGGCAGAGTGGTTGGTGCATTGAGCTGCGAAACTGGTTTTGCGAGTTCGTTGCCCACTAGGTCATCTTTCATGATGATATTTACTTCACTCACTAATAGTTTTTACATTAGTGAGCAAAAGTCTATTTCATGATGCATATACTTCATTCACTAATAAAAAAAAACTTAAGCTGCAATTATGTGGCTTGAATAAAAGATGTTGTTAAACGTGCCATGGAGTTGGCTGAGTACGTGGTGTTGGTTTCGCGGGTTTAATGCTAAATTGGGCTATCTTCCATAATACTTCATTTGTATAAAAACCCACGCTTAATCTGCATGTAACTTAAAAAAACGTTTGTTGCTAAAATGGCGACCGATTAATTGCGTAAAGCAACTACATTTGACCAGAAACGTTAGCGTCTTAGACTAAATGAAGTTTGCATGTCAATGTCTCAAGTTTAGTAATCGGCAATAAATGAATCATCTTTTTTATGAAAATTTTATTAGTAAGCACGAGAGACTGTGACAAATGACGCTTTAGTCAAACAGCGAAATAGTAATAAACTCTACTGTTGCATTAATTTATAACTTCGTAACTTATCGAATGCTGTCGTGTTACTGCTGCGCGCCCTGAACTAAGCAGAACTGAGATGCGTGTATTATAGCGGAGGTGCAGCTTATATGGTTTGAGCGTCAAACGCTAAGTTCGAACTGGTAACTGTTGCTTGTTTATCGGCCAAATAATTGCAAGTAAAAACTAGAACCTTTTTCTGCTCCGATTTAAATTTGCTTTTGTTATGTTTGAACTAAAGTCAAGGTCCAAGCGTTTTGCTTCGTTTTTGAAAAGGAAGATCATTTTTTGTCTAGTTTAAGTTAAAATTATTAGTTTACGTTCCTAATATGCTTACACAAAGCCAAAATATTAGTCTATTGTGTTCTATTTTTACCCAAGTTATTTTTCCTAATCCCTACATTGGCCTTTCTATTACTAAATAAACAATATTATTATCGATATCATTGTTCTTTGATGCTGAATCTTCTCTGAGAATATTTTTTTAGTATTCTATAAAAATATCAGAACTGACATCTCGCTGAAAAAAAATTATATCATATTGTTGTAACAATACGATATTGTGTAGCCTTAGTATGTCAAAATTCCCATGCACAGTAGACAAGAATTGTATTTTTCTTGCCATCACTGTAACCTCAACCAGCCAACAACAAAAAATATGCTTCCCATAACGTTTATTGCCTCTTGAAAGTGTATATTTTTAAACAATTTACCTTAGAAATTGATATTCAGTACAGTTCCCCAGGGGCATCAAAATCAAATCTTCATTATACTCGCTGTAGCTATTTCGCCGAAGCGTCTAACAAGTGACGGGGTCAATCTCCGCGGCGTTGCGCCTGGACACCGCTGCTCCGAAGAAACATCACAACGGTGGCAAGTCGTTGGCGATACTGTGTCCGATTTGACCGGCCTGGGAATCAAGCCCCAGACCTCCCACACTGATAGCGTGCGCTTAGCAACGGAACTAACCAACCGGTCTCCCCAGAAACATGTGGCAGTTGCTAGTTCATTGTTTTATTTCGCCACAATGGTATCATTTCCTTGCCCACATTAACAGCTGAGATGGCAAAGTTCATAGAACGTCTGCCCTTAGAGTTGCAGAGTCGCGTTTGATCCGAGTCGAGTCAAAACAATTACTTTAAAATTGATATTCACAGCTTCCCTGCTTGACAGTCAGCATTTAAGGAGAACTGGACAATCAGCACTGAAGTGGGAAGCCCTCCCTATAGCGCCTTACAACAAATAACCTTACCGGCTTTTTCTCGACACTGTCCCTTTAAAGGGAAACGGAAGTGTAGAATTATTTCTTCGCTAAAGGTGTTAAGAACTACGCCGAATTCAAAACTGACGGTCAGAAATTTTTAAATGTGTTTAGAAATTTTTAAATGTGCCATTCAGACGTGCAAGAGTTGCAGCTGCAGTGCTCGTTGAGTAAGTTCATTTTGACTCGTCAAAGGTCAAACGCTTTTTCTCAACCTTTTTTACATTATCACTACGGTGATAGGCGTTTGCCCTTTGATCAGTCAAAGCCATTCGGCGGATGAGCAATTCAACATTACAGCTGTAACCCTTGCACGCTTCAATGCGTAAATTGTTTCTTAGTACGTCATCAGCTTAAACTTTGATTGCCTATACTTTTGGGTTACTAAATACATTTAACACTTTTTGCTTTCGGTTTTGAATTCGGCGTATTTTTTTCACGTTTAGAGAAAAAATAATTCTACACTTCAGTTTCACTTTAATGGGACAGTGTTGAGAACGAGCCGGCAAGTTTACTTGCTGTAAAGCGCTAGGGGGTCTTATTACTTGGAATGGTAGGCAAATGTCCGTCACCTCTTATGCAAGTTTGTTACTGCGCTTTAATCCCTTCCTCATGCTACGAGAATAAATATGCAACTATATCGGTAACACGAAAATACAACAACTGGCCCAAAGCTCTCCGGTTTTCTGCATTACAGTCAAATTTTGTGCACAATAATATCCTATTTATATTATGCTGGTGAAAAGTAGATTTGCAATGCATAAAGCTTCTCATGAATTAAAAAAAGTTGAAAATTGATTTTTTTTTATTTCTTCGTCTTTATCCTCCTATCAAGAGAAAGTATTAAAAAATGCATCCTGTCTGCAATTATTGGGTGAACATTAGACCCCTGCTTAGGAGTTGTAGAGTTAGTGATGGGTTAAAATAAGCGAACAAGTTTATTAGAATCTGTGTGGATTTAACGAATCTTTGCGCGTTTACCGCTTTCCTATTCTATTTATAGCCCCCTGATTATTCGAAACGTAAGTTTGAAATGTTATCTACGTTAAAATATAAACAGTTGGTTTGCGGTACTAAGAAATGTATTGCATTGTTGAATGTCATGAAGCTTGGTAATTTACAAATAAATGTATTTAATCAATAGTAATAACATTTAAGTAGGTTTCTCATAAGATTATGTGTTTCATATTTTGCAGTGTACAATAATCATCATGGCGTTTTCCCTTCCAAATTCAATAAAGTCTGTTTCTTTCGCTTCGTACAAAAAGAACGCAGTGAGAAATGTTGCTCAGTTGAATGGAAGTAACGAGCGAAGAAAGAGTTCATCACGTACAGTAAGAACAAGCAGTTCTTTCCACATTTGGTCGTTTTATTTAGTCTTCTTCTGTCTAATGATGCAGATGCCACAGGTGAGAAAGGTGTTCAAAAAAATTACTTGATGTTTAAAATGGTTTCGTTACAGTTGTGCATAATTGTATTTTTATGATGTTCCAATCATGGAAGTTTTGAATGACAATAATTTTTGCTATGACAATACTTGATTTTGCAAGCATTTAAAACTCGCTTTATGTGACATTTAGACTTCATCCGTCTAAATAATTAGTTTTGTTTTTCTGTTAGCTAATTTTGCTGTAATGATTTTGCTTATCATGGAGCATTCTTTTTGATGCATCCAAATTAGGTTTTCTATTTTATTTAAGAAACTTTAATGTCGCAGTTGTATTGTAAACCAACGCGATTGTTAAGTAAAGTGGGTACCTGTGAATTATTTAACAATTAGAAGCAACTGTCAGGCTATGGAAGTAAAGAGAACAAAACAAACAATTTAGATATTTCATTCTTCTGATAAGAAAGAAATATTTTTCTAGATCGAATATGAAAGCCTACAAGTTTAGAAAAAAAAACAAAGTTTAACTTTTACGTTTTTGACTCAAACATACTTTTACACACTTTTTCGGCCGTTTTTTTAGCGTGGCGCCATGCTCAAACACCAAATACGCGTTTAAATTAGCACGCAAAAATTCAAGACCATCTGCAGTAAATTGTTCTCTCCCAAGTTAAACATTTTGCGTTCATTCGCGATGATCAGCATTCTGAATAGTAAAACAAATACTACAGAGTTAAGAATTGATTCTTTTTTTCAGATGACCGAGTTTTTTCTCAAATGGCCGAGTGGTAAGAGCGTTCGCCTTGGGAGCTGTAGACTTGGGTTTGATTCCGAGTCGGGTCAAACCATTGACTTTAAAATTGGTAATCACCGCTTCACTGCTTGACGCTCAGCATTAAAGGGACAGTGTAGAGAACAAGCCGGCAAGTTTGCTTGTTGTGCCGTTGGGAAAAGCACTTAACGGGATTCCCCCATCTTGGTGTGGTAGACAGATGGCTGGCAACTCCTAAGCAAGCTCGTATAGCGCGTTGGTCGCTTTCACGTGATAGAAGAATAAATATGTAACTAAAAACTAAGCTTCTGGTAGGTTTAATTGAATAAGTTAAAACAATTTCTACTTTTTACATGCACTTCGGTTCCGTTACAAACACAATTCCATATTTTTTATTAATTTCGCGTAACTTGCAGTTTAATGTTGCGAAGCTTGAAAAATTAAATTTCTTAAATAGCTAAGTTATTTAAAAAAATAAATTGAAATTCGTCACGTCGCTTCACCAACGGGATGAAGCAACGAAGATCTTTTCGGCGAAATTGGCTTTATTGGTTGCCGCGGCGTAACGAAATTGTTGCAAAAACAAGTTGTCGTATTTGGCAAGCGTCATCATTACGCGGTGCGATTCATAAAATTAGTCAAAATGCTCACTTTTTAGGTCACTTAACGATGAGATTTTTAAGATTTCGGGACTATTAAGGTTATTTTGCATGTCCAATTGATATTTAAAGCTGAGATTACTTCCTCATGATTAAAACACATGAGCATGTTAACTTCTTTTAGTACCATTGACAAACACAAAATATTGTTTCATTATCATGCTTGCGATCACAAACACGATTTGTCCCGTTGTTCAATATCCATGCGGCAAAATGTTCCCTTTGAAGATACCCATCGGCTGTTCTTTCTAGAAGTTTGAGCATTTGCTTTGCATTTGATACTAAATTGAGTTAACTGAATTTGATACTAAATTGAGTCATACTAAAAACTTTAGAAAGCTACCCAGTTTAGCAGTTGAGAAAAAACACGTAAAAAGAAATCGAATTGGTCAAACTTTTTTATGCATCTGTCAAATTAAAATTAATTAGTCCTCACAAACCATCAGAACTAAAAACACAATTGACGCAATAATTTTACTAGTTGCTTTGTATAAAATTTTTACTTCACCCACAAAGAGTTTTTTTTATTTGTAAACAGTTACATGGGTACTAAAAAGATAAAGAAAAAACAAAAACCGATTCTATAAATAACCTCGCTTTTTATTATTTTATGACATAGCTTGTAAAAAGTTTATCACAAGCTCTAACTTGAAAAAAAAACACCTCATTGCTTCTAGCTTGTTGGACTGTATTGTGTTAATTGTTTTTTAACGTTTGGCTTGAGGATCCATTAAACAATTTGTGATGTAAAACACAGCTTTCTACACTAGTAAAAGCAGATTTTGAGACACCGCTAGACCATTTTGAGAGACCATGTCGGTTCCTCAAACGTCTTAAAGAAACACTGATCGTATTCAATCGTATGTTTTTATTTTGGTTGTGTTTTTGTATTTTCTATTATCAATTAAATTAGGGCTTTTCTCTTTTGTTTAATCCTGCTTATCAGCTTATCTTTTGAAATGAAATTATTTTGTTCCTAATCAAGTGCGCTTTGAATTAAAATGCTTTTTGAAAAGAATAATTGCATCAAGAATCGATATTTTTCCACTCTGCAGATGCATTGTTTTATTTATTTATTTTTTTTAAATTGCGATAAAATGAAGAGATTTTTGACGAAAACATTCTCATTGGACAGATTGTTACATTTCATCATATAAAACATCGTCTTATCTTCTTGTCTCGAAAATCCAGACTGTCGAATTGTTTTTAGAAAATGAAATATTGGAAATGTTGATTATTCGGCATAAATAATCTACCTAAATCCACCCAAAGTACACAAGTACACGACCAGCTAAATTATTTCTATTGATTGATGTGTTTTGTCATACGATTTTTTCAAAAAATAAGCGCTTTGAATTGATGAAAAAGAAAAAAAATACTCGACCTAGTAAGAGATGACTGATGTCGTTGATAGGTTGCAGCAGCTAAATGTTCCCGTTTTCTGTTTTCCTTAAATTTTCGGATTGTAAAATCTGCCTGCCGAGATAATTTTAAAGCGTCTTATGAAACATCGCGCTTCCGTGAAGAGCTACAATGAGGGACTCAAACCATGACGTTGCGCTCATGGCCAAAGTGGATACAAAACTTAGAGTCTCAGACCGTCTACAATAGAAACCAATTTTTCCACGCCCAGATTGCACAACACCCGGTCTTTTTCCATGTCCAAATTTCATGAGTTGTTGGCCCGCTGGCTTAATAATGTGAACAACTTAAAGTGCTCTACTGTAAATACAGGATGAATAATGTGAAGAAGGAATCCGAAAAACACTGACGAGGTTGCGTAACCAGTTCGTTACGGCTAGTTATGACCCGCCATTGAACCTGGAACAAACTACACGTGGAACAGACATTCTTGGTCAACGTTGAATAAATATAAGACTTGGATAAAATCTTTCAAATTCTAATATTTTTATTACTTTCCAGACAACCCCGAAGGAGATGCAGTTACTACTCTGCAAGTATCTTCGTTACATAGAAGAATGCAACGAAAATCTCACTGAAACATGGAAAAATGTACCTGCAAACGGTAAGTACCTTACTTGGTCTTGCCTACCTCCCAGCTGTGGGTTATAGACAATGCACTTTGTTGTATTTTTAACAACTATGTCAACTAACCACGTCGTCCTCTAGCTAGAAGCTCGCTTCTCATAGCCTACACTACCACAAATAACGAGTAACGACGTTGGTGCTCAATTAAATCAGTTAATAAATTTCGAAATAAAATAGTGGCTTAAATAATGATAAACTAATAAGTTGAATTAAATTAGGGTAATAAAATTCGAAAATAGGAACCATCAAAAACGATGGTCTTGTTGTTTCTTATAAAATCTTGCATATTTGATTGCAAAATATCATTGCTACAAAACTGTATTCTACTGTAAGCATAAATTTTGCAAAATGGTGTTTCTGCACTTGTCGTTTCACCTAAGCTTATCAACTGGATGGACAATCACAGGCATGTTTCAAAATTGAATGAATTATTTTTGACATTGAAGGTAATTGATGTTGTTACGTTGGGGCGGTGGAAAATTCGTTGAAGGCGATGCATCGGTCACTGTGCTCAAGCATAAATTATAGATTAACCTTCAGAGCTTTATTTGAAAAGTTCTTGTTGTCAAGGACAAGAATTTGACAGCTAGCTGGATTACCATCATTCATATTTGATGTGACTTGCTTTCTAAGCTTACACGAAAATAATTTTTTTAAAGATCCTCAACAAACATCGGCTTCATCCAGTAGCGGCTGGTGAAGACTATTTTCGGGGGAGCTGCAAATCTGCATCGAAATGCAACATTATTAGTCGACAAAAAAATCGCGTTTTGCGTTGCCCCTTTTGTATTCCGACGACAAGCAATTTTTTCTACCACCTCTTTTAGGTTATTTTACTGCCTATCGACACTGCTGCAACGCTGCAACTACTTGCATCAGTATCGCGCGTCACTTGCCATCCGTCGCAGGCCTGCAAAAGCATCTACGCATTGCCGAAATGATATAATTGTCTATATTGTTTAGATTAGAACGTGGGCCTACTTCTCTACTATTTGCAATGTAAACTTTGGGCTACTATTGCAATTGGATGTAGAGTAAGCCTATATTTGGCTTCGCATTTAGGCTTACTCCTAATACCTTGTAGCCAGTAGGGTATGCTTCAGAGGCTACTGATTTAAAATTACGACTTTACTCCGCTTTGAACTTTAAAAAAAGTCTAGCCTAGAGTGTGACTTGTAAGACTAGAAGGTTCTAACATCTAAATGAATATTCCAGCATATCTTAACCTCCCCAACTATTTACGACGAATATAGCAGATCAAATTTTCTTTTTCTTGATTCAATCTCCTGGATTTTTAGGTCCATTAGCCGTATCATTTTTAAAAAAATAGGCTAGAAACATTGTGTTATTTGTCTTGTATTTTTGAAGCATCCATAAACACCAAAAATAGAAAATCAGCAAGAAATTGACCCTTGGTGCTGCATGCATGTAAAAATGTTCACAGCACCACACTATTTCAACGTAGAAGCTGATTAGGATTACGTACAGTTTCCTCATTAAATTTTGCAAAATACACGTTTTAAAACTAACAGTTCAAACAAGCGTTTGACTATTTTATGCAGAAACTATTACTAGTATTGACATTCTTAAGGACAATTTTTGTAGTAGGCTTCTGCTTCTTAGCAGAAATTTAGAAATAAATGTGTTGTTCGTTTTCCCACCGTCAACACAAATTGGTGCTATTCGAATCAATTACGTCACTGCAGCACCAACAGTGTTGCCAAATGTCTGCAATTACATGCTTACATGGTAAAAAAATTTCTGCTGACCGAATCCCTGTTATTTTAGCTCGAAACGTTGGAGTTATAAATGGGATTAGGGATAAATTTTTCAATACGAAAAAGATGAAGTTGAGTAGTCTTGAATAATTTTATAAAATGTTTTTAAATAAAAAATCACTACCAGCTATTTTTTGCTGTTTTATTTTGAGGGTGTTTTAGCTTCTATACACGAGCCGCCCCTGGCTTCATCCGTTAGGCGGTATCTCTTCTTTCTTTTAAAGTTGTTTTTTAAGAGCGAGACGAAAGCGGTTTAATTCTGGTGTATGGGAAAACTTTGTGGAAATATGGAACCAGCAATTAAAATTGTTTCTCTTTCTTTCTTGTGAATACTTAACTTGATCCAAGCTATGACATTATAATTTTTAACATTCCTAATTTCAACAATTTGTTCAACTCCATCTGGCACTTAAATTATTTAATAGTCTCAGTTTTCATGCAGAAAGTTTAGGTTAACAACGTTTTATACAGAAGCAAATCAGTAAGAGGACTCTCACCACGCTTAGAGTTGCCAAAAGTACAACAACTAAACTTGCCGGCTTGTTTTTCACACCGATTTCTTTGATGCTGAGTGTCAAGCAGAGAAGGTGTGGATACCAATCTTGATTAAGTCTTGGTTTGAACCAACTTCGAATATTACTCCGAGTCTAATGCTGCAGAGGCCAATGCTCTACTCAGTTATAGGTCTGTTAGCCGGAAAAAATGATGAAATGAATTGTAGGAGTGACAGTTGGAAGCCCTTTGACGCAAAGATTTCCAACCGCTTCTCAAGTTCTCTTAATCCTTTGTATTAAAACATTAGTTCCTTTGAGAAGGAAAGCGTTTTTTTATGTCTTTTTTGTTGACAGCTTTGTTCACGCGCAGTTGAATTTCTTTTCATGCATATCGCATACTGTATTGTGTATTATAGCTGTGTAATTGTAAAAAAAAGTGTTTTTCACCGTACAAAAGTTTTTGGAGCTGCTATACAGTTTGTATGACTTAAATCTTGTTTTAAACTTAGTGGTTACGTCTATTTTCTAACATTTGTTCAAGGTCATTTTGATTCTAAGAAGAATGTTCGTTGTTTTTTTTTTCAGAAAGCTATTGCCGCGGCGAATTTGATGGGTTCATATGTTGGCCACATGGGGCGCCAAACTCAGTAGTGGACCAACAATGCCCCAGCTATTTGGATTGGGTAAATGGTAAGAGAGTTTCATTTACTTTAACTTGAAACACTTGCAGCCCAAGAGAAAGACAGCATTTTCTTTCTATTAAAACTAATTAAGATAAAGGTAAAAATGATTTCTTCTCTATTTGAATGATGCGTAAAGCGAGTTCTGGAAACAACTTAAAAACTGTGATTTTGTCGTATTTTTTTCCCCAGCCGATTGATGTAAAACAGCCACTTAAAATGACTAACTCCATATCTAGTGTTTTAAAAAATATGTTCCATAAGTTTATAAATTGTCGCCTGTTGTTTGTAGATTACTGGGGCGCTGCTTTTGCTTGACAGCTAGTACTCCACGCTGGCCTTATGCTGATCGTCATGCGGGGAAGCTGTGAATACCAATCTTAAAGTCATGGCTATATCAAAACGCTGAATTATTTTGTGACTTTTATATTAGCATGTTCTGCCATTTCATTTTGCTCTCCAAAAAATCTTATTTATTTGAATCTTTACGAAATTTTGTAGAGACGTCAGAAGCGAAGGCCCATCGCTACTGCTTGAATAATGGTTCATGGCATCAAGTAAACGACTCTCTTCTCGGTTGGATTACTTGGTCTCACAAATCTGCCTGCAATCCAATCGATGAAGATCAATTTAATGACGATTCTGAAGAAGCGATGCAAGATGTGAGTGTCGGACGATTTAATTATCCGTATCATTACTATGCCAAGTTGACTGCTTGTTCAGAAAGCTAATTTTCCAACAAAAGACAAAAATCACTAAAGTTTTTGCGTGCTAACTGCTGATACGTTTGACATATACGGGGTACTTGGTTCATAAAGTAATAAATTATATAGATTACAGCTAGCCACTAAGATTTTCCTGGAGAATAACTTTGAAACTAAGTAAAAATTTTTTAATAGGTCCACTGCCGTATCCATGCACTTACGTTAGGAGGACATTGAGTTTCTTAATTACTGTTTTGTTTCTAACATTGTGAGCCTCACCTACAGTATTAAAAAAGTGTCAGAAGTTTGTATCATCCTCTTGTATAAACGATTAAATCCACATGGCTGTATTTCTTGCGAAACTATTGATTGTTTTAATAACTTGTATTTTGCAGACAATGTTTCGGATGTTTTAAGCTAATTATAGAACTATTTGATTGACCTTTACGCTTATGAATGATGGATTCATGAGCTTGCTGCTGACCTCTGCCGGGGCTTTCTATTTTTGACTTCATTTTTTCAACTTCGTCTAAATTTTTTCTCTAAAGTTACATCAGTCGACGACGACGACGCTGTGAAGTTTGTTGCGTTTTTCGTGAGGGGTATCACCACGCTCCAGCTTACGTTGGTACTATGGAAGTTACGCTGTATTTTTTACGAAAAGTTTTATTTTAGATGATGATGCTTGATGCACTTGGAATAACATACACCATCGGCTATGCTGTTTCAATTGTATGTTTGGTGGTAGCATTGGTGCTTTTTACTTACTTCGAGTAAGTATTGGTGTTTTAAGTGTGGGTAATTTATTTTTGTGCACATTTGCAACACCGTACTGTGAATACTAGTCCCAGTCAACTAATGAATGCGACTGCATGGTTATAACAGCTAAAAACTAGAAATAGCAAGGAGATATTTCTTTGTAATTGTAAAAAGAAATGAGGAAGATTTCCCTTTTTTTTTTTATGTCAGTCACCAAACACTGTCTATATATTATTTTGCGAGTTAATGGTTACTCTGGAACTGAGCGAGCTGTAAGGTCTAAATTTCTTACTGTGATGAAGGATAAACATGCTGCCAATTGGAAAATCAATTTCTTGATGTCGTAATCACTCTTTTCAAATATGACATCAAAAAATCGATTATGATGCAGAAACTAGAACCGCGAAACGGGGCCTAAAATCCACAAAAATTGGACATGTGGACAGAGTAATTACTAGCCATTGTAAAAAATCCGAACTAATGCAGCCCACAGTCCTTATTTCTCACTAGTCACTGTTGATGTATATTTTCAGCAAACTCCATTGCATGAGAAATTATATCCACATGAACTTAATGATATCTTTCATTTTGCGATACGCGACAGTTTTGATCAAGGATAGAGTTATCCAAGCTCATTATGACCCCAACCGCTTTGATGATCTGAGTATGTCGGAAATGAAATTATTTTGTGATGATTTTGGAGGAGTTAGTGGCTTCATGGTAATGATATATGCTACTTTTTACTTTAGTCATTTGCTCAGAATTCTGCATCGTCAGACATTGTTTTTAAGAAAGCAATCTTGGATTTTTGGTAACAAATATGCCAGCATATCGCTTAAAGCAGATTATCATTATTTTGATTCAAATTAGTTATTAAAATTGGGAGGGCGCCTACTTTTTTTCGCCAAGTTCGTATTTTCCACTGTGACATTTGTGTTTTTTGTGTGTAGTTTCATATTTATTCTCCTATCACGAGAAAGCGATCATAGCGCTGTTTGAACTCGCTTAGGAGTTGCCGGCCATCTGTCTACCACACCAAGATGGGGGGAATCCCGTTAAGTGCTTTTCCCAACGGCACAACAAGCAAACTTGCCGGCTTGTTCTCCCTACTGTTCCTTTTATGCTGAGCGTCAAACAAGAAGTTGTGAATACCAATTTTAAAGTCATTGGTTTGACCCGACTCGGAATCAAACCCAAGTCTACAGCTCCCGAGGCAGACGCTCTCACCACTCGGCCATCTGAGCTGTTTGTGTTTTACTGAACAGCAATACGTCACTAAATGCTAGCATAATTTCAGTGCTATATCCAGTGGCGTAGCCAGGAATTTTGATTGGGGGCCCAAACTTCATTGTCCGAACCGCAAAGAAAACGCTACTAGAATTTATTTCTTACCATAATGCCTCATTAAGAAGCGGATCCAGAAAGTTTTGATGGGGGGGATGAAATTTTGAATTACGTTGAATGTTAACTAAATACAAAGACGTTAGACCCAAAAAAGGTGTAAATAAGCCCTTTGAAAAATGTTTTCATGTGTGCGGCGTATTTAGAATTTTTTTCAGGGAGGGAACACAACTTTTTGACATATTTTCCAGCGTGTTTTTTTTTGGCAGAAATATTTTGAAGCATATTGAGAATAAAAAGGCTCTAGAGGGTCCGGGGGCATGCTTCTCCGGAAAATTTTTGAAAATTTACATATTATAGTGGCCATTTTAGTGCTTCTTTAACAATTTTCAGGCGAAATTTGTTTAAAGTTTTTGCCCCTAAATGTGAGTGTTTCACCAAGCATGATGCATTTAGTTCGTACATTTTCGATTATGCGTGCTTGTGGCGTGAGGTTTGTTGTTATCGAAAAGGTTCGAAATTATGGAAAAATTATATTTATCAAAAACGTGTTTAAAAATAGCTGATGAGGGTATGCATCCCCCCCCCCCGGATCCGCCCCTGGCCTCATTATTTAATGCAGCATGCGTACCAAGCACATTGGTACGACTGCTGTATAAATACAGCAGCCTTATATTCGTTAATTTTTCTTTTTTTTTAGTTGTGATATTTTTAATCAATCTTTTGAACCACGTTCGTTTGTACCTTTTTCTTGAATCTTAACTTGTTCTTATTTTCGACATTAATATTACGAATGTTCGATCATAACAGGGACTGTGGTTCGAGATAGTCAAACTTCACCTGCTCAAAAAGCAGCACAATGATATTATAACCAAGGTTTATTGCGCTAACAAAAGGTTAATGCTACTGTCTTAAAACCGTAAAACTTGGTTGAAGTTTGGATTTAAAAGTTCAATTAAAACAGCGCTGAAGTTGGATAGGAATTTTAAATTATTTTTTCCGCGTATCTTGCTTATTAGAGAAATCATCGCAGCGTGAGATAATTGATGCGCGCCTGGGTCGCGTATCGTACTTTCAGAACACCTGATAGAGATGTGCGTTTTTATACAGTGCGGAATGTGCTTGGTGCCGATTTGCGTGGTTCCGATAGTAACTTCAACTTGGTAATAATGAGGGGCCCTGGTCTACACTACGTGCCCTGAAAACATTCATTAGACCAACACATAGATTTTACAGCATAACGTACCGTAGCTACAAGACAAACTAACCAACCCAACCATAATAAAGGCTGTTGAGTTTTTCTACTGTACTTGGCTCTTTAGGAGTCAAACATATTTTGATTGTGGGGGGCGGGTCCCCTGGGCTTCCATGGCTACGCCCATGGTTATATTTCAAGCTATTATCGTCTTGTGGAGATTCAGATAAAATTTGTGAATTATTTTCCAATTTCCCTCGGATCGAATAAGTGAGCTGAAAATGTTTGAAGCAAAAGTTTTTTCAGGTTTAGGGCAAGAAACAGGGTCATAAATTTGAGTTTTTTGATACCCTGACGAAACGAAGCGTGCATTCCTTTTTTACTTCAATTAAAATAAGAGCCAATAATATGTGTGTCGACTCGTTTCGATTTATAGTTAAACCATTGCCAAGCTTATTCAAGTAGATTACTTTAGTAGAATATCTTATTTAAATAAATATTCATTTTGTTTGAATACGCTTGACAATGGTTTAAGCATAAATCGAAACGTCTCAAAAACTTGCAAATGTTTCAAATGTTACGGGCTCTTGTTTTTGTAATTGAAGTATTCAATAATTCCATAAATTGCGTTCCAGCATTTCTTTGTTGTTTCGACTTATTCAAAAAGTATAGGTTCTAGCTTATTCTTTTTTACTAAAACTTTAGCTTTTGATAAACAGCTCTGCTGTTTCCACCGTATGTATTTTTACAATTTCAATTTTTTCTGCACAGATCAGCTGTCGTATGGTAATAACATTGATGCATTACGCGATATTGGCTAATTATTTTTGGCTGCTGGCTGAGGGAGTGTATCTTCAAGTTGTGCTCTCTTTCCCGATGAAAGTTTGTGCCGAAGAAAAGTACTTTCCTCTTTTCATGGCCGGGGGATGGGGTAAGTTGGCGTTTGTGGTTGACCAAAAACTTATTCCAGTTTTCCGAAAACGTTGATTTTACAGTTTAAATTTTGTAGTTAATTGCTATGAATATTTGGTCCAGACAAAGTTTTTGCGGTTGTTGCATTGTTAGGAATACATCAAACACTGACTATACCCTAGACTAGACTATTTTGTAATTGGAGGGAAAATCCTGCTCTTTGAAAAAGAAATGCAGAACAAGTTAATTATTTGAAAAAAGTTGTTGCATTTCATGCAGCTACATACTGGGAAGCCATAAGCTTGTATGGAGTAGAGTAATACTTTTAGTGGTACTTTTTTACAACTACAAGATGTTTTAGCATCAGGACATCTTTCCCGTGCTAATTTTGATTGCAGTTAATAATCAAATAGAGCGAAACGTGACCAGATGGCTGATTAAATGAAGCGTGTGTCTCTGGTACGGACCAAAACAAAACAGATTTATTTTGCACTGAAATAACGTAAATAAACAAACAAATTGTAAAACACAACAATAAATTGTGCAGGAGACTGCGAAGTGACCGAAAGTACATCGGTCTTCAAGTCAAGCAGCTCCCAACATATTTGATGATTAATTTACTGGGTCATTTTCATACAAACTTCTACGCAGATCTCAGAAAAGACAATGAGACAACCATAGAATTTTAAAATGTGTATAAAAGAAAGCTTAAACTACATTTGGTTTTAGCATTAAAAAAAGAAAAAAAAAATATATATATATATATATATATAAAAATAAATAGCGTAAACGTTTTGATGCAAGACTAATATGATTCCAAAAGATGATATTTGTAATGATTACCAATTCTATTATACAATTTTAGTTCAAAACGGATATCATTCAAGACTTTTAACCCCTCTAAATTTGATGGATCTTTATAGGCGATTTGATTGATATCTCGGCAAATGCAACAAGTTTTTGTCAGATAAGCGAGTAGATCTGTTGTGAACTTATTTAATTTTACGAAAGTAATTACCGAAATGTGGTGGTAACGCATTTTTATCAAAACTATTCGTAAATTTGGCAGTTTCCAATTTAATTAGATCATCTAGTTGAAGAATTTTAAGATTTCTGAAAAATTGAGAAGTGTTTTGAAACCTATCTGCATTGTTGATACTTCGCATTGCTCGATTTTGTGTTTTTTTCAGCTGATCAAAATACCTTTTAAAGGTTGCACTCCAAATAATTAGGCAATACTGCAATTGAGAATGAAAGAGAGCGAAATAGAGACGTTTCAAAACATTAGAGGGCACGGTGTACTTTAATTTACTCATTATCCCCACCGCACTTAAAAGTTTATTTTGCAACACGTTAATATGGTCACGAAAATTCAGTTTCGAATCAACGAAAATGCCTAAATATTTGATACTCAGAACTTTTAATTAAACAAGCGTTAAGGTTAATGTTAATTGTTATATGTTCTTTGTGAAGTAGAGGAGAGATAATAGGAGCACGCGATTTTAATGGGTAAAGAGTAAGTTGATTTTTATTCATCCAGATAGAAACTCCTGATAAATCTTCATTAAGTTTAGTTTCAAGTTCAGACGTCGAATTTGCATTTATCAAAATTGCAGTGTCATCAGCAAAAAGTCTGGGTGTACTTTCCATCGAGTTTTGCAAGTCATTGATATAAATTAAAAATTAGAGCTGGTTCAATAATTCCAAGTGGAGTCAAATCACTGAGTCAGTAATTGGTATTTGCAGCATCTCATTTTGACGTTCAACAATAAAGAGCAAGGCGGAAAAATTTTATTAAATTTGGAAAAAGTGGTTAATAAAGATTTATCTACCTTTCAGTGGCAGGCCGGTGGTCGGAAGTTCCTCAGCAAGCTCGTTATAGCGCTTATGTCTCGTTTTTGGATAAGAAGATAAATACGAAATTAGAAAATGCTGGCTGCTTCTATTCTTGTTATTGCAAATACTCAAATAATGCAACGATAGTTTTTTTGGTTTAGTTATATCCTTAACACTTTTTCATCAAGTTTCCATCTCTTTTCTGCATTTTAGGGGCTCCTTGGATACCTGTTGGGATTTGGGTTGTACTTCGTATTACTATGGAGAACGTAGGATGTTGGGAAATGTACGAAACTCCTAATATTTGGTTGTGTTTGAGAATCCCTGTGATCATAAGCATTGGAGTAAGTATAGCAATAATGTAATATTTAGCGATACTTGAGGTTTTTTTTGGTGTCCATGTTGTGAGGCTATTGAATCTTTTATGGACCTTTTATGTCAGAGTAATCAGCTGCAGCAGCGAAGAGTTTAAGTGAACAATTAACTCAACTGCCTGTGATAATCTAACAAAATATAGCAAACTTTTTGATATGACTCTATTGTGGCATGTCTACTGAGCTTTAACGTTTAGGAGCACTGCTGCTGTCACTGTGACAAGATAGACAGTACGTATTTTTGTATGTACTTGCATATTTAACCTATCACGAGAAAGCGATCATAGGCTGTACGAGTTCGCTTAGGAGTTGCCGACCATCCGTCTACCACACAAAGATGGGGGAATCCCGCTAAGTGCTTTTCCCAACGGCACAACAAGCAAACTTGCCGGCTTGTTCTTCACACTGTTCCTTTAATGCTGAACGTCAAGCAAGGAAGCTGTGAATACCAATTTTAAAGTTATTGGTTTGAGCCGAGTGTATAGCTCAAGAGGCGGACGCTCTTACCACTCGGCCATCTAAGTTGTTGACTCAACTGCCTATGACAATCTAACAAAATATGACAAACTTTTTGATATGACTCTATCTCTGCATGTCTACTGAGGTTTGACGTTCAGGAACACTGCTGCTGCCGCTGTGACGGGGTAGAATGTGATATTATGCCTTTTACAATCTACAGTAGAAATTAGTTGCAAGTTAACGTATTTACTAAATTGTATTTTTAGATCAACTTCATAATTTTCATCAACGTGATTCGTATAATATTAACGAAACTTCGAGCACACAACCTAAAACGAAATGATTACAAGATGACGTTAGCTAAATCAACTCTGGCATTAATTCCTTTACTTGGAATCCATTACATTGTCTTCTTGGCTATAACTGATGATGTTACTGAATCAATAAGTTTAGTGATGAAAATAAAAATTGGATTTGAAATGGTCCTTACTTCAATTCAGGTAAGTTTGAGGCTCCGAAAGCACTGCTGGCTGTAGCAAATTTGAGGTTTGCCACACTATTCTAGCTTTTGTTAAGCAGTCAGTAAGGATAAGCGTTGTGGCAAACCTCAAATTTGCTACAGCTAGCTGTACTTGCTTTAAACATATTCAGTGATATTTGTTGTTTTCACATTCCAGGGAATGCTGATTGCTGTATTCTACTGCTTTTTGAACGGCGAAGTTCGAACTGAAGTGATAAAATGCTGGAAGAACTTAAGGCTGAAAAATGGTCTACCCAGCACCACGTTTCGAAAGTCTTCCAACTATTATAGCAATGGAACGCAAGTTACTGCATTCGTGACCATGAATTCGGAAGAGAGGACCCAAGTTGTTCAAGAGTCAAGTCTACTGAGTCCAAACAACAGATGCGATTCTGCAAAAAGTAGTAGAAGATCCACCATGACTAACAACGAACTAAAAGTACCCTCAAAAGTAGATGGATGTAATTTATCTCTAAGAGAAAAAACTGTTAATTTTGGTTCAAATTTAAGCATGAAAGAAGATGTAGTGTGAAAAGGTTTTATTTCAGTGTTCTTTTCATTTGTTTACATTTGTGATCGCACACTACGTTGTTTACGAACAGCTCTTTACTGCTGGGCCGAAGCGAACTCTTGTTCAAGTGAAAAAGACTGAAAATAGTGAAAGTGTTCGTCAACTGAAATTTCACCCGAATCAAAAACTGTGCTGTGTCAGTTAGAAAAATTTCTCAGTTTTTCGGAACACTCTTTAAACTTACAAACAGTAGGCTACTTTATTTATGACTTTTCTTATTTCTGCGCTAATTAATAGATCTATTTATTTCGCGGAGTTTTATGAGAGAACTAGCCGGGCACAGTGTGTATCTGTGTATTACTAACAGTGGAACCACTCAGCGTCCGAAACGACAATCAGGCTTAAGTTAAAGCACCGTTTTGTCATTGCTCATTTTATTTTCAAATTTTTTAAAATTATTAATTTACTTTTTGTTTATCAAACTATTTTACCAAAATATAAAGGTAATTTGGTGCAGTCATTCTTTTTTTGAGAATTTAGTTTATGTGATAAGGTACTAATCTTCGATTACTTCGGTGGGACCCTAGCGTCATTTCATAACTTTTGTGTTTCACTTAGAAAATAACACATTAGGGTAAAAGACATCGCGGTTGTCAAACTATAGCCTCTCTTTCCATATCTTGTTGAGCTTTTTTGTTCACATACGTAACAATGCTTTTTTCGTTGAGTGGGTCCATTGTAAAAATATAATTTTTATGTACACCGCAGTCGGATGAGACTAAACGCCTTAATTATACTTACTGTACAAGAACGGCTTATTGGGTAACCAGAAGCTGGCTTCAGATTCGTTGTTTTGCTGTAAATGAAACCGTTGTTATCTCAAGAGCAAGTTTGACACGCATTTTTCCCAAACGGATCAGATTGCCTACGGCTTCAAATAGCTTCTTAAATAATCGATAAAATTGAAATTAATTTACGATAAGCCAGAGGTACTGTATAATTGCTTGTTAATTTTGCGCACCGTTGGAGCTGCAAGCACAAGTGTAAACTAATTATGTTATGCATAATGCACATTGCAAAAGAATTTTTATTCTATTTACCGTCTGGTATTATTTATATTTTTTGCCATTTCTTGTCACAAAAGAAGTTCTAACCCGCTTTTGGTGAGGTGTGGAATACCTAAAGATACCATCAGGGTTTGTTAAGGCGTCTTAGTGGCTCGATTTGGGTCGCAAAAATGAAGATCGGGTCCCATTAATGAGGAAAAATTTTGGAGGAATGCATTTTTTGTACTTTGGGTTACGCAGGTTTACTTTTACACCTGACATTTTTTTAATAATTTTGCTCCATTTTGAAAAAAGTGTATCAACGTATCAAACACTACTTTTGTTTTTTCACCTTACGGTCTTTTTTCATACACTGCTAATAGTCCCTGGTAGAAGGTGTTTATTCCTGATTTTGTTTACTGATACAATTTGCTGATACACAAAAAATGAGGTCTCGAGTTCAAGCAGCCGAAATGGGATTCTTGCGAAGAATTAGCGGTTTGACCTTGTTGGACAAGGTTGAAAGTGCAGATATTCGTGAATCTCTAAACATCGAAGCGCTGCTTCTCCGACTAGAAAGATCGCAACTGCGTTGGTATGGACATGTGACACGAATGTCCCAGGAAAGAACAGCCAAAAAACTGCTCTGTTCAACACCGATTGGTCGAAGGCCTAGAGGCCGTCCCAGAACTCGATGGTGAGATTACGTAGATCTTAGTTGGTCTCGCCTTTGCATCCCAGCAGAGCATCTATCCTTTGTTGAAGAGGATCGAGATGCTTGGAGGATCCAACTCGAGCTGCTGCCCCCGCGACCCCCCAAGGATAAGCGGGTCCAGAAAATTGATTGATTGATTGATTGACAAAAAAATAACATATTTTGAATATTTGGAAACTTGTCCTAATTATTCAGTTGAAAATGTCTTTAAGACAAGCTTTTATCTTTAGTATAAGTTATGCTCAATTTTGTTTCTTTTATCGACGTTAACTAACGTTTTCTTTCGCTCTTTGAAATAATGATTTGAGAATGCAACCAGCTGTTTTCATTAGCTCACAAGCTCATTTTGCTACATTGTATTGCCATAAATGTTTTGTTATTCTGTCCAGTTGCGCTCATGATATGTTTGATTGGCAATGCACTGCTATTCGACAACTTACCGAAGAATGAGTATCACGTGTTGGTCGTACGAGGCGAAGAGAAGTCTTACATACTGTAGGCCTAGTCTCTGCTTTTTTGAAGAGCTAAAGTAGCTTGATATGTCAAAGAGCTCTTTTTTTTTGTATGAATGATTCATCGGATGAGACAAGTTTGACAGCACTGCAATTGTCCATATTAACCCTATTTCATTAAAATTTTACCTGATTTTTTGGAATTTTCAATCATAATTTCTGACTTAAACATAAGAAACTGTTAAGAGCATAATAGGTTCCTGTGCTGTATTCAAATTTATTTACTAGGTAAAATTATTTTTTGTTTTTTTGTTACTACCTGCTCAAAGTATTAAATGATGTATTACTCTACTGTATTAGACTATTTCAAACCACGAAGATTTTCATGGTTACACTGTGGATGTAAAATTTACCGGTATTTCAGATGGATAACGTTGCTACCCATATTGAGTTCTTTAAAAAAAATTATAAACTGGCTTGATGTATTTTCATAAACAATTGTGTGTTTTCGTATTTTTAAAGTGATTTACCGCATTAAACTTTTTTCGATTGTTTTTACAGTTTACAAAATTTGCCACGTGGTAAGGATTTGGCTCGCTTAGAAGTTTCAAGTGGTAAAGTTCGATGAGGTGTTTCTGATTTAATACAGTAAACAGAATATACACCATGGCAATATTGGCGCTCGGTGACCGAAAAACGATACTGCAAAGCCAAAATTTTTGGCTCGTTATTTGGGCAACCGCGATATTCGAACTCGAAAAAAGATTCGAGTCCGCTTGGTTGACAGCCCTTCAAAGCCTAGTCTGCTGATAGTGGAGTCATCAAAATGCATCTAAAACTTGCAATTACAAAGCTGTGACTACAATCAAAATCTGAAGAAATTCGATAATGCGCAGAACTGTAACTGTAGAAGTTTTGTACCAAATTTTTAAACAAGATATGGGCTAGAATTCAGTTACGACGCTAACTTTTGGAACAAAATTTTTCTGGCTTGCTAAATATTAAGATCTCATCATAGTAGACACTGGCCGGCAGGAGCGTATTTAGGGGGGGCATTGTGCCATGGCTCCCCCCTTTTGACTCGGTCTTTTAGTAAAAATGAACAAAGCTAATGGTGCCAAGTGACTGAAATATGCTAAACTCTTTTGATGGTTTCTGTAGCTTATGACCAGGGGGTAGGATGAAAGGTAATGCATCCTCCCACCAGCCATTTTCAAAAATGTTTTTGATGTATACAATTTTTTTATAATCTCAAACCCCTTCGATTGCAATAAGCCTTATACGCCTTAAGCGCGCATAATCGAAAATGTGCGAACAAAATGCATCATATTTGGCGAAGTACGCAGAAGTTGGGCCAAAAAATTTAAACAAAATTTGCGTAAAAATTATTCAAAAAGCACTAAAATAGCCATTGTAGCGTGTATATTTTCAAAAATTTTCCGGGGAAGCATGCCCCCCTAGAACTTTTCTAGTTTTTCAATCAGCTTCAGCTTTGTTTGGCCGGGAAAACATATGCTTGAAAAAATATAGAAATTATGCCCCCCCCCCCTTTTTAAATTTCTCGCCGCGCCACTGCTGCCCGGTCTGCGTATTGGTAGAAGACAGCGCTATCGGCGCGGTAAGTCTGGGGTTCGATTCCCGAACCGGCCAAATCAGACACTGGCGCCAACGGATTCTCACCCCTGCGACATTTCGGTGCTGCTCGGTGCTATGTCGCGGGGATGGACTCCGCCACTCGTTATACGCTTTGGTGTAATACTGCAAGTATAATAAAGATTTGATTTTTTGATCATAGCCTACTATACGCACAGTTGTAATGAAAATCGAATTATCAATGCAACACTGTAGAAAAATACTATTTCTACCTAACTTTACCCTCAGAACTGGTTTGTGAAATTCCTTCTTGTTATATCGCTTATTTGCTTTTGCTACAATTCATACAGAAGTTGCTGATTCATGTTTATTGTGTGTAAGTGCATTGCAATCATTATCATTGGTGTAACGCTTGTAATAACACTGGTAATTACATAAGTATCCGAACACACATACAGTAATTGACAAAATACAAGTAATTCGCGCGTAAAATGTACAAATCGTACACAAAAAAACAAAATGATCTTACGAAAAATAAAACAGAAAGGCAATATTGCACTTTAAAGATGAAATTTCTAGATAAATGGACCAAACAATTACTGCACAGCAGCTAGAAAGAAGCTTAGTGAAATACATTTATCATGAAAGAAGGGCACGCTGAGTTTGAACTACAGTCACATATAGATCGATGCCTCATGGCCTAACCAATATGCCGCGTGTCTTTTGGAAAAGCTAAATACTTTTTCTCTTTTGTTTGTAGCAATGAAGTGTATTTGTCACAGACGTCGTAATATTTAGTACCGGAATCAACACCCTGACCTTTACGTAAGCCTTGAAGATACAGCATATACAGCGGCGTCAGGCGGCAGATACAGCATCGACATTCTACAAGGCCAAGCAGAATAAAGCTATAGTTGGTAAAAACTAATATTAAAATCCGATGGTGATTGGACACCAAAATACGATACTCTGTTGATAAACAAACCACAGAAAAAGTGAAATTGCAATAACGATCTAAAAAAAAAATAATCGACATAAAAACTCAATACTTTCGTAGTAATAATAACACCCCAACATTTGCGGAAGTCTTAATAGAATTTACTTCACCGTCAGCATGCCCTTCTGGCTTCTATTACTGAAGTTATTATTTCTAGTACACATGTAGTGATAGACTCCTTTCCTAAAACTAGCAACCAGTCCTGGAAAGGAAGCAGGAGCGTTGTCTAATTGATCTTGCAGCCGATTTTTTCTTTGAACCGAATCGTTGCCACAGTCGTCAGTGAATTCACATCTACACAAACATAAAGCCCGTGAAAGTCAAATTTTAGAAAAGAGCTAAAGGTAGATCTAAAAAGCTAGCCAGTTAACCATGTTCATGTTACTGTTTTATGGAAATTTAAAAGTGAAAGCGTTTCATTTTGGCTTAGGGGGCAGATAATTGCGTTTTATGAAGCTCCTAAGCCACGTTACGTCGCAGTTGATATCAAACCAGTAAATTTCCGTAGTGACGCTATTGGTTTTGGCCCGGGAGAGTAGAACGCCGCGCCATCAGCTTTCTTACATTTTTTTGCTTTTTGCACCAGGTGCAGTTAATTCATCATCACAAACAATACCCCGTGAAAATGTCGGTCACGACACCCAATTATTTCAGATGACGTCTATAAATTATACTCGAGACACGGCTTTTCAACGCAGATGTGCAATACGAAATTCCTTCAAAATTAAGACTAAGTGGTGTAGTGTACTTGTAAACTTTTAGTGCCAAAAAAGAGTCGATAGCATATACAAATTGCTTCAAGTACCGGTAACTCACTAAATCAAAAATCAAATCATCAATATAGACCTACTCGCGTTATTGCGCCGAAGCGTTACACGAGTGTCGGGGTCCATCTTCGCGGAGTAGCGCCTGGCCACCGCTACTCCGAAGAAACGTTGCAGCGTCAGCGAGCCGTTGGCAACACTGTGCTGATTTGATCGACCCGGGATTTGAACCTCTGATTTGAACCGATAGCAATGTCTTAGCAACATATCAGCAAATCAATAACCTGAAATATCCGGATGAAGCAAGTTGAATTGCTGCGTTTCTATTTCTTTCAGCCTGAGTGTTTCCGTGAATTTCCAAGCTGCTCCAAATAAGGTTCATATCTGCAGGAATATAAAAAATAAAAAAAAAATAAACATTTTAAAACACCAAAGTTATAACTTGTAAAATAAAGCAAACAATAAAGAACACTATTTTTTGGGTCAATCATTTGCATGCGAAAAATCTATCACTGTGAAAAATGAAATACAGCCATCTTGCAAGCTGGTAAGAAAAAGTATCAAGTAATGTTGAAAAAGACATTTAATTCAGTTTAAAACATATTCAAATCACGTGACAATTTAAGGTCATTAAAGCAACCGGCCGTTAGCTCAGCAGTTAAACGCACACGCTATCGGTGTGGGACGTCGTAGTTCAATTCCCAGGTCGGTCAAATCGGCTTGGTATCGCCAACGGCTTGCCACCGCTGCGACAATTTCTTCGGAACTGTGCTGCCCAGGCGCTAAGCTACGGAGATAGGCCCCGCCACTCGCTACACCTTTCCGCGTAATACCGCGAGTATAGGCCAGCGTTTCCCAAACTTTTTCGTCAGAGGAACCCTGCAAGATAACTTCAGCGAAAATGGAACCCCACTAAAACAAACAAACAATCAATAGAAAGTATACTGTTTCGGGTTTTGAACCCTCATCAGTATCGATTTACACCAAGCCAGGCCAAATCCCGAAAGATGAAGCCCCACGACAATTGTCAAGCTTGTGGGACATACGAGTAGCCTTGCAAGGCTGAGCATCGCTGGGCTCTTTTATTAATTGTATTATTGATACAAGTAGCCTTGCAAACTTTGTTCAAACAAACAATGTTTTTCATTTGATTGTAAATAGTCATTATTTAGACTAGAGATCATGATGGAAAACGAAGTTAAGAACAATAAAGTACTCATAATTAATCAGTTTAACCACGCAAACACGGCTTTTTAATGGGATGAATGAACTTGCTTTCTTGAGCGCACCAAATCTGAAAAGTTGGGCTTAATATGTGATAGTTGTATTCTCATATCTGATGTGGCATCTAGCCTGGCACGATATTTGGTCTTCGTTTGTGCATATCGAGAAAAACCTGATTCACACAAATAAGTCGATGCAAACGGTAACAGCTCTTGAGTAGCTTTTTTTGATAAATTCTCATATACTTCAACCAAATTTCCCCAGAAAAGAGCAATAGAAACTTCTTCAAATTTAGCCTTTAAGACACTATCAGACGTAAGTTCTATTAAGCTTTCATAGCTGATGCTGTTAACTCCATTGGCATTTCCGTAATCTTAAAAGGATTCTGCACCCAGGAATTCGTTTTGCTATCCAAATTTGGAAAGTATTTTTGTAACGATTCAGTTAAGCTACTGAGATGATCTTCAATTTCACTAGCAATCGTGTCTGGCAAGTTTTCTCCAAATTCTTCTATTAGTTCACTTAAATGTGTAAAACATGTATAAGTCTTTTTTCCAACAACTGACGACCAAAACTGTAGCTTTCGCAATAAAGATGTCATTTTATCTTGTGCTTGAAAAACAGATAATTCTGTACCTTGCAAACGTACACAAGTTTCATTTAGTTTTGAAAAGATATCAGCTAGGTAAGCAAGTTTTAAAAGCCAGTCTGGATTTGTCAATCTATCCCACAAATGAAATTTACTACCTTGAAAATAGGACATCAATTCTTTTCTCAGTTCAAATATTCTAGTCAAGACCTTTCCTCTTGAAAGCCATATAATCTCCGTATGCAGCAACAAGGATTTATGCCCACTGTCCATGGACTCGCACATTTGTTTAAAAACACGATTTTGCAATGGCCGAGATTTTATAAAATTAACAATTTGAACGGCTTCATCCAACACCTTTTTTAGTGAGGGTGACATCTTCTTTGTCACCAAAGCATATCTGTGGATGATGCAATGAAGACTTTTGCAGTTTTTTGCAACATTTTTTATCTTAGTTACAGCACCATTTAATTTTCCTGTCATTGACTTTGCTCCATCATTGCAAACCGAAATGCATTTTTCCCAACTGATATTATGCGCTTTCATAAAGTCATCAATGGCGTTGAATATATCACTTCCCGTGGTGCGCAGCTCTTCACTCTTGCATATCAATAAATCATCTTCAATTCTTTTATCAAAGGGATACCGCACAAACACAAGTAAAATCGCCAATCCAGCTACATCTGTGGATTCGTCTAATTGCAATGCGTAAGCATCGCAATCACGCAATCTGGAAATAAGTTGTGTCTCAATATTTCTTGCAATGTCGTCAATTCTCCTTGCAACAGTGTTGTTAGACAAGGAAACCGTTTTGAGTTTTTCAACAGACTCTTCATCCAGAACGCATGATGCAACATCAGTCATGATAGGTTTTATTAGTGATTCACCAATAGTGTGTGCCTCACCGGCCAGAGCAATGCGATAACTAGCTTTGTATGAAGCTGCTGTTGCGTTTTCTTGTTCTGTTTTAAACTTTTTTGCCATCAAACATTTGGAATTTTCAAAGGATAGTAGTTTATTTTCAAAAAAAGCAATGTCTTTATTTTTGTAGGATGGATGGCTTGTTTCAATATGTCTTTTTAATTTAGCTGGGGCCAAAGAACTATTTGAAAAAGTTTTGTTGCAAAGTAAGCAAAGACCGTCTGGGTATTCTTCAGTGCCAACGTAAGTAAATCCAAAACTCAAATAGCTGTGGTAGTACTTGCGTTTTTTTGCAATCTTCTTCACACCAGAACTTGTAGATACACATTGCTCTTTATCTAAAATGTTCACTTCAGAAACAGATGATTCCGATTCCATCTTTTCATTGCTTTTTGTTGATTCTTTTGTTTGGTTAGGCCCGATTTTTAGCCATTGTTCCATCTTTAGAAGAACAGTATACTAATACTAAATAAACGTTGAAAAAAAGCAATTTTTGTTACTGTTTTGGAGGTCGTAGTCTTTTGACTTTGAACCACAACCTTACGGGGCGATGCCGGCCCGACCGGTTCAACCAATAACAGAAAACACAAGTTGGCAGAAGATTTCTGTTTCAAATAACATCATAAAAAAAGGACTACCAACAACTGGGGTCGGTTGGCAAGCATATTAAAAACAGATTAGGTCTGCTGGATTCACTTAAAGCTAAAAATATAACAAATACTCTTTTAAAAAATCTTACATTAAAATTTCAAGGTAGAAGTACTCTATTTGTAGCCTAGTCAAGTTATTAGTTTGCTAGAATTAATCAATAAAATATGAACCTGACCATTGCACCTTCATCGCATAACGTAGCCTTACCTAATCATGAAAAGCCTTCTTATATCGCTTTACTGTTTAAATTGTTAGATAACATGAAACATCTGCAAGCCATTACACTTCTTCAACCCTAAGGAAATTTCCCGTCTACTTTTGTCGAATAACTTTTCAACAGTCGAGCTAGCGAATGTAAACTTGTGTTATTGCAATACAAACGTCACTATTGAAACTACGTTTTCATTATGACGAAGGCCATAGGAAGTAAATCTTATTAATCATTCCAAACAATATAAACGCAGCATCCGCTTCATGGCGAGAGAAATATGTCTCGCGCCGTAAAGGCCTGTACTGGTAATGATTTTCACGCTGACATGCGTTTATGACAATTATGGTATACAAAAGTGACTCTTCATTCAACGTACGGTTATGTTTGCCTGAAATAAAGTTATTACATTGCTTGCAGTTATAGATCAACGACAAAAAATATTTTAGTTTTTTGTTTTTGTACTAGAATACTGGATAGCGGCTCATCTGCTCATGGAACCCTTTAGATTCTTTAATGGAACCCCAGGGTTCGGTGGAACCCACTTTGGGAAACGCTGGTATAGGCTAATGAAAATTCGATTTGTTTTAAATTTTGAAAGCGATTTGATTTACTTTCACTGTTGTTGATCTGCTGAGCAAATTGCTACTAAAGTACTACGAATTTATCACCGCAAATTGACATTAGATATACCGGTATGAGTTAATTAAAGTTATCCTACAATTGCATCACATATCAAATCTAAGAGTAATATTGCAAACAAAAGTCTAAATATAATTCAAAAGCAAAACTTTGCAGCTGACATAGATAAGTAATGGGTAGCAGTAAATATGAACAAATCAAAAGCAAAAATTTAACGTTTATCATCGTAAGGAAAAACTTCGAAGCTAATACTTACTTCGAAATAATTCCGAGTTTTCATACGGTCTTGGGTAATTGTCTCCCGGTTGAAGCATTTCCACCATATTGTTTCTGTCAGTTCCACCTCGTCCCTCCCCGGCTGATCCTGCTGCACCGTCCCCTGCTGGTGCATCTAAAAATTGATAATAAATTAACTAATGAACCTATTTTAAATTCTTTGTTTGTCTAGATTATAAACTAAAAATTAATTGAACAGTCCTGCCGAAACTGAGAACCTCAACCACATTCTACAGACTACTTTGGTAGCACACCACCGTCATCGCCATTGATTAGATTCTAGTAGAGTTATGCCACTTTAGCAAAACACTTTCAATAACCTGCAGGATCTATTTCTCCAAAAAAAACCCAGGTTATTACTTTACTTGCGATGTTTTCTGGGAGATGTTAATAAAACTGTTGATTTTAACGTTAATAAACTTAATAGGTAATTATTTAATGATTACATCTGGTATTAATTTTGGTTAAAAATACAACACAAAATTAGAAAGGTGCAATATTAAAGAATTTGTCTTCTCGCTTTGAAAAATGCAACTTAAATATATGAAATAAATTGCAACATTTGTAGAATCGATTCGTACGAAACAATTTTTTGTTCTAGTGCAATCATTCCTTTATACACCATCAACTTAAGCCAGCTAACATAGACTTACTGTTGTTATGTGAATTTGAACCAGTCCATTGTATGTGTACCAGGTCGTTTTCACTGATTGTCATTCGATTTGGAATAAAGTCGTATTCGACAGCAGGATAAACCTGTACAATGTTTCCTCGCTTTCCTCGGACATTTAAGTTGATTAATCTGGAATCTTGTGGAATTTCTGCTCAAAAAATAGAAGATACGACATAAAAAACAAACAGGACTTTGTTTCGATTTCGGAGACATCATCAGCGTATAATGCGACAAGTGCAACACAGTTTCTGGTTATTAAGTATTGAAAATGTAAAATACAACAAGCAGGTTGGTGCAGGGACATCGCTATAGGTACGACAGGCCCGGGGCTTCGATTACCGGCCGGTCAAGCTGGGCACAGTGTCGCTAACGGCTCGTCACCGCTGCGATGTTTCTTCGGAGCTGCGTTGCCTAGGCCAAAAGTGTAACGAAGATTTAATATCAATTACAATTACTCGTTTGTTAATAGAGTCAAAACCTCTTCAGTTTCTACAAGCAAAGCGAGAAGCGCGTTGAAACTTTCAGTATGACCCAAATGGGAGTAAAATCCTACTGTTCGACCACCGAGCGGACCTCATAATCAGTACACCAAGTTCGCGTTTATTTTTTTTTCAAGCCTCATAATTGCAGCTTTAGTTGGGAAACGAACCCGCGAAACCAGCTTCGCTGCCCAATGCACCGACCACTCGGCCAACTCAATGCGCTTTTTTTTAGCTCACTTTTAGTTCTTTTTTAAATAAAATAAGCTTTTAAATTAACCCAATAACCTCACCTTGTGGTCGTGGCGAAAGGAAGAAGACGTGACTTCGATCTTGAAATGTTCTTCCAGTCTGGTCGGTGTTGATGGCCAGTTGCAAGAGCTGACCATGAGCACCAATGTTGACCAATGGATTTTGCTCAATGGGCGACCTCTGCGAAACTACGTTGTTGATCCTACAATGAGATAGAAATAATATTTGGTTAAAAAAAATATTTACGCCTACAGCACTATGCAATCAAACATAAGCTAATATTCTTTTGACGTCCACTGGGAGGTTGTGCAAATCACTCGATTCATTGTACATCATAATATTTAACCAGCAGTACAGTTACTAACGACCTCAGCATACAATCAATGGAACTTACTTAATCTGATTGTGCCTTGCATCTGTGTTGAAAGGGTCATAGTCATCAGTAGAGATATTGTACCTGAACAATTGATTTTTTACTAGATTCGCGTAGTTTATTAATCGCCAAAACACGTTATTGTAATAATGCTATTTGTTTTTCATCAAATTAAAAATCAGACTTCCGACCAAAAAAACGAAAACTTAGCTTGCGTTGAAGGTACGAAACAATAGCAATAAATGATGAAGCAAGGAATTAAATTATACCTCATTCGAAAAACGCATCTCTTTTTGTTCCCGCTCGGAAAATATGGAAGCCTCCAAGTGTAGTTTTGAGGAGTGAGATCTCTCCCATTACCTAAGTGGTTGACTCTTGACCATTCAGCTGCCTGAAAATACAAACAAGAAAAAAAGAATAAATTACCGTCCACTGGCACAGTGATAACGAGGAGTCTATCGGAGCATGAGGTCTGAGATTCGATTCCCTGGCAGGTCAAATCAGACACAGTGTCACCTACGGCTCGCCACCGCAGCGGCATTTCTTGGAAGGTGTGTAACGTTGCCCAGACCTAAAGCCGCGTAGATGAGCCCCGGCACTTGTCACACGATTCGAGGTAATACCGAGAGTATAATGAAGATTTTATCTTTTACAATTATTTGACAATCATTCTTGTCTTCATACATTTAAAAATAGATTCAGGTTGGAAGTTAAGTCAAAACTGGGTGAAGTAATAATCTCACCATGCAGTCCAGGGGAGGCGGTACCACAAAGCATGCGTCATTGATGACTTCATGATTGACTATCTTTTCAACATCATAGGGTTTTCCCCACATATACTGGACACGATTTTGTCCGTTGTTTTGTCGCAAACACTGAAAAATTCAATTTAGTGAGTGCATTCACTTTTTGTACCTCGATAAAAGTATAAATAGTTGAAGGTAGGAGCAGCGATGGCGGAAGCATTTCTGAAGTGGGGAGGGCTAAAACCAATGACTAGATTTTTTCACCTACAACCAGGGCCGGCAGTAGCGTAGCGAGAAATTCCAAAAGGGGGGCATAATTTCCACATTTTTCAGCGTCTTCTTCTCGGCAGAACTAATTTGAAGCTGATTAAGAGACAAGGAAAGCTTTAGGGGGGGTCCGGGGGCATGCTCCCCGGAAAATTTTTGAAAATTTGCACGCTGTAATGGCTATTTTAGTGATTTTTGAATGATTTTCAGGCAAATTGTGATCACATTTTTTGACCCTAATTCAGAGTGCTTCGCCAAATATGATACATTTTTTTCGTCCAGTTTTAATTATTATGCGTGCTTTAGGCGTAAGGCTTATAGCTATCAAAGAGGTTCGAAATTATAGAAAAATTATATGCATCAAAAACATTTTTGAAAATGGCTGGTGGGAGGATGCATGCCCCTCATCCTACCCCTCTGGATTCGCTCCAGGCCATAAGCTACAGAAACCATCAAAAGAATCTGGCATATTTCAGTCACTTGGCACCATTAGTATTATTCTTGTTTACAAAAAGGCAGAGTCAAAAGGGGAGGGGCATGGCACAATGGCTCCGCCCTAAATACGCTACTGAGAGCCGGATTTAGACAATGAGAGGCCCTAGGCTATTTGATCACACTAATTGGAAGAGCAAAAAAAGGACTTCACGCACTCAGATATTCTATGTTCACTGAAAATATTGGTAGAGTGAAGAGCAAAAAAAAGGTATATACGTCCTCAGGTGTTCTGTTTTCCACTGAAAGTATCGGTGAAGAGAAAAAAAGGTCTTCATTGTTCGAGATGAGGCCCCCCATTTTCTCCGAGGCCCTAGGTTTCAGTCTGCTTACCCTATATGTAAATCCGGCCCTATTCTTACGATCCATATTCAGCCTGTCCACATGTGACATATCCAATTTATGTGGGCTTCAGACCCACGGTTCTTGCTTCTAGTTTCTGTTCCCCCATCCCACAAACAAAATTTTAAAGAGAACATCTTTGGATTTAAGTTCTTTCCTGCTTTTCTTGGTTTTAACTTGGATGGTAGGCCTATTAAGTTTCAAATACATTCATGCAGAGGTAATGTTGTAGAAATAAACGCGTAAATTAGGGCCCCTCCAGGGCCTCCCCGGTTCCGCCACCAATGGGTAGGAGTCAGCGGGTACTTGAAGCACATATTGTGTGGAACAAGGCATTGCTATATGTGGACTCATTACAATGTCAATCAAGAATGATTGAACCCTGATAGGGGACATAAAAACATACGTTCTTAACGCTTCATACTTCCTGCTTGTGTTGCGCGCCTGACGAAAGAGCTTTAAACGTTATTACTAAGTTCTTAATATAATCCGGCAGGGGATATATCTTCGTCACCCTGCTGTAGAGCGGACACTCTGGACTGATATGCACCAACCACGGGCAAAAATTACAAAACTTATTATAGTTAAAATTAGGCCCATCTCTTTTTCCTTTGCTATATGTCTTTTTAATTTTCCAATCACAACAAAATAATTGGGAAAACTGAACCGAAAGCAAACCGTTACGACTTTACTTTTATTTTCAGGGGCGTGCCCAGAAGTTTGAAAAGGGGGGACCGCAATTTCCTGTTTACGTTTCCACTGAATAACTAAATAATATCGGTGAAGACCAAAAAAAAAAAAAAGATCTTCACGCCTTTCGACGTCCAATTTACCCCCCAAAATCAAGTGAAGACCAAAAAAAGGTCTTCACGTCTTTCGTCGTTCAATTTACCCCTCAAAATCAAGTGATGGTTAAAAAAAAAAGGTCAACGCGTCCTCAGATGTCCTACTTCTACTGTTTCGCTGACTGCAGATATATCAGCTTATATTTTAGCGGGGAGGGAGGGGACCGCGACCCCCCCCTGGATACGCCCCTGATTTTTAAAAATGCTAATGAAGTAGCAACGCTTAAATCAAGCACCGTTATGGCTGCGCGAACTATAAAGGGAAGATAGTAGGAGTGCGGTAGTTTTCTTGCGCTAAGTTTGGTGTTCCCTCAGATTAGCGCTGTTTAATTCAACCATTAGCTTAATTTTTTCAAGCAATATACAGTACTTACAGCAGCTTGGTTGGTGTACGACGGTGCTAATTCAAGGTAGCTATGATACTCGACCCATTCAGCTCCTTCTATTTGAGCACATTGGGAAGCGTTGTTGACTGCAGACCAGTGCTTTCTGCTGGTAGGAGAAAATTGTTCCACACATTCACCATAGACTCGATGGTTAAAGCTGTTTTGCCGGTAATAACTGAAAAACGACAAAAAAATTTTTAATTTTGAGTCAAGACCATTATGTCTTCTATTACCAGTACTGTTGCGCGCTGTAGCTTGTCAATTTTGTGAAGACAGTACTTTTATCTCATATTTATCAAGCAAGGAAACATCCGCTCACAGAAACATTGCTGCGGCCAAACGTGACAAATTTGGGTCATATGTGGTGAAATCAAGCAACCATTGTCAACGGTCTTATACTGCGGCATTGTAGGCTTACAACCACATTAAAAAATAAACTGTTTCATTCTCAGGGTTATCCAGGAATAAAGCGAAAGCGTTTTTATTTAAGATTTAATCTTGTTGCTTAACCAGTCTCAATAAAAATTATTTTTGCAGGTGCAGCTTGTTGGAAAGGTGATGTAATGGTATTTTCTGATGTAGTATTGGTGAGAATCGCCATTGTTATTGTAGACAAAATATCACTTACCTGCAACTAGATGTGTTATGAGCCAAAACTGCAATATCAACCCACGGAGTTGGGTGGAAATACGGATAGTAGTCTCTCTCTTCAGGGCATTCGTAACCGTATCGATTTTCATTTGGACTTTGACGAGTAAATATGGCAGAAGAGACTCCAAATTTGTTCCTATCTAGCGTTTGATCAGCTGTGAAAAGTCCTGCAGAAAATAAGCTATTGTAACTTTTTAAACATTGAAGGGAAAGTTTTATATTCGCTGGTTGTTGTACCTGTATAGTTTTATGATTTACGTTTTCAGTTGAAACAAAGCAGAACATTTCTAAGCTCTCTAACTGTATTCGGTAGGATCACAGCAAAGTTTTGGAAAGTGATATTCAGTTAAACAGAATTGTAAAAGCATTGGATAACGGCTAGCCACATGGGGGTATACGGCAAATCATGATATAGTTATTTTGATGGTGCATAAAGGCAATTAGTCGCTTTTCACGTCTTAAGGAACAGGCAGTTTCATTATCTTTAACTGATAAAAGACGGCTTAATTACTGCACAGATTCAGGGAAAAAATTTGTTGTACGAGTATTATGAAGCAAAGTCTACCTCTATTTCTTTCCCTTCTGTAGCAGTTATCGTACCATTCCCACGATTCGTGAAGAGCCCGGTCAGCCTGAACATTCCCATTTCTTCTTCCTTCAACCTGCCCTTGATTTTCCTGATTATTACCAGGTTTTGAATACTGCTGAGTATTTGTATTTTGTCCGTTTCGAAGCGTTAAGCTATCATCAGCTGCAAAATAGTAATTTTGTTCACATAACTGCAGATAGTAAAAACTGTTTCGACCTTACAGTTCTTATCAGTGCAGTTGGTGCGATTTACTCAAGGCCATTTGTGTGCCTGAGAAGGAACTTTTTGCTCGTGGTTTGTAAGTTTTGTATACATACTTGCGCTTTTGCATTAATATTTTTTTTGTTATCATTGAAAAGTGAAACACAAAATATTCTCATTGAACTTGTTATCAGGCAATAACGTAAAAAATACACATTTTGCTCTCGAAGTCTTTTTCTTGTAGAAGCCTAACATAACACAATTCGATTTTGACAAGAAAAGCAACACCAATGGTTTCATTAATTTAGAACGTAGGAGAGAAGAGGACCTTGCGCTTGTTGATCTACTTTCATTGTGCAATACCAATCTTGCTACAAATACGCCTAATAAACTTCGAAAACGGGATAAAGAAAGAATAAAAAAACAAATTACTCGCCACACTTTTGTACATAACTTACGTGCAGCTTGGTTGGTGTCATCTTGACACATGAACTGTAAGACCATGTTGCAATTTAATTTATGAGGAGAAGTATCTTCATCGCCTCCACATCCGTGCTGCGCAGTCCATTCTACCGTCAGTTCGGAGTCTCCCGACGCTCCGCTTTGAAAATAGTTCTAAACAAATTCCAGCTTTAAAAACACTTTTTTAAAATTTTCCACGATCTGCAACTGCAACTAGGCTATAAAGAAAGTAAAAGACTTTTCGGAATTATGTACAGTATAGGCCAGGATTTCCCAAACTTTTTGGGTCACGGACCCCCATTTCTAAAACTTTTTTTCTCGGACCCCTATCTTACGTTGCATCAATTTTTTCCTAAACGACAAAGGACATTACAAACAAAATAAAGAACACATAATCATGTTTATTAATAATACAAACAACACTGGATCAATGGGATGGATGAGGTTGTTTTTCACTACATAATTTCTCAATTCTCGGAACAATTTTCGTAAGACAAACTCGTAAGTCAGACTCTACGGCAAGTCTGGACCTGTATTTTGTCTTCATATTGGTAAGAACTGAAAATGCTGTTTCGCATAAATAGGTAGTGGCGTCGTCGTTTGGCGGTGCATCTCTTCCAAGACAGAAGGAAGGACCAAGGCCGAGAGTTTATCCTTTTACCACCCTGGCCACCAAACTGCTTGGGTCAGATGCTGACTGCAAGGGACTTCAGCCAGCATCTTGTTTCGTCATCCAAAACCATTAGACCAAACATACCTCGTGGTGCTCGATGTATGGGACACTGTGAGATGATGTGATCTGCGGTTTGTTCACTGGCACCACACTCATAATTCGCTAGAGGAGCGAGACCCCATTTGTACATGGACGAACAGAAACGTCCAACACCAGAGCGCAGACGGTTGAGCTTGACCCAGGCTGCCCTGGGCAGACCCATACCCAAGGGTCTGGAGCTAGCCTTGGGAATGAAAGCGTGGAGTGACAATGCGTTGGCAGAGTACTCCATGTCCCATTTCGTGTTCGTCCACTCGGCTGCACGGACGTCCATCTCAGAAAGACTGTCTAGTAATTTCCGAGCAGCAGGTACAAATGAGTGTCTAGATTTCAATCTCTCCCTGCATACGTCCTGTGACTCATGAAACTGGCCATGTAAAATGTGGTCAGGGTCCAGGGAGCTGCGGTTGGCTAGGGAGAGTGTCGCTCCTTGGCGGCGAAGCTCAGCTGGCTGGATGCCTGAAAGAACCGGAAGGTAGACCGATGGAGTGGGACGCAGGCACCCAGTGACAATGCGCAAGGCGTCATTTATTACACTGTCGATAAGCCGTATGTGCACGCTGCGGCACCATACTGGTGCGCAGTACTCGGCAGTCGAGTAGACCAGAGACAGGGCAGCTGTGCGTAATGTCTTAGCGCTAGCACCCCAACCTGTTCCAGCAAGTCGCCTCAACAGTGAGACGCGAGCACATAACTTCTTGCGCAATGCTTCCAGGTGAGGACGATATGTGAGCGATCTGTCCAGTCTGACCCCAAGATAAGTGGGAACTGGAAAGGTAGTGGCAAATGGTAATAACATTTTGATTGCTTTTTGAGAGAGCAATGGATATTCGTCCGCAACACTTAAAACCAAAAAGATGCAAGAGCTTTTTCATTGAAACTCATCATTAAAGCTCGATCAGATGACAGCTCGGCTAACTCTTCTTCTTCGCGTCCTAAAAGATCAGTTTTTCCAACAAGAAAAGGGTTTAAAATCCAATCAAAATTCTCAAACGTCTCTTTTAAGAAGTACTTCGTAAAATGATCAGAAAGCAATTCCAAATGCTGTTGAATGTCAGAGAAAATCAAGTCTGTTCTAATTAAGGGTTTGTTCTCAATGTAGTCACACAAAACTGGAAACATATCCACAACGTTATCATCTATTCTACATTTCCATAAGTTGAGTTTCTTTGTGAACGCAGTTATTTTGTTTTGACTAAGCAAAATGTTGGCATTTCTTCCCTGAAGCGACAGGTTTAGTTGGTTCAGAAGGTTAAAGATGTCCGCTAAATATGCGAGTTTCCCAAGCCATATTTCGTCAGCTACGAATAAAGCTAAGTGAGGATTGTGCTCTTGCAAAAAAATTAAAAGCTCTTTTCGCAATTCAAAAACCCGTTCCACAATTTTTCCCCGTGACAACCATCTCACTTCTGTATGCAGCAACAGGTTTGAGTGCTGCGAACCTAATTCATCGCAAAGCAAGGAAAATAGTCGAGACTGGAGTGGGCGAGCTTTGATAGAGTTAACAACTTTAACACATGCAGACAAGACTTCAGACAAAGATTTTCCCCAATGTTTGGCAACAAGCACTTCGCGATGAATCATGCAATGCGTTTGTACAATATTTGGCACCTTTAATTTGATTCGAGCTACAGTCCCCGAGTGCTTGCCGATCATAGAAGCTGCACCGTCAGCGCATATACCCACACATCGCTCCCATGACAGTTCCATTTGTGAAAAAAAAACACAATGCACGTTGAAAACGTCTAAGCCCGTTGTTCTGCCTAGCATTCGATGACAAAACATAAAATCTTCTATCATTTCTCCACTCCAACAATATCGTACATAAACCAACAGCTGTGCTTGGCTGGCAATATCCGTACTTTCATCCAATTGGATTGCGAAATAAGTTTGTTTCAATCTCTCAAGTAACTGTGGTTTTATATCACTTGACATTTCACCTATTCTTCGTGAAATTGTGTTGTTCGACAATGGAATTTCTTTCCGCTTTGCTGTACATTCGCGATCTAAAACTGTTTCTCACATGTCAGTTGCTGCTGGAAGAATTAAATCTTCGGCTATTGTGTGAGGTTTCATGGCTCGAGCTACTCTCAGCACCACTAAATAAGACGCTTTCATTAATTTTTCGTTTGACACTAAAGCTTTTGAAAAATCTTTTTCCTGCTTCAAATAGTTTTTCTTCTTTCTTTAAAAAAAGCCTGTGGCTTTCAAATCAAGTCCGGATGTTGAGTCCTCAAATGCCGCTTCAAATTGGCTGGTTTCCTACTTTCATTTGATAGTATTTTGTTACATGCCAAACATTGAGGCTTAGTCGCATCAGACGGACATTCAATAAAGCCGAGTTTAATATACTCCTCATTGTATGTTCTTAGTTGTTTTTTTGAGATATGACATGCTGCGTTTCATATTCCGAATCATTCGCCCTTTCCTTTCGTTTCAAAAATCTATCCATGCTAAGTTATGAACCATATCACTAATTAGGCTCACAGACAGATTCATCAAACTGCAGTTTGCATTCTCAAGTCAAAAATCAGCTCAACTCCATACCTCGTGGAAATCCCTTAGCCTAGATGGGCCTATGTGACGTAACAATCCAACAAGGATTGTGCCGCAAGAAAAAATCGAGGTAAATCGTTGGCACGTTCACTTATGCGTGTTCGAAAACAAAACGGTGGTCAGATGCGATTTTAGACTCAGGTGAACGGTACACGAACTATGCAACCTATGTCATATCACTGCGTATCCCCTGTGCAGTCGACGTGGACCCTAGTTTGGGAAACCCTGGTATAGGCGGACACAATGTTTGGTATCCGACCCGGACGAACTAAAAAATGAACACCAGTTATGTCAATCTGAAATTTTAAATGCCCACACTTAAACCAAACTCGACACGGGGTCAAGGCCTGACCTCAGGTGAGAACTCTGTCAAGATCGTAGGTTAATTTAAATTCAGCAGTCAGTCATTTAATTAAATCCTATTCCTAGTCACAAGATGATTCCAATTCAAACAATACGTCGCAAAATATTTTCATGAAAACTTTGAAATAAAATAAAATAGACTGTTGAAACGAGTGCTGGTACTGCTATTTTTAGAAATTACATCATCTTTGTTCTTTATATTTTCCTCTTTTTGGGCTTGTCATCCTTTGTCAGCAATACAAAACGGAGTTTTAATTATTGTAAAATGTATACAACAGTGAAATTTCTTACCATTCGATACTGCTGTTCTTCATTTTGCGACCCACGTTCACTCTCATCTCCAACGTTGTAACCTCCTCTAGCGTTATTCTAATATATATAATAGGGCTACTTTTAAATCTTTAATCTTATGTTTAGCAAAATCATTTTAAACTCATCGTTTCGATTAAGTGGTTTTGTTCGAATTTTCGAACACGAAAAGAGAAAGCAGCATTGCGAATCCACGCAAAGCCATTAATATTCTATCACTTAAGGTGCGATCACACTAACTGAGACGTTGAGACCTTTGAGGCATTGTGCAGGTTTATCTTATTATGCCATCACATCCTGCGAAATGTCTCAAAGTTCTCAACGTCTCAGTTAGTGTGATCGCACCTTTATGCTCTATAGTCTTAGTGCAGTGGTTCTCAACCTTTCATCGTTAGTGACCCCCTTCTAGAGACTCTCAACACCAGTGGCCCTCTGCTCAGCAATAACATTTTTTGTCGATATTTGATTCATAGTAGCTATTCAGCCGTCCGCTGGTCTTAAGTGGGTAATTCCCGATAACAGGTTAATAAATTTTGCGTCTGTGGCCCCCTGGTTGATATCTCGTGGCTCTCTAGGGAGCTAATAATGACTTCCAGCCGAAAACTCATGTTTTAGAGCTTGACGTATACCAGGGGTGGGCAAACTTTTCGCACAAAGGACCGCATTGGAAAAAATTTTAAAGCCGAGAACCACACTGATTGGAAGAGCAAAATAAAAAAAGGTCATCACGACCGCAGATGTCCTATTTTCCACTCAAAATCAAGTAAAGAGCAAAAAAAGGTCTTCAGGTCCGCAAATGTCTTATATTCCACTCAATATCAGTAAGGAGCAAGGCTGTAAGTGCCCGCGGGCCGCATAAAATGATCTCGCGGGCCGTAGTCTGCCTACCTCTGTCGTAGACCTTACAAGAAAAATATAGCGGGGAAAAAATCCCGAAATAAAACCTTTATTTAACTTCATACTGAGAAGAATGTAGCAAGATTTTGCTTTAGCACATTGCATCAAAAATATAATAAGTACAGAAATGTTGCTTTCTACTTCTTACCTGGGAGTTGAAAGCACGGTTATTGTTTCTGCGCGTGGCCGATCTTTCATTCAAACGATTGTTGCTACCTCTGGGGCTGTGTAAATATACGTCGCAATACACAGACGTCAAAAAAGAGCAAATTACAGCTAACCACACGTAAATTTTCATGATTATTATTGACTCTGGAAAACAGAAAAATCCACTCTTAACCAACTTGTACTTTACTTGCTTTGCCACCATACGTGCTGTGTCACAGGCTTACTACTGTAAGTTTGTTGTAATTCACACAGTCTCGTTTAAAACAAAGAACTTTTATATTTTTGTGTTGGAATTTACCTGCATTCTTAGAGAAGGAAAGAAAGAAATACAAACTGAAACAGCCGAAAAATAGGAAAGCTTTGAAATTCAACTTCGAATAATAATCACATTTATTTCTAATCGTATTGCTGTAACTGTTTTTCCATTCTATTATTATTATCAGGGGGTTTTAAGGCACTTTACAACTATTAAGTTTTTTAGCGCCAAAACTGATGCACTGTACCTTGTAACATAGGCATAGGCTATTTGAAACACTCTTTCAACAATTCTTCAGTAATTTAAAAAACTGTTGTACTAAATCACCAACTCGCCTGAGGGCCTTCTGTTGAATAAATGAGTCGGTATGCAGCAACGCTTCACTGATGCCTGCCTTCTTGAGTCATGTGCTATGACGTAGCCTACATAGCGAAAAACGTGCATAAGTTTTGGGATGCAAACAGCACAATGTAGCTATTCGTAATTCGAAACAGTCAGGAATGGGCAATTGCTTCCTTTTACAGATATAATGCTGGCTTGAAAACGCTGTCTTGTGATTTGGCTTTAAGCCACCGCAACTGACACAAATGTGAAAAGATGTAGCTCAAGATTGTAATATCCTGCTCAGTCGACAGTTCACTAGTTGAAACGCAGCTTAATATTTCATGGTTTAGATCGGTAGCTATACAGTAATTGTAGCAGATGCATCGTGAAAAGTTAAATTCAGGCTTACGCAAGTTGATAGAAAGTGAAGTTTTGTAATACATCATTGAGACAGCTGCTTAAACTACCGGTAAAATGTTGATGTTTAGCTTTTCCCGTTTTGCTTTTAGCTCGCAGATTTGTCGGCCTCAAGTTTAATTTTGCATTGCATTTGTATTAAATAATTCCAATTATAAACATATCTAATAACAAATATGAATTTTCAGATTGAAAAATGAATTTTTTGCCTTCTGAAAACTCCCGTTTATGCAGTTTGGTTAAGCTCATTTTTCATAAATGAAAGAAATATACTTGCTTAGTTGTTTTGACTTCTAGTTCAATGGTTCCCAACCTTTTTACAACAGCGGACCGGTAAAAACTAAACAAAACGTTCACGGAGCGGCAGCAAAATTTCGCAATTAATATGGCATATTTCAGAAACTAGCAATCGCATTTGTTAACCATCACCTAGATTATTGGGAGAAAATAACTCAATATTTTGGCATTGGCTACATACCTAAACTCAAAAATTAAAACAACACTTCAATCAGTTCAAACAATAGTGTCGAACAAAATCAAAGTTGGTAAGAAATTCGTTGCTGTTTTAAGATGCCAATATGAGAGACGAACGAGGCATTCAATAGGCTAGCTTTCTTTGCTGTTTGTTTTACTGTAGCCAAAGGTGATAGAATTGCTTCGCATGAGTTGTGGGAAGAATATGTTTTGAGGAACGGCAAAAACACTAACGCACACCTGCGGTTGGAAACCAGTGGTCTAGTTCAAAGTTCACCAACTTTTATGTTTATGTTTCGTTAAACTAGGATTGTGATGGTAATAAACAGTAGGCCTAGAGCTCGCATAAATTTTTAGAAAAAACTTCAAAACAAATGCAGCTTTAGGCTAACTGCTTGTGGGATAACACTGCCAATGAATTTGATACGGTATACATTTTCAAAGAGTCAGAATTTGAATAACTGGATAGAGCAGAATAAATTTATAATCAAATTATCTAAATCGATCACAAGGTTTTTACAGAAGCGTAGTTAAAGAGGCATTGTGCCATGCCTCTCCCCCCCCCCCCCCCCCCCGTTTTCACTCTGCCTTTCAGTAAAATAGAACAACTGGACTCTGCATTTCAGTAAAACGGACTAAAATATGCTCAACTCTTTTCATGGCTTTTTTGCGCTACTTGCCAAAGACAAACTTTTTACCGAAGAATGTTAAGCACAATATGAGCGTGCATTATAATTTGAGCACTAATTGAGATTATTTTATTGCTTTTTAGCATGGACTGCTGTTATTTTTCATTTTGTGCTGTTCTTTGAATAGAGTCACTTTTTGCTTACTTTTTTGCAAAGATAAAGTCACGTTTTCAAGTTTTTAGGTCACAAAAAACTAGCCCTACTTATAATTTATCGCTGCGCCTCTGGGTGTTTAACTAATGAAAGTTTTTGCTTTCACGAATTGCTGTAACAACACAGTAAGATCTATTGAATGGCTTGAAAATAGAGCTGTGATTTCGCTATCAATATCAGTATCGTTGGTAGTTACTGCGTCAGACGATTAAAATGTGAATGTCTGATTATCTCTCCACGTGTTTGGATGTTGCAAAATATCATTGAATGCAGACTGCAAACCTCTAATTTTAAATTGATTTAGCAACTTTTTGGTGTGCTGTTGTGAGCGAATTAGAATAATGAAATATTATCAACTGCTACATTTGTTATTTATCGGTGTTTGTGTCCATCAAACTCAAGCTGACGTTTATCTCCATAATCCAAGGTAAGTCTGAAATTTACTGCTTTTATTGATCAGAGATTACCGATTGAGCTGTCGACATCAGCAGCGCGTAAGTCAGAACAGCAATACAAACTGCGAAATTCGTGGAGATCACCACCTAAATTGTTGCCCACTTATGTTAAACCCACTTATTTTGTCTTTGGCTGAAGCTGCTAACAGTTTGGTTTGTTTACCTCAGTTGAATCACCTTACTGTTTTGTATCTTGCAGCTTATTTTGACTCTTCCACGAGCAATGAATTACGTCTTTACTTATTAGTGCTACCTAATGTCGCTATTGTATGTTGTGGGCTTAAGAATTTCGGCCGTAGAAACTGCTCCGCATCAGCAAAGACAACGACGTTCGCTAAGTTTCACGAATTTCTGTGCAAACCATACTCTTTCGGAACTTTTTGCATTGGAAACCCTAGCATTTTGCGGGCTTTTTCTGATTGCTTCCCTTCTTCATTTTTTATCACATTCTTGAATGTTAGACCTTTGTTAATTCAAATAACTCGATGCTTACTTTATCGGAGGAATCTAGTAGAACACATAATAACACTATCAATTTGCACGGTGTTTTTAATTGTATCAGTAAACTATAGTACGTTGATATCCTGTGAATTATGTTTTACGCTACGTGAAGCGGGAATCCTTTTTGGACCAAGGTGCGTTTTATCGCAATTTGAAGTTACTTTAAACGGAAATAATTTTCAGAGGTAGTAACAATCGCTTCAACGAAAACAGCCGAAACCGAAGAAATGCAAAACGTTTATTCAACTCGGAAAACAACGACAGAGGAGGTTATAATGTAGGAAAAGTCTATTATTACACTGGTTCTAGATTACAAATTGAATGGTAAGTTGGAAGTAAATAAGGATTTAGTACTAAAGATGTGTTTACCCATGACCATGAGAAGATGTTTGTCATCAAGTTAGTTAGCGAGTGGCTATTTCTAATTCGCGCAAGCTGTGCGACTTGTGCGATTCGATTTGCGCTGCACGGAAATGCTTTTAAAGAGTGATCAGCAACTTCATAGGCAATGATTTGGATAATCCACCTTTCAAATTTTTTAACAGCAACCATCTCCTAGTTCAGTTTGCGTAACATTATGAGATTATGAGTTGAGGTGTTCAGTGTCCAATGACCGTGCATTATTACGTTCCTCAAAATTCTGTAAGTAGATCGCCCCCTAAAAAATTGTGGAATCACATCTTCTTCCCCTAAAGAATTTTGAAATCATTCCTTCTTCGATGTCACGTATGCACAGCTTCAAACATCCTAGCCTGGTCATTGCCGGATGAAATCAATAGTGTTGGCACTGTGTGTAAACAGTCAGTTTTATTTGGAGGTAATTTTTCGCGGCGCTTAGGTCAAAAATTAAAACTGTCTATAATGAAACTTTTAAAAGCGAGTTAAATTATAGATGTTTTCCTTTCTAGCCAGTATTATTTACCACTATGTATTTTTACTATAAACAGGACCAATCAGCATTCTTGTGGAGATCAGAACAACCATTGTGACATTGTGCTGCAATACATGTGTGGCGATCTGGTTCGAGATGGAACCAGCTCGTCAACCATCCCAGAAAATCCAGTGCTTTGCCAGAATTTGGATTGCAATGAAGATCGTCGCTATGGCATGCATGAAGACTTCTTTTATCATGCCCATTGTCGTTTGAGATCGCGTAACATGGGGCTATTCACTTCTGATCAGGTCTAAAGTTATAACATTAAAATTGAATATAACGTAGGTGTAGATACAGTGTGAATAGATTCTTTATGTTATATTTATTTTACATAATGCGAGTTTTGATTTTAAAAATCTCACTTTTGAAGTTCGAAACAACAATAAGAAGCCGACTTTTTCCTAAATCGCGAGTTAGAATGACAGGGTTATGTAATATGGTACCGGTACAGAATGACAGGGTAATTTTTTATGGTACCGCTAATGAATTGTGTTGCAAATCGAAGATATCTTTGACTTATAAAATGCCTGCTATATTTTTGATCAGTGTTTCCGTTTGGATAGTTGAATTGAATACGATTTTTACAGCGAGTTGGAAACTCCGCGCGGAATACTCGCCAAAATCGCAACGGAAATCGTTATGGATATGAATGCGCGGAAGAGAAAGATTATTATCCATACTGGGGACCAAGTCCGTGGAGAGTAAGTCAATTATGTGCGTCGTGATATGAAAGATCATACAGTATTTTCGATAATGCTGTGCAACTATGTATGTATGTGCAAGAAATTACTCACTCATTTAGGTTGTATTTTGTTATTCTTGAGTGAAAGTTACCGGGATCGTAAATTTCTTAGCATACTTAAACATTATGGAAAATTATGCGAGCATTTTCAAGTCAGATTTGTGCTGATGAATGTTTTTGATGATGTAGATAGCCGTTTACGCAAATATATAGCTAAATCATGAAGATCAGTGTTTCAAAATGTGCTCAATAACTAGATTCAGTTCGAGCGATTTTTAACTGTAATTATATAGCTAGGTAACGCGGTAATCTACAGTAAATAAAATGTTCTTAGGTTCTCTAGGAATGAGATAGAACCATTAGGTCATAGCGCTACTATTGTGCATTCGTATTATACTGTACCCTAAGGCGTCTAAATAACATCCCTAAACCTGTATATTGTTCTACGGTATCGCTTTGTAGAGCAGGAATATCTACATGTACCTTTTGCGAAATCAAAACGTTTAAAATTCGATTTGAGCTCGATGCATTGCTACTACAGTATTACTATTTCAGTCCAAAAAAATTTTGGGGATATATAGTTATTTCATATTCTTATTGTGAATAGTATGACACAGACATGAGGTATTCGCATACTGTATTCGTATTCGAATACAAATGAATATAAGTTTCAGAGTATTCGCATTCGAATACATTTTAAATTTTGCCATGTAATCGTATTCGTATTGGAATTCTTTGTCAAAGTATTCGTATTGTATTCGAATTCTTTTTCCATACAAGTCAATTTCAAATAAAAACAGTTAAAAAGTATGTTGTTGTATTCATGCTTCTTCTGCAGTTCTGCTGTATAGTTCAAATCCGATCAGTTTTAAAAGACCAGACTGCTTCAGGTAAAACAAAAAAGCACTCTCTGGTATGGGTATGGGGTATTTATTTAAGCAGGCTTTTTTGACGGTGTTGTTTCAACAGGGAAGCGCAGACGGGATTTCTTTTATCTGCTTAGGTGACAAACTGAACTATTCTAAATAAGCAGACAGCTGCAGCTAGCCGACATTTGAGCAAAAACAGATTGTTCACAAAAAAGTAACACTTTGGTTTTGGGTTTGACAAGTATTACTATTAAAATATTGTGGTGTCACTTTTTATGTTCTAAGACACTGTTTTCAAGGAAAAGTATTCAGGAATGTATTCGCGAATACTTTTGAAAGTATTCTTATTCAAATACATTTCAATTTACTGTATTCGTATTCACCTAAACTTATAGTATTCGTATTCGAATACATTTGGGCTGTATTCGCCGCATGTCTTGTATGACATTCAACATTTGCTTACTTTGTAATTCTTTTATTTAAACATTTTTATACGTTTGCCTTTTCTATTCATGTGATGCACTTTATTCATACTTGCATCAAGCAAAATATTTTCTAAATCGAAATAGCTCCAATTTTGGAATTTTTAAAAAAGGTAGTGGAGTTTTAACGTGCTGTGATCAATATTGCAAATCTTTTCTCCCACAAAATGACATCATCCCCTGTCGTTTATTGTTTGTGATGACGTAAAGTCACATGAACACAATATTGCTTTGCTACAATTCATTACGAGACGCTTATAGGTGATTCAGGAATTCGCTGTAATCGCGTGCCTAAAAATTACAAACAATTCACGTGAAATTATTTATAAATGAAACTGGCGTACGTCCGAAACATTATCAACCCCACTGTTTTCACAGTAAAGAAAACTAAGAATAGGGTAATGTCAGTGGTGTATGCAGGGGAATACTATAGGCAGCTCCATTCATGTCTCTTCCGATATATGATAAAGACCTTCATCGCTCGGATTCTTCTCGGATTCCGTCAAAAAACATTGTACCTTAAAATGGAGAAGCTCTTTCACGCCCCCCTCTCAAAAATGTCTTTCTACGTCCCTGGCCCTGGGTGATGCGAAATTATCTTTTTGGTATTTTGTCGTCGCTGGTTTTAGTTGTCCATTCATTGTTCGTACTACAGTATTTGGTTTTAATTAAACTAACAGTAAATATATTATTAGAGCTTTTCTACAGCTGCAAACATACTGACGCAAAATGTCACAAACCGTTGCAGTCGAAAAAATATTAACTTAACAACTTCGATTAAGCGTGCTGACCGAGCTGACGACTCGAACTAGTCATGTTGCGAACCAGCTGTTTGCAGAAAAATGCTGTTCAGTGATATCTATTACAGTAAGACAGTAACTGTCTTGTGTGCTGTTGTATATTCACGCAAGAAAGTCCCTCCTTTTTTAAATCCAAAACAAGTGAAACTTCATTAAATTACATTAAATTACGAACGATAACACATAACGATTTGATACCAACACTCAGCTACATCGAAAACTGTTTCTGTGGCAATTGCCTAATTGTAAATTGACCATACATTTTCAGGATATTGCCATAATGACGAACAATGCCTCCAGATGTGAATTGTATCAACGTGAAAGCCAGAACGTGAAAAACCGATATGCATGCGACGTTGGTACTACATATTTATATCAGGTAAGGGATTCATGCGAATCTCATCGGTAGAGCCTGCTTGTGCTCTACGAGTTGGGAGAGAGGGGACAGCAATAATCCAAGTTAGATTTTTTAAACCTTTTCGTCTTAGCGATAATGGTGATTGACGTTTGATGTTGATGCAGCAGCATCCGATGCCTTAGAGCAGTGGTTATTAACGTGGGTGCTATCGCCCCGTAGTGAGCGCTGTTAACATTTAGAGGGGCGGAAATACTCAGGGGGCACTATTGGGAACGTTACATTCACAAGGTGTAAAGATGTGGCTGGAAAACTGGATAAGAGAAGTAGGGACTTCTGCGGATGTGATGACCTATTTTTTGGTCTTTACTGGATTCTTAGTGGAAAATAAGACATGTGGGCGGCAGACTAAGGAAACCTCTGAAAAGGAGCGCTGGGGGGAAAAAGATTTAGAGCCACTGCCTCTAAGAACCACTGCCTTAGAGAGAAAAAAGGTTTAGAGCCACTGCCTTAGAGGGAAAAACGTTTAGAGCCACTGCCTCTAAGAACCACTGCCTTAGAGGGAAAAAACGTTTAGAGCCACTGTCTCTAAAAACTACTGCCTAAGAGAAAAAAAAGGTTTAGAGCCACTGCCTTAGAGGGAAAAAACGTTTAGAGCCACTGTCTCTAAGAACCACTGCCTTACAGAAAAATAAGGTTTAGAGCCACTGCCTTGGAGAGAAAAAAGGTTTAAAGCCACTGCCTTAGAGGGAAAAAAGGTTTAAAGCCACTGCCTCTTAAGAACCACTGCTTTAGAAGAATTTTAGAGATCGAGCAACTATGAGGTGTGCAATTATCCTGTGCACATGTCCAATTTTAGTGGACCGAAAGCCCGTGTGCTTTTGACCAACTAAATCGGGCATGTTGACACGATGAACGTAGGCTAACCCTAAATGAGACTACCCAGTAGCATCCATTGTTTTCAGAATGCCGTCAGCAATCCGCGGAATTATATTCCAATCACACAGGCCGAATGTGAAGCATTTCAGTATACTGAGAACGGAATGACTGTGAGTATTTTGTTACTTTTTGCAAGGAACTGCACGTTGTATGCAGAATATCAAAATTTAAAGTAGAAGTAAGCAATATTGGAAAGCACAGTTTTTTTCCAACCCAAAATCAGTTCTTGTTGGTTAAGTGGACCTGATTTTTTTTATTTGTTTAATATTTCAGTAGATTAATGTTTTGCTTTTCGAACACTTAGTACTCATTTATTTTTGTCAAGTTGTATAGTACTGAAATTGTTTTAAAAATTCTAGAAAAATGGAACATGGCGACTGTACGAATCTCACGGGATTGATGCTCCAGCTTGCGTTGCTTCCTTGCCATCACGTGACAACCATTTGGGAAATACACTGGGTGGCCAAACAATGTCTTATAACTGGACAATTCCAAATTATCCCCAAGAAAATTGTGCCCTCCGAATCAGGTAAAATTTTGGCCGCAATACTGCTTTCTGGTTATAAGACATTAGTTCAACTTCATCTGCGCATCCCAGCTTTTTCAGCGATTTCCTTAAGGTGTGTTTACACAGAATAATACGTTGCGATTTTTCGTACGTAAAGTGACGTTGGCTACGAAACAACTAGAAATTATCACGAAAAGCTGCGTCACTTTACACAGCATTCCGTCAACTGCTGATGTGAAAAATCTTATAAAACTTCGTGCCAGAACAAAACGGATAAAAATCGCATTTGGTATAAACTTACCTTTACGTTACTGACGGTATTATTTATACATTTGTTTGATAAAATAATGTGTTTGTTCAGATACAATATTTCAACCACTGAATACGATGGCGAAACCACTAACTCATCATTCAATAGAGGAAGAAGAAATGATGGTGTAGATTTGTGGAGCAGGCATGGTAACTACATGTGTGACTGTATATGATTTAAAAATTTTTTTCTTTTAGCTGGGGCAACGTTATAATGGTAATCCAAGACTGAGTCACGTTGCATTATCATAACAGTCAGCCTTTGCTTACTGATAACCTGATGCGTTTTTCGTATCTGAACTCCAGCTCCTCTTACTATTAACCCTTGGAATTGCTTGGTCTTTTGTGTACCTTGATTGCTTCTGACTATGAACCTTGACAAAATGAGTTAATTTCAACTTTTTTGCATTTTTTGCCAGCCCGGTTTTCGGTGAACCCTTGAAAAAATTATCGAAGTTCCGCTCCAGAAATTTTTTCACTGCGATTTGATTTGCATTGCTAATACTTTCCATGTTTTCAAACGTTACGTAAATCAGTAACAGTGAAAATATTTGCCGTGCAGGTTTGACTCAAGAAGAAGGGGTTGACAGAGATTACGTACTAAGAGGAAACCCGGAAGTTGACATATTTAATCTGGATAAATTAAAGTTGCAACTTGCAGTCAACACAGCTCAACTTGGAAGAACTTTTCAAGACAGGTGAATTAAATCATAATTGCATTGGTCCGTTTTTCGAAATTAGGCTTATTATCCTAGTTCCTACTAGCCTATTGTATTTCGTCCGGCCGTCAGTTACCGGTGTATTCATGACCAAGTGCCTTTTTATTGAGCTAATTGTTTCCGATCTATCGACAACGTGATTGTTTTAGTGGGGTTTCCGCCAGTTTTTATCAAAATTGCTGAAAGAAAGTTATACAATATAATAATTAAAGAATGGAAGTATGATTCAGCAAGAAATCTCCAATTTATTTGGGATCACCTATACTGATCAACAAAAATCATTAAATGATAAATTCCAGTTTATTTCTAGTTTATGAGACTATGTATTTGGGAAGAATCTTCTAATCACACGTCAGCAATCAGCATAGGGATTGAACAGAAAACTATTAATGATTGAGAGAAATAAATTTTTGGATAGAGTAGCCGAATAAGGTAAAAAATTAAAGTAAACAAAAATTTAAAAAACTACAGAAAGGTAGCAATGTGCATTAAAATATCAATTCAAGACCGGTTTCGCCTTGTTTGGGGCTCATCAGGTGGTTGTAGATAAGAATAAGATCAAAAAGAAAAAGTTAGCCTACCATAAAACTGGTAAATATGAACTCAAAAATCAGGAAATTTTTAAATTTGAAGGCACCAACATTCAAAAGAAACTTCACTTCATTGATTAATTCTAAAGAAACATTCAAAACAAAATTAAATATAATTAACGAATGAAAATCAAATCTTCACTATACTCGCGGTATTACGCCGAAGCGTGTAACGAGTGGCGGTCCATCTCCGCGGCTTAACGCCTGGGCAACACAGCTTCGAAGGAACGTCGCAGCGGTGGCGAGTTGTTGGCGACACTGTGCCTATTTGATCAGGCCAGGATTTGAACCCCAGATCTCCCGCACCCATTACGTGTGCGCTAAGCAACTGAATTAACGGCCGGTATAATTAACGTTCAAAAGTAATTAATTAACATCTAGAAGTAATTAATGTAACATTCAAAAATATTATTAACATGCAAAAGAGACGTGAAATAATAAATGAAGTGAAGTTTCTTTTGAATGTTGGTGCCTTCAAATTTAAAAATTTCCTGATTTTTGAGTTTTTATTTGCCAGTTTTATGGAAGACTAACTTTTTCTTTTTGATCTGAATCTTATCTACATCCACCTAATGAGCCCCAAACAGGGCGAAACCGGTCGTGGATTAATATTTTAATGCACAATGTTGCCTTTTTGAAGTAATTTTTTTTCTAGCTTTTGTTTACCTTAATTTTTTACCTTATTTAACCACCCTATCCAAAAATATTTTCTCCCAATTAATAGTTTTCCGTTTATTCCCAATGTTGACGTTTGATTAGAAGATTCTCCCCAAATATCTAGTCTCATAAACCAGAATTTATCATGTAATAATTAAAGTATGATTTCCTCTAAAAGCACTACCTAGATTTTAGTTGCTGCAGTAGTTTTACCTAGTTATAAAAGGCTGATAAATCCTTCTTTGCTCCGGTGTTTTGACTATGATTTGCGGCTTGAATAAAACTTGATCCTATAGAGATAAAAGCATTTTGACAGTTCATATTTTTACCACTTCGGGTCGTGAATGTATGAACTGATACCCCTCGCTGTGATACAAAGATAGTACCAGTTCCTCTATGACCCAACTTAATATTATTTGGTTTTTGATTCTATCACCTATATTACTCCTTAATTTTTTCACTTGATCTTAACAAATCGACAAAAATATTTTTTTGTAAATCAAAAAATAAAAACTACGCAGTGTAAATGTGAAAAAAAGTAATGCCAGTAGCATTATTACACTTGAGTTTTTGGTCAGTCAAAGGTCAGTCAAAAAGTGAACAAGTGTCAGTCAAAAAGTAATTGATTGCCAGTAATTATCGATTTCAATTTTGAAAGATTTCTTACGATTGATTGTGAATAATTTTGCTGCTAGATGACGTCACCATTACATATTGCGACATAACATTTAGTGAGATCGATTAAGGTTTATTCATTGTCACAAAAAGTATGCAGATAATAACTTGAAACAGCAAGATTTACAGCGATTGATTATATAGCTCAGTCGTTAAAATATTATCGGCGCGGGAGGTTTGGGGTTCAAATCCCGGGTCGGTCAAATCGGACCCAGTGTCGCCAACGGCTTTGCCACCGCTGCGATGTTTCTTCGCAGCTGTGTTGCCCGGACGCTGAGCCGCGTAGTTGGGCCCTGCCACTCGTTACACGCTTCGGCGTAATAACGCGAGTATGTATGAAGGTTTGATTTTTAATAATGAATCTATTTGGCTTCAGTTTGAGCCATGTGTTTAAAATGTATCAAAAAGTTATTTTATGGAACTAAGCCGATTCAGGTTGATTTTCAGCAGAGTTTTACCGATGTTAAACTTTTAGACTTACTGTAAATTCAAAAAGTCATGTTTCGTTTCAGATTTTACTGTACAGTAGATTTTTGCATAAAAATCAAAATGCCATTTTATGCAGGCGATTCACAAGAATTAAAATGCCAATCATGGCTTAACATATAGCTCTATTGAAAAAATACAAATTTTTTAATCTTTAAGTGTGAACATAATGTACCTGTAAAAAGCTATGCTTAGTTCACAAAGACGAAATACCTGATCAAATCAAATCCTCATTTTGCTCGCGGTATTGCGCCGAAGCATGTAACGATCTCCGCATGCAGCTTGGCGCCTGGGCTACACAGCTTCGAAGAAACGTCACAGCGGTGGCGAGCCGTTGGCGACATTGTGCCGATTTGACCGGCCCGGTAATTGAACATCAGACCTCCCGCACCGATAGCCTGTGCGCTTAACAACTGAGCTAAAGGCCGGCATAAGAAATACCTACGCTTTAAAAATCAAATCTTCATTATATACTTCCGGTATTACGCCGATGCGTGTAACGAGTGGCGAGGCCCATCTCCTCACCTTGGCGCCCTGGCGTCACAGCTCCCAAGAAACGTTACAGCGATGTCAAGCCATTGGCGACACCGTCTCCGACTTGACCTGCTCGGGAATCAAACCCAAGATTTACCGCGCGTATAGTCATGTTTTGAACCACTACCCAACCGACCATTGAAGAATATTGATGTTAATCATTAAGCGAATTAATCTAATTTACTACTGGGCTGGGGGTTTGCCGACGTAGCGACAATTTTTTGTAGGTACCGTTACCAATAATCTTTCTTAGGTCCATGTAATTTAATTTTTAGCAATTTTTTCAAAGTTTTGTTTTAAACTAGAGCATCAAGGTCCCACAACCTCTTGAATTCTTTCATTTTGCAGATCTCACACTTTTTCCATTCGTTCCCGACCAGCGGATATTCCAGCATCTGCTAGCATACTTAATGTCAACGTGCGTGGAAAAAGAGGAAATATAGTACAAGTAAGTCACATGTGGAAAAGACATAATTACTAACATTCCACGAAATGTGGCCGTCGAAACTGTTGGCTCTGTGCCAAAAACTGCTTCTATTGCATCCATGTCCATATTTGGAAATTGATTTTATAGCTGCTATAGACTAAAAATATATCGTTGTTTCGCTTCAATTACGTATTAAAAGGGTCAAAAAATAACATAAGAATGCATACAATGCATTAATTTCGGGATTAACACCAGTGCATGTTTGTCCAGCCAAATTGGGCTAAATATGAAGTCACTGACCTCTGTTGGAAATTGTTTGGCTTTATGGTCACTAAAATTTGGTTTGAGACCAAAAGAGAGTCCAATGGGGAATAATGTGATTTGGAAAACATTATAAATGTACAGCAGCATTTATAACGTCAAGACCAAACTGACCAATGACATGAAAGTTATGAGAATGAATTTATCAACTTGTACAAGGTGGTGCAATCATTGCAAACCCGTATTTGGAATAAATAATTTGCAAAACTGTTTCAGTGTGGAGACAGCAGGATGTTAGTGTGAATTGAAAACCTTATTAGCGCTCTTGAGCAGCTGGCTCAGTTTTGCTGATACTGCCGACTCAGGGTTCGTTTTTATGTTGCACCCTTTAGAAAATATGCATCACCGATTTTTCGGCTACACTGTTTCAAACTGACTCTGCTTGAGTTTTGCACTTTTACTCTATAGTGTCGTCTTGTTGCTTCACGTTCACAAAAATGTATAATGTTGGACGCTGGTTATTTGTCTACGCGAACAAAATAATTAGTAAAAGCATTTTCAGTTTTCACAAAGTGTAAGTATTAGTACAGTACTTCAAGTACAAAGCCATCACATCACCTTTGTCTAGACTTTTTCATTTTTGTGAATTTTTTTCAAGTTTTGAAGTTTTCTAATAGGTTTATCCTGCTGTTGAGTATGATTATGTTCCCAACACAGCCTTGCTCCAAACCGATTCCTATGTCCACTACCAATGGACAGGCTCCAATAACAATCCTCAAAATAATGATGGACAGGGTGCAGCTGGTACGGACAGAAGCAACATTGTAATGATGAAAAAGCCGGTAAGATTTGTATTTATGATATTGCAGGCTTTGCAGCCTAACACATCGTGTTGAATTTTCAGTTCAAAAACTTGAAAAATAATCTCAGTTATTTAGGTATATCAATGCCTAGTTCCTGTGGTGTATACAGGTGTGGGAGCGCTTATGCGCGTACTCTTTTCCCTTCAGGTCATCTTCGATACAAGCAATAAAATAATAATACATTTCTATATCGCTCTTTCATGACGAAAATTCTCATCAAAAGCGCTGGACAAAAATAACAAAAAACGTTTACAACAGAATTAAGGACAGTAGATACATGTAAAAAGTTTTATTGCTAATTCATATATTTAAAGTTGTGTCTTGGTGTGGGAGGGTTACGCGTTCTTTCAGAAACCTTTCTAGGCACGCCCTTGCCTACCGCTATAATTTCTTTAAAATATGTGCTATTAACCTCTTCATAATATTTTTTGACGAAGTAATTTCATTGCTTGCAGTCATACGTAGAGGGCAATCCATCTGTGTATCAAAACAACCGATTTGGTCAACTTGGATCAAGTTACCCGGAGCTTATTACTGCTAGTGTCATGGCTGGATTAAGCAAAGAAGATATGATTTCAATGGCTATACTTAGAAGTACGTACCCTTGAGCTTCACAATTTTTTGTTATCGTCGTATTAGTCAGGCTACCTGGACTACATATGTTTACCACTATGATTCCTCTCATAGTTTTATTTGTTTACTGCCTGACTTTGAATCTTTTTCTGGTCTTTAATCTGACCATAAGTTCGTTGTCCACTGTGTAGGGCGTGGTTGCGTTGACGCCCTTTTCTTTCTCTGTCATATCAGAATCTAGAATCTAACCCAATTTGCAGACAGCAAGTTTAATTTCAAAAACAAAATTAACTGCAGACAGAGAACACTGTTTCGACTCTTCAGGTCTCATCACTATAGTTGGTGTGACCTACAGACAGTGTTCTCTGTTTGCAGTAATGAATTCAAACTTACATTTTTCCATCTATTAAAATATTCAGGTCAGCTTGGTGGAGATATGGATGAACTGAATGATGCTGGAACTTACTATGATCTTGGCGCACGTAAAGTGACCAGAACAGGAACATATCACTATATGTGCACAAGAAATAATAACTTTTCAAACAGAAGTCAGAAAGGGAAGCTGCTGGTAACTGATTCATCATTCATGGAACAATATGTTGATCAAAATGGCGCCACTTTAACTGTGTTTAATCGACAAAAGTAAGAAACCATTTTTTATTTATGATATCCCACTACCAGGCTACAGAGAAAAAATCATTTCTGCGCAAAAACACTTTCCTATAGAACTTAAAAACAATAACTGGCGGTCTTCATGGCAAGCACAACAAGTCAATGCCAATTGTTCTGATAAGATATTGCCAAAGCTGCAAACCAATTCTAGAGTTTGCTATGCAGCTATATCTGCTATATAGGTTATGCCGTTTCCTCTTTGCACGAGTAAAAGGATACAAATTAACCGTCGCTATTGTAAGAATTTCCAGGTAGCTACTGGGTGCTCGAGTATTACGCCATGCGTCGTCAATGCTTTTCATGTGTACCCAGCAGACTGTTTTCGTTAAATTAACTTGTTTATTTCGTTGTTTATGTTAGCAACCCAACATCCACGTCTGTGGAAATTCCTTCCGAAGCGCTCAATGCTCCTGCGTATGTTGTGATCCAGCAACTGTCGAAAGAAGACTCTTCCCATCTTCCACCCACTCCAAATGATGAGCATGTCAGCGAGATCGTATATCTTACACCAGAGGTAATGTTCTATTCTGGTATTAACATCATACGCAGAAAACATTCGAATAGCAAAGCAAATTTTTATTCGAGACATTTTGCATATTGATATTCTTTAATATCCTGCTTGCTTATCATTGGTGATGCAAAATCATCGCAATGTAATTTATATAGGATCGCTGCAAGCGAGACTTGGGTGAAAGTCGAACCTAGAGACAGAACCGGTGGGAGACGAGCCATTTTTGAACGCCAGCCAATTCACAACTTCATGCTGCTGACTAAGTTACGACCAAAGTAAAAGGGTTGGAAATAACTTGGTCTTAAAACAATAGCGAGTTGTGATTTGCAGTTGCCGGTTTCAGCAGAAGCAAGGGGGAGGGGTAGCAACGAAGGCTCAACTCTCCCTTGATGTTTCGTTATACTTACTAATGCATTCCTACTTTTAAAGGTATAAAACTAAAAGATAAGCTTTTTTTGTAGCTTCCCCCTTAAAAATTATGCATACCGTATACATTCGAACAAGGGCCCCTGCTTGATTAAGGGCCTGTTTGAATAAAGGCCTGGTATGAAAGGCTTTCCAAAAAAATAATAGCCCGTGTTTTAATAGTCGCCCGGTAAATATTTCAGCTCAGCCCACCCTGACGCCAATCGTTTGTTCGGCAATGCAGCGAGCGATAATATGCAACTTTGTCAAACAAGCGGTAACAAACAGCAAATTTCTCACTATCACAAACCTTTTCATGTCCAATTTGAATAAATTATGTAATATTTTCATTGAAAAACTATAACCAATTGTTAATACTGACATAATTATCACGGAAATATCCGTTTAAGGAAGTTGAATAGAGAAGTTTGTTTTCGGACGCCGTTTTGAAACAAGAAATTTCTTTAAAAAAACGTCATCGCGATGCCCGTGTGGCACCGCATATTATTAAACGCCCTGTCCCATTTAGGCGCCTGTTTGTTTAAGCGCCTGGTTGAGACCCATTACTAAAAAAATAAGGGCCCGGGCCCCTTTTTGAGCATATACGATATACCCGTTTTTATTGTGTTCTCTATTGAACCTAACCTTTGAATAGGGTCAACTAACCAACCTGGACAACACCTTGCGCTTGAGCCTGGAGCTGAATGGAAATATTGGGGTCTTGTACCACGCAGCCGTGTACCGGTCCACGACCAACGGAGCAGGATGGGAACAAGTGGAGATTCAATATCAAGATGCTGATAAAGTATCCGTGGACACTCACAGAGGAGGATACTTTGTCGCAACTAGATCCGTAGCAGCTGGGCCCATGGCTGGTGAGTATTTGTTTGTATTTTTAATTCAATAATATGAATGCAGAGTTTTTATTTATGAATAGGTGATTTGCAGTTGGCTACGAATTTTGTTGATTAAAAGTGAAAGCAATTTAGCGATTCCTTGAAGCTTTTCTTCTGACAATTTTCTTGAGAAATTGTCAGGAAATAGAATTTTTTGCTATTGGTGACGGATCTCCCGAAGAGTGTCTCACAAAAAGCTTCAAGGAACAGTGCAATTACTCTACGCATTTTCAAGGCGTTTTATTGGGACCTGATGTGAGCTCTCAAAACACCCTCAGGAAAAATTAGAATCATGAAAAACCAAAGACCAAAGTGGCATTTTGCTTTTGCATTTTCACAGCTCTATTTTGGGCCCCTAAGATACTAACGTTTTCCTTAATAGATCCCTGATGAATGCAGAATTTATTTCCCTTTCACTTGTCACAAGTTTTTGAGTTCATTTCCACGACCTGCCACCCAGTTAAGATGCTGAAACTTACAGCACCATACCAGAAAATCTAGACCGGAATTGAACTGCCAAAATCATTAGGCAATACTAAACTGTTCACAGTTGTAAGTCGGGCCGAGCTTTTCATGTCAAGTTCGGGCTTGAACTAATTAGCAAGCTTGAACTACTTAGCAACCCTTTATGAATTTGGAACTGTTATTGTCGAGTCTTCGATACAATGATTGCGAGTGTTATTTTGTTTTCGTTATTGTTACGATAGGATTCGGCTAAATTTATTCTAGTTGTAATTTCAAATTTGATTTTGCTTTGTATTTAGTTGAAAAATTCAACTTTTATGCAAAATGTTTTATTTTTTTGCAGGGCTCGTTATCGGTGTAATTCTTCTGTTCATCCTCTTGGTGGCGCTAGGGATTTATTGCAGCAAAAATAAAGTAAAATGTGCAAGTTACAAGGGAAAGATTTAATTTTCACAGTGATCACCTCACCTGAACAGACTATCTTCAATCCACCCTGAACGATATTTTTGGTTGTTTTTTTTTGTCTGTTTGTAGGCACTAGCTTTATTAAGCGTTTTAGTTTTGAGTAAAGTGTTTTCGGGAAGCAGGACGTTGTTTTTTTCTTTTTTGTTAATCGGTTTGGTTTAGAATTATTCACTGTAGCGCTTTGCAGTTTAACTAATTCTTGCATTGATACAGTATTACACTAGAATAATTTAAACTTCAAAAAGTTTCATACATGTGTGGTTTTGCATTAGTGGTTGTATTTTTGTTAAACATCGCGATTTGCTTTAATTTTTCCTTGTGTCTTGTGCAATAATTTCGAATTTTTTTCATTTTGCGTTGAATTTTGTATTGAACTATTGCACTTGGTCTTTTTTTCTCACTTATCACGTCGGTTACAAGTTGTTTCATCTTGTTATTGTGCAATTTATTGATTGTGCTATACCGTATTTTATGATATGAGCATCCTCTTACATTTTTAGGTTATTACAAGGCATTGGTAATTTATATGGTTATTAAAGATGAATGGCTGCAGACACGGCGTGACTGGACACCTTGAAATGTTGTGTGGTTTTATGGCGCTTTATAACTACTAAAGTCCATTAGCGCCAGGACTAAGTTTTGTCAAGAATTCACTGACGTATTTTTATTCTCTGTTCATTTCATCCTCTGCGCTACACTTAATTGTTGAGCGTTTAGCAAGTGTAACAGCAGATACCAGTTTTAAAGTCTTTGGTTTAACCCGACTGAGAGTAGAACCCAGTCTATCAGTTTCCAAGGCGAACGCTCTTAACCACTAGGCCATGGCACACCTGCGTCAGCTCCTCGTAACTGGACACATGATCTTTTCGCAGCCTCTCACCAGAAAGACATTGCGTTTTTTTCTTTGATTCTATAATAAGATGCATTTATCGCCAGGCCCGTAGCCAGAAATTTTTTTTGGGGGGGCCCGTTGAGGCTCACACTTTTATTACATATATGACGTCAAACACCAACCTTTGACGTTAAACACCTACACCAACCTTCCTAGCGGTTTTTTCGGTGTTCCTTTCCAAACATATTTGTATGAGGATGTATTTGTATTATAAAGCTGATCTTTAGGCATATGTTTTTCGCTGTTTTTTTCTTGTGCCTTACTGTTTATCTTGATTTTGTTAGGATAAATAAACTGCTACTACTTATACCGTTATACAATTGCACAAGTAATTAGCCTACGCCGGCTCTATGTTCCCTCTGCGCAAGACTTATATTACATCTACCGCAGCTACGACTAAATTTTTTCGTCTTCCATCACGAAGAATTTTTTGATTTCATCAACACGATTCCTTTTAAAGCTACGAGTCCAAGCATAATCGAGGACTCAAGTGCTGACGGGCTGATGAAGAGTTGCGATGATGTGGTTTTTGCGTTTTACCCTCGATAGACTGAGTTTAAGCATATTTTCAAAATGTACCAGAAACATAGGCTACCAAACCAAAACTTTACCTACCAAATAGCCAAAAAATATACCAGATTTTTTGAATCTGGTATACCAGTCGGCAACTCTGTTTACGATGGAAATGAAAACAGATGTAACAATTTGGCTCAAAAGCAGGTTCCTCTGCGGAGTTCCAACTTCCAACCGAATTTTTTTGCCCTGGCGCAAAACCAGGGTCACGCGTTTATCACCATCATTGTTACATCATACTAGCGCAATTTTCGACTCGTATAACAAAGTTTTTGTTGCATCTATAATTTCACAATTTTTTTCAGAGAAATGTGCAAATTTTTCGCGAAGTTGCAGGGGGGGCTCAAGTTTTTTCAGGGAGGGCCCGCCCCCCCCCCCTGTGCCCCCCCGTAGCTATGGGCCTGTTTATCGCTCTGTGCTATTTATCGCGTTGCGCCTTTCTGGTAAAAAATAAACTTCTTTTTCTTCGTTTACAAGTAGGTCTGGACCTCGTTTCAAATTTTACAGGCCTACCTACCATAACTTCTTGAACAATGTACCGTACCGGTAGGCATAGGTTGAATGGTAGATCAGAATTTTTTCTATAAAATTAATAACTTAAGTTTTATTGCGTAAAAATAAAAGTTTTCAAACTAATATAGCAGATCCGATGGAGGAGTGGTTAGAGCGTCCGCCTCTGAAGCGATTGCACTTGGGTTTGATTCCGAGTCTGGTCAAACCAATGACTTTAAAATTGGTATTCACAGCTTTCCTGCTTGACGCTCAGCATTAAAGGAACAGTGTGGAAAACAAGCCGGCAAGTTTACTAGTTGTGTCGTTGGGAAAAGCACTTAACGGGATTCTCCCATCTTGGTGTGGTAAACAGATGGCCGGCAACTCCTAAGCGTGCTCTTTATAGCGCTTTGGTCTTTTTCTCATGATGGAGAGATAAATATGTAACTAAAAATTAAACTACTAAAATGCGGTCTTTTACCCATGCTCTTCTTGCACTCGCACTCACGCGGTCAATGCCATGAGTTTATTTCATTTCTCTCTTTCATCAAAAGCAAAAGATAAAACTCAATCAATATTCGTATCAGTTTTCTTTCATTTTTTAGCTTTATGTATGATAAAGTTAGATTCATTTTTTAAACTTTATACAAGATAATGACAGCTCAGATGGCCGAATGGTAAGAGCGTCCGCCTCGGTAGCTGTAGACTTGGGTTTGATTCCGAGTCGGGTCAAACCAATGACTTTAAAATTGGTATTCGACAGTGTGGAGAGCAAGCCGGCAGGTTTACTTGTTGTGCCGTTGGGAAAGGCACTTAGCGGAATTCCCCCATCTTGATGTGGTAGACAGATGGCCAGCAACTCCTAAGCGAGCTCATATAGCGCATTGATTGCTTTCTCGTAATAGGACGATAAATATGCAACAAACATACAAAAAAAAAGCTTTTAATTAACTCTTCCACGTCTTTTGCCAACTTTGCTTTTCGCCCAATTGCTCAAAACTACAAGCACGTAGTTAGTCAGACGGTCAGACAGTGCCAATTGCTGAAGATATTTCTGATAAATCAGCAAACTAACTTTAAACCGTAGGCTAAAAATGGATCAAATCAAAAACTCACTCTTCATTAAACTTGCGGTATTACGTCGAAGCATGGAACGAGCGGCAGGGCCCATCTCTACGGCTTAGCGTCTGGGCGACACGACTAGTGGCAAAAACTGCCCCTTGTTGTCCCCCCCCCACCTTGCCTCAAAATAGTCGTAAATCTCTGCAATAACTGTAATACCGGTATTTGAAATATTTCGGAGATGGCAACTTCCTTTGCCCCCCTGCAGTTAAATGTGTTGATTTTTTTAAACCGCTTGCTCTTGAAACTTGACTCTGTCAGTCTGTCTTTTTGAGAACAGTTGATGAATGAATCGGCTTTATAATTAAGCTGATTCTTCCTGCACGCGACAGATGACAAGGCGACGTGACGAAAGCAACTTTTTCACCGCTTGTTTATTTTATTAACCAGGCGAAACCCTGCTACGGTTAATGGAGCTGTATGCGACTGCGCGACCTAAACGACTTTTTTCGCGCGATGTTTGTTTATCGCCCAAGCGAAACCCTGTTACGGCTAGATACATTGTAATGGCGGGTCGCTTGACGCTAGGCGGGTGCCGATAAATGGACCTGTGATTAAAAAGTAAAAACAGCTGCTATTTTCGGTTTGTGATTAGTGCAAAAAAGCAGTTTTCGCATAAAATAGTAAAGCATTTTTTGCATGTCGAATAGTTTGCTAGTATGCAGTAGGTACTAACCTACATATCACGGGCATTTGTCAACAGATGTAACATGCTGGTTATTTTCATCTATCAGATTTAATCATATTAAGCAACAAATGTCAAGAAGAAGTGTTTGATACCGTATTTTTCCAACAAATTTCTCATTGTTAAAGTCGAAAAAAACGTTTTTCGTTTTGGTTATCGCATTAGCATAACCAGTAGCGTACGCAGGGGGGCTCCTATGCGTACGCCCCCTCCTCAGACTTTCTTCGATAAAAGTTAAAAGCCTGTGTCGTTCAGATACTGCTAGAAAAATCGTACCTTAATGTGGAAAATTTCTTCGCGCGCCCCCTTTCCCTCAGAAAATTTCTGCTTACGCCACTGAGCATAACAATTGATTGATTGATTGATTTCTTCATCTTTATCCTCCTATCACGAGAAAGCGACTGAGGCGCTATGCGTAGGACGAATCCAGACTCGCTTAGGAGTTGCCTTTGTTTCCAAGTTTTCCGCTTGAATTTTCTTCTGACTTCTTTAATTTGCTGCTTGCCAGATTCCACCAAGCAGAGATAATCATCGTGAAGCATCTTATCCAAGGACGCAACAACGAGACTAGGTTGGGAGTGGAACCATCAACCTTGCGATCATGGTCGTCGTAAAAACGACGCTCCGAACCACTACGCCACGCTGCCGAACCACTACGCCAATTCTACTACAGTTACTACACTACGGTTACTACCGTAGTAACTAAGCAAGTAGCCACCGCTCAAACTTCGCCAATCTTTTTCATTGTTACCAAGCAGATTATGAAAGTGTTTAATCACTAATTAAAAAACATCAGCTGCAGTAAAAAATTGCTGAAAACACATAACAGTAGATACAAAGAAATATCAATAACCCCATTCACAATTAACAGATCCATGGTGCTGACGCGCAACAAAAATTGCTACACGATTGCAATGAGCAGGGGCGGGTCCAGCATTTTTATGTAGGGAGCAGGCGATTTATTCGCATAATTTTGTGCCCCCCTTTGGATCGCCCGGCCAATAAGGCAAGAAGATACTCTAAGATTTTTGAGGTTATTGCAGAGAATTCGTTTTCTTGCTCAACCATTACCGGTAGTACAAAACGACCAAAAAAGCCCAAATATTTTACATACTGTATTGATCATTGATACCGGCCGTTAGCTCAGTTGCTAAACGCACGCTATCGGTTCGGGAGGTCTGGGATTCGATTCCCGGGCCGGTCAAATCGGCACAGTGTCGCCAACGGCTCGCCACCGTTGCGACGTTTCTTCGGAGCTGTGTTGCCCAGGCGCAAAGCCGCGGAGATGGGCCCCGCAACTCGTTACACGCTTCGGCGTAATACGGCGAGTATAATGAAGATTTGATTTTGATTTGATATTGATCATTGATTTCATCAATCCTACGTAAAATTCAACCTTATTTCAATTTGTATTATTGTAAGCTAACAGTAACCAGCGCAGCACAGTAGTTACTGTTACAAGCAGTCGAAAGATGAAAATGTATACAGTACATACATGCAGTGGAGGGTTTCAAATTTTTTGTCAGCCGGTTCTATAATATTACGAAAGTTTTACTTTCAGCCGGTTCTGTATCAACTAGAGGTACAAGTATAAACCGCAAAACTTGCCGGTTCGCTGATCGAATAAAATTCCGTGAGACGGTTTTGAAACCGGTGGAAACCGTCTGAATCCCGCCTCTGTATATGTACCTTGCAGTTTTACAAAGTCACAATCAACGTAATGCATGAATAAGTTGCACGGGTGGCGATAGCAGCTGTGAAATGAAAACCACACAGGCAAGAAATTATTAAACTAGCTCGCAACAAAATTTGGAAAGACACAAAAAGATTAATTTTTATTCAAGAGCAAAACTGTTAACTTTGTTCTGCAAGCCAGGCCTTGTGACATGCAATAGCTTGTGTTGCGGACTACCAAGCTTGTTGTGTTGCGGACTACCAAACTTGTGTTGCGGACTTCCAAACTTGTGTTGCGGACTTCCAAACTTGTGTTGCGGACTTCCAAACTTACAGATTATCCAATCTTATTCTCAACGCTCTACCGGCTGGTGGGCCTCGTGGTTCAAAAGGCACCGCTGTCGGCGCGGGAGGTTGGGGTTCGATTCCCAGGCCGTTCAAATCGGACAGTGTCGCCAACGACTCTCCACCGCTGCGACGTTTCTGTGTTACCCAGCCGCAAAGCCCCAGAGACGGGCCCCGCCACTCGTTACACGCTTCGACGTAATGCGACTATAGTACAGTGTAATGAAGATTTGATTTTGATTTTTTTATTCTTAAAGGTTGCTCATGGTACTCATGCAGCTCGTCTAGTACAGTGTTGGGAGTGCTAGCAAACTCCAATGACCTCAAATCACGAATTTTCAGCAGTTAATTATTAACAAGCACATTTGCTACTCGGCTCAATCAACAAAAGAAAACAAAACTTCGTCAAAAAATGCCAGAAAACTAAAAGCAATGAACGTTTTAAACCACGAGTGACCCTTCAACAATTTATCACTATTTTGTATAGGCCTAAAGCAAAATAACAGCTGTAGTGCATTGGAATATCCATTTTATCAATTGCTGTCACTGGCCATAGGCCTATCTTAAAAGTTTGTTTTGCCATAAAAACATTTGAAAGAAAAGCAGAGCTTACTATGAGGCGCCGTTTGGAAAAAAAAAACTAAGTTTTTCTACATGTTTTTTCGGCCAATTTATGCTACATTTTGTCCAAGATATTGTATAGGGTATTTCCAATATATATATGGGACAAATATGTGGTTTAAAATAGCCAAAAAAACTGACGCAAAACATAAAAGAAATTTCCTATATAATTTCTTTTCTTGTATATAATATATAAGACAAATTATTGCATAAATTAGCCAAAAACGCAGCGCAAAACACACAGGAAATTTCCAATATAACATATGAGACAAACTATTGCATAAATTAGCCCGAAAAAGCAGCGCAAAACATGTAGGAAATTTTCTATATAATATATAAGACAAATTATTGCATAAGTGTGCCAGAAAAGCAGCGCAAAACATATAGATATATAGAAAATTTGCTATCTGTTTTGCGCTGCTTTTTTGGGCTAATTTATGCAATAATTTGTCTTATATATTAGGCCTACGCAGGAAATTTCCTATATATTTTGCGTTAGTTTTTTCGGCTATTTTAAACCACGTATTTGTCCTTATATACGGGAAATATCCTATATAATATATTAAACAAAATGTAGCTTAAATTGGCCAAAAAAACGTGCGGTAAAACCTAAATTATTTTTTCCATACGGCGCCTCATACACTATAGTACAGTGTTTCTCAACCTTTCATGGTTCACGACCCCTTTTTAGAAATTTATACAGCCAGCGACCTCTCTGCCTACTTTGCTTTTTAAACGATTAAAATTACGGTACCACAAAACCACTTCAAACATATATAACGTTGAACCACTGCTCAATTTTACATATGTTAGTGCGACGGCTGACTTTGCAACCGCACAGCCGATTTAGAGATTTGTGGTTTACTGTTCGAAAAAGCCAATCTTATATCATCATGAACTTTCCTTCGATTTCGTACTTTGGTTTTGATAGAGCTGAAAAACCGCTCTCGCCGAGGTATGTTGTGGCAAATGGAAGTAACATTCGAAAAGTCAGTTTCGGATATTTGTTGGTAGGATTTGTGCATAGCATACCAAAACTGAGAGATTGCTATTTCCTGTAAAGCATCAGACGGATCATTTTGAAGATCACAAAATTGTTCTTGTAATTCTTCGTGAGAACGGATTTCGTACGAATCCAGCTTCTTGTTCTTTAGGCTCGGGAAAATATTGTTTGAACTCAGCTTCAAAAGATTGAAGGTGCTCTGTAATCGATGTCCTCAAACGTTCATCGAGTTTTTCATTTTTAACAGCACTGAACAAATTTTTAAATATGGCGATATTTCCATGTAGGCCTATCACATTTCAATGCCAGTTTCGCAATTTTGAGCGAAAATCATTCAGATTGTCGCGGTCATTTTGAAAATTTCAGAAATCTTTGCGATTAAGAAAATATTTTATAAATCAATTTACGACCCCCCTGGAAAGACCTTTGCGACCCCCTTGGGGGTCGCGACCCCCAGGTTGAGAAACCCTGCTATAGTGGAAATTATAGTTTACCCTGACGACTAGAATAGAACACAACCGAGGAACCGACCAACGGTCTGAAAACACAGCTGAACTGAACACTTTTAAAATATGGGTGTGTTACAACAGGTTTCTTTGGGGCTGCAGTTTCCAAATGTGTTTTATTTCATCATTTTTCAAGAAAAGGTCAATTACGTTTTATTTATAGTACAAGAGCAGTAAAGTTTAATAAACCTTAAAGTTGCGTCAAGAAAGAAAAGCATACTATGATGTCATAAAGCGTTGGTGTGACTGCTTGTTTTATCGATTTATCATGTGAAGGAAGTGACGTCACAGCTAAGTCTGGTGCTAGGTAAAACTAGAAACGCACAAATACAACAAAATTGTAAATCTCCTTCGCTATTTTAAATACACCTGTAGCTTCAATAGCAATGTGGCTGTGGTGTATGATTACAGCTATTACGTTCTAATAACTCGTAATTTGTCCATAACCAGAATTTTAGCAAAAATCACATCTGAATTCCAGACAATTATAGATTATTATTCCGCTTAATAGCGGGTATAAGCGCTCATAATAAATGCAAGCTTGGCAATGCACCAATTTACCTTTTCCAAAAAATATTTCAAGTTCACGTTTGTTTCATCATTGAAAAGCTATCATAATCAGCTTCCCAAGGTCATTAACATTTAAAAAAAGTTTCACATTTAAAAAGCATCGAAAGTCATAAACGTTGGAGTTGGATTTCCTTCACGACATTTTTACTTCCAATCCTCTTTTAAAATATTTGTTTTCAAGATAAAGTTCTTTTCCATTTCTCTTTAAATTGACGTTTAAAGACGACAAAAATCTTTCGTTAGTTTTCGGTACAACGTGATACGGAGTTATGGATTTTTCTTGTCTATATCTTACTTTTTCCATTTTCACATCCCTAGACATTTCGCACTTGTAATAAGTGGCATCTTCAGTACGATCCAATCCAGGCCTTGGAGGATTTAACGACATTTGAAACTCCTGAACATGCCGGACAACTCTCGGATTAGGCCACAGTAACACGCTCTCAACGTGCTTATTGCAAACTAATGAGTAATCAGTTTCTGCCATTGTACAACAGTATTCACTAAACTGAAAAATAGCAAACAAACGAACTTATTTCTTTTCATTTGCGAATACAAGGGGTTAATGAGGCCCAAGTCCCTTCTCCATATTTCAAATTATTCATATAATTTTAAATACTTGAGCACTTCGGTACTATTACATGCCCGAAATGGCAAGATAAGCTGCTTTTTTGATTTTTAACCTTCTTCAAAAAAACTCGTCCCTATTTATGATAATCTACAACTCCTGACCGTATGAACTAACAATTTATTACCATGTCGCTTTCTAGGTCTATGACAATTCTCACTAGTTTTTGTCATTGGGCGAATTGTCAGTCGCTTGCTGCCACAAAAAAGCTGCCAGGTGGATCAAGCCACTTATACCGACTTCAAACGCTAACCCAGCAATTAATTTCTAATCAGATATAAGGTGTGATATTCATTTATTCAACGAAATATTTTGTTAATTCTTGTTACCTTCATTTAAGTACTGTAGCAATTAAAGCTCTGACTACCAAATTCAAACTAAAAAAATTAGCTAACTTTGAAATAAGAAAATATTTTGTTGAAAAAAAAATTACATACGCGTTGATACCTCCGCAAGTTATCCTTGTTCTGTTTTCTGACTAGAAAATATGAAAACTGGTGATGTTGGATTAATTTCTTTTCAAAAATGCCTGTTTCATGCTACTAGCTTTGCAGCTATAACAAATATCGTTCTTTCACCTACAACGTTACCCAGTTAGAATGTACTAGAGCAAGGCTAGACGTTGTTGAGTGTTTGCTAAGCACACAGAACATGCCTTAATTTGACAAGTGTTTGGCAAAACTGCTATCTGGAAACGAATTAGAAATTATCCTAAAATACGCTCAAAGTGTAAGTGTTTCTTGCATCCTGTAAGCCCATGTAAGGCCGTAGTAATAAATTAAACTTTTGAATGTTCATATTTCAACAGTCCGAAAAAACAAGTTCAGTTAATTTTATTTGGCTGCTGTCTTTAAAACTGTATCTCCATTTTATAAAAGAATGACTTTTGCATTCTAACTTTACGTAGGCGATCCTTACCAATGACTAAACCGCTGGGTTATATCGTTAAACGCTCTATCAAAAAGCCTAAGCATTTTCTAACTCTTTTGAAGCATGTCAGCTTTGATAGCGACTTTACTCCTATACAAAATGTTTTGTGTTGTGTATTTAACGACGTAGTTACCGGCGAATCAGCTCAAGCTGAATCTATTATTTGGCTTTTACATAATCACGTACAAGCGCGTTACACGAGACCGCTCAATAAAAGGCACATAAATAGAATAAAAGCAACATAAGTTTGTATTCGTCACAAGTCACAACCCTGGCATAATTCACTTTTGCCACAGGGTGTTGACAGAATATTCTTATTGAGAAAGGCCACGTTTCAGTGCGTGTCACTGGGGGGGGGGGAGGGGGGGGGGCGGGTGTCACCATTTTGGGGTGACACCATTTTATGATCAAAACAGCAATACAATTGGTGCTAAAAAGGTTTTAGGACGTTGTTACAAGCGTCAACGTAAGAAAAACATAAAAGCTTTCGCAGCCCAAAGCGACTTTTTACTATGCAATTATAGGCCTCATTCAATTGTTACAATTCATCGCATATCGCATTGTTTGCTAGAAGCTCGCGAAAAAATATGCGGGAGTTTTTATCCTTATATCGACGCTTTTATCTGTGATAGGAAATGGGAGGCCAAAACGCGCATTTTAGGTAAAAACTTTTATTTACAATACCAACTTTATAGCGTCAGAATGTACATTCTTAAAATGAAGAGAGGTCTTCTTCTCTCTTACTCTGTCCACATTTCCAATTTATGTGGGCTTGTTGCTGTGGGCTTTCTGCATCACAATCAAATTTTTGATGTCATAACTTAAAAAAGTGATTATGACATCAAACCCACAGCAACAAGCCCACATCAACTTGGGCCTAAAGTCCACATAAATTGGTCATATGGACAGGGTAACTAACTCGTAGAGAAGAAGTTACGAGGTAGGCCCTATCTAAGCGATAGAGATATCGTGTACGGATGATAAGCGATTACATTTATTAGCGATAGGGAATAATTTATTTATTGGTGAATTGAAAAATGGAGAAATGTTAGACTACATACAAAAAGGGAGCAAAAAACGCCCGAATTAAACGAGAAAAATCAAGAGGTCTACCGCTCCAGAAAAATCTGCACCTCGCTTTTAAATGCTAGTTAGTAGAAGCGGTAGTGGCGTCATAGTTGGAGACAGCAGAGTCAGCAGGTAGCAAAAAGTATCCATAAGATCGGTTGTATTTGTATTAAAAGTAGGACTAATATAGGCCTAGGCTTGGGATAAAATGGCATTATCTCAAATAAAACTTAACTACACTTCAATTTTGTCCTAAATCTCTTTAACTTTTTGTCAGAAATAAAAGTGCGTAGAAAAGCATCAAAAAAAAAAAACAACCAACACAAGATTTTTAACCCTAAAACCCAATTTGCCATCAAGCCGCCGCTTCAAGAAAACCATGACGTGGGTAGGCCTACGGTATCATTAGTATGTTTAAAATTTACCCCCAAAGTGCTGGGAATCGAAGTTATGTTACATTCGCAGAATGTTTGAAAAGTCGATGCGAACCATCAGTTGTAATGTACGTTAATGCTTGACACGTTATTGAAGCGAAATCAAGATAAAGAAGACGCCTATTGCAAGCAAACGTTTTAGACGAAGCAGAACTGTGGCAAGTGTTGGATTTTTTGACTTTTATAAAAAAATGGAATTTTACAGAATCTCTACCGAATCTTGCATTAAGCTTAAAATTTTTTCTCACTGTTTGTGTTTCTGTTGCTTCATGCGAGTGTCGAGCGAAACTTTTCAAAGTTGAAACTGATCAGGCATTATCTACGATCAACAAGATTGGATTGGGACAATCACGACTTAGTTATCCTATCGCTTTCGAACATTGAACGTGAAGTAGCAGGTGCCACTTACTTTGACGTAGTCATCAATGATTTCACCTCTGTAAAAAGTAGAAGTGCTCGGTTTTAAATGCAATGTACACTATATTCTCCTCGTTCAGTCGGACAGCTTGTGTGCTTGGAGTAAAGGTGTCCAACTTTGTCGATTATTCAACTCAGATCTTAATCATGCTTGTATATGGGGCGATGTACGTAATTTAGTACCTAATGCTTAGCTGTGACAACATAGCCTGGGCTATTTTGTTTAATTACTACATCTACGCCTTCATAACATGTAAAAAAGCTAATTTATGTTTGCTTATTTCTTTTTATGCTTAATGTTTATGAAAGCCAATTCATCTGTGTGATCTGATGAAGCTATTCCGGCTAACCATCCAGTGAGTAAAAAACAAAGTACCGGTATCGCTGTCAAAGAAAACCGCCAATGGCAGGCCAAACACTTTTTTGAATCGTCGAATATTTTTTCTTTTTTCTCGGTTGTGGTCCGATTAATTCGATATACGAGTCATGAGGACCTGTCTTAGCCAGAGAGAAATTTTTATGTGATAAAAATTGAAACTGCCTGTGTTGGTGAAACGAAGATCTATTTTTGGTCAGAGTCGTTTTTTATTTTGTTCGTTTATTTCAACGTTTTCGCCACAAGACTTGCCTGGCGGTATTAAGCGGACGTGTGTAATGAATTGCAAGGTGCATTTTGACGGCATGGGTTTTGAGTAACTCAGCCGGAGTGATAAAGATTCGGAACGTGAAGTCTATGGCTGAGGTATGATTCCCGGGTTAATTATACCGGATAGAATGTGGCTAGTGGCCCGGCTCGACACCGCTAGCTCGTTTTTTGTGGGTTTAATGCGGTGTTCCTGAGGTGTGAACCCGCGGAAATGGGCCCCCAAAACTTGTTAGAGTGCCCTTTGGCATAATATCGCGAGATATGCATTATGCCAGCATACTACTATAGCGCGAATTAATTGGTCTATAATAACAAAACACAGCTTTTTTTCAATTCGCCCCTTCTTCGAGTTCTCAATGTCTGTCTTGCAACACAAATTTCGATAAGCAAAATGGTTTATGCCCTTCACTGGCCTCCAGCCTTTAAACGCTGAATAGTTTGTTGCTTCTTGCAAGATGGGTGACACCATAAAGTTCCGCCCTGGGTGTCACCATTCCTAGCAACGCCACTGCCATGTGTTAAGCTACTCTATGATAAACCAAAGTTTCACTTACTGAGGATAATGGACCTAACTGAAATGGTTTAAATTCTTTTAGAGTAAATTGTTTAAAATGCAGCCAGCGCAAAATCATCGCAAATAAATGTAATTTTAGCAGTGGCGTTGGAAGTACTTTTAAGTGGGGGAGGGGAGGGGAGGCTGAAATTTGTGTTACCACAACAACGTCTGGGGGGCTTCGCCCCCAGACTCCCCTCCTGGTTATCGCAGCATAGCCTACATCAAGGTTGGGCAATTATTTCACACGAAGGGACAGATTTGAAAAAATTGTTGAAGCCGCGGGCCGCACGGTTTCTCTAATTACGGAATAGTATGGAATAGTATGGCATAGTATGGAATAGTATGCCATACTATTTCATAAATAGAGAACATTCTAATTATGGAATAGTATGGCATAGTATGGAATAGTATGGCAAAGTATGGAATAGTATGGCATAGTATGGAATAGTATGGTACCGGTATAGTATGGAATAGTAAGTAAGGCACTGTGGTATAGTATAGCAGAAATGGGTGATAGGACGTTTGGGGCACAAGAGTAAAGGGGCCCACATAAAGAGTCAAATTGAGGGTGAATGGCCCTCAGGGTTAAATGTGCCTCAGGCCTAATTTAGGGCAAAAGGAGTCAAAGGTCCTCAGGACAGGATGGTTGAAGCAATAAATGAGCCCTAGGAATAAGATGTTAATTTAGAGCACTAGGGCATATCCTATGCATAACTGGGGCTCTAGGACCAATGGGCCTCAGGGCATTTGGGGCAATATGGGATATGGGTCTCAGCATGTTTTGATACCTGGCATAGCCGTAGGAGACAGGGGTGCATACTATTCCACACTATGCCATACTATTCCATACTATGCCATACTATTCCACACTATACCATACTATGCCATACTATTCCATACTATTCCATACTATGCCATACTATTCCATACTATTCCATACTATTCCATACTATGCCATACTATGCCATACTATTCCATACTATACCATACTATTTCATACTATTCCATACTATTCCATACTATGCCATACTATTCCATACTATTCCATACTATGCCATACTATTCCATGCTATGCCATACTATTCCATACTATTCCATACTATACCATACTATTTCATACTATTCCATACTATTCCATACTATGCCATACTATTCCATACTATTCCATACTATGCCATACTATTCCATACTATGCCATACTATTCCATAAATAGAGACACCCCGGGCCGCACGCTGATTGGAAAACAAGGAGCATACTTAGGGGAGAGGGCATTGTGCCATGGCCCCCCTTTTGACTCTGCCTTTTAGTAAAAAAGAACAAAACTAATGGTGCCTGCCAAGTGACTGAAACATACCAGACTTTTTTGATGGTTTCTGTAACTTATGGCTAGTGGCAGATTCAGGAAGGTAGGGTGAGGGGCATACATCCACCTACCAGCCATTTTCAAAAATGTTTTTGATGCATACAATCGTTTTCATAATTTCGAACCTCCTCGATTGCAATAAGCCTTAAGCACCCGAAAATGTGCGAACAAAATGCATCATATTTGGCGAAGCATTCAGAATCATCATATTTGGCGAAGCACTCAGCACTCAGAAAGCAAGCAAACAAAATTTGCCTGAAAATTATTCAAAAAGCACTAAAATAGCCATTGCAGCATGTAAAATTTTCCGGGGGAGCATGCCACGGGACCCCCCTTGAGCGTTTGTTGTTTCTCAATCAGCTTCAAATTTGTTCTGCCAAAAAAATACGCTGGAAAAAATGTAGAAATTATGCCCCCCCCCTTTAAAACTTCTCGCTAAGCCACTGCTCCTATGATAAGCTAGCTAATTCTAAATAGAGATGGGCGAATAGTGATCACTCGTTAAAAAGTAACGGTTAAGAAGAAGCAACGGATAGTAACAGATTCGTTTTGTCAATACACCGATTCCAAATTGTATTCGTTTGCCATCCAGGGCCGAAACTAGGCAATTCGTGGCCTCCCCCGAAATCATCTTCCGGGGCCCCTACGTCCAATTTTTCCCCAAACATCGGGTGAAAACCAAAAAAAAAAAAAAAAAAAAACGTCTTCACGCCTTCCGACGTCTTGTCTAAAGTAATTACTTGGAACCGTTACTCAAAAGTAACGGTTATGCTCATCTCTACTGTGGAGAAGATATTCCATACTTTTTATGCGTTACTTGTATTCGTTTAAGTAATCACGAATCGATGTTTGGGGGAAAATTGGACATCGGAAGGCGTGAGGACCTTTTTTTTTTGGTCTTCACCCGATAATTGAGAGAAAATTGGACGTCGGAAGAAAAAAAGGACGTCGTCGATAATTGGGAAAAAATTGACTTTAGACTTCAGAGTCTAAAGCAATCACTTAGAACTTAAAAGTAATCACTTTGAACTTAAAAGTAACGGTTAAGCACATCTCCACCAAATCTTCACGCCTACCGACGTCCAATTTTCTCCAAACATCAGCTGAAGACCCAAAAAAAAATAAAAAATAAAAGGTCTTCACGCAGCCGACGCCCAATCTTCCCCCAAACATCGGGTGAAGACCTAAATAAAAAAAAAAGGTCTTTAATTCGTGATTATCTAAACGAATACAAGTAACGGATATAAAGTATCGAATATCTTTTCTAAAGTAATCGCTTGGAACCGTTACTCAAAAGTAACGGTTAAGCACATCTCTAATTCTAATTTGAAATTTTGTTGTTTCGCTGTTATTTTCCCAAAAGTTTCTTTTAAATTTGGTGAAAAATTAACTGTGACATCATAATAAAGCTCTAAGAGCTTTGCACACGAAGTTACCCGGAAATCCAACAGGTAATGCAATTTCGTTCACCTTTGTCACAAAGTTGAAAAAGTTAGTACGTTGGTTTGATGGTACCAATGAAAAAAAGGAACGAATAACTAGTGACGCCATAAGCCATCGTTGCAGTGCAATAGGGTGTACTGTAGTTATAAATTTTTAAAGCGGGGGGGCTGAAGGAGGGCTTAAAATTTCTATGGAGGGGCTGAAAAAATATAGGGGGGATTCAGCCCCCTCAGCCAGTGATGGGATTCAAAATTTTAAGAACAGGTTCTCTTTTGTATCGTACTTACTAGCAACAGGTGTTGTAAATTTGCGTAATTACGATATTTGCGTTGCTTGTCTGTGGCGTGATTGTCACGTCGTGTTTTGTTGCTTGCAGACTATTGCACAATTTTGTATTTCTTGTGTTTAGTTCGAACTGCTTGCCACACAGTGCTTTGCATGAGTCGAGAAAGACGACGTGAGCAGTTCTTCTATCCAGCGCTGAACTGTTAAATTAATGATCAGTTTAACGAGGTGCAGTGTAACTATTTTATGTTTCTATCTTTTTATGTTTAGAGAAAATAGCTTACGTTTAAGTTTATTGGAGCCTAATAAAGGTTGATCATTCGTCATAATTTCATGTCAATCAAATAAACTTAAATGGGTAGCAAGTGTCTTAGGCCCCAAATTTTCGACACAGATGTTAATGCTTCTAATAGTGCCAGAAAGTGGAAGCATTGGAAGAAAATGTTCGACAATTATGTGGCGCGCATTAATGAAGTAACAGATCAGGATAAGCTGGACATTTTGATCAGCCTGTTGGATACGTCCCTTTATGGCTATATCAGTGAATGCGAGACTTTTGGCACTGCGATGGCTCGGCTAAATAGTGCGTACATTAAGCCTGTAAATGAAGTTTACGCTAGACATCGTCTTAACACCTGTTAACAAAACCCTGGAGAATCTCTCGAAGACTTTTTGGAGCGGTTGAAATTTTTAAGTGTCGACTGTAATCATACGGACTCGACATCAGCCCAGATTAAAGAAGCAGCGATACGAGACGCTTTCATTTCCGGATTACAATCAGGGCTCATTAGGCAGAGGATACTGGAAGACAATAATGTTCTACGTCTAAATGATGTATTTGACAGAGCCCGGCGACTGGAAGATGCCCGCCGAAATGCCAGCTCATACGAAATAGTGCAGAGTCGTAGACTTGCGGAAAATACTGCTGCCTTAAGGGCGAATAAGGATGAAAAATTAACCGAAAAAAAGAAATTAACCAACGCCGAAAGCTGTTCGGTATTGAAGCAAGCGTCCTGTTTCTTTTATGGTGGTCCCGTTCACAAAAGAGTTACTTGTCCAGCGAAGCAATCCACTTGCTACAAATGTGGGCGAAAAGGCCACTGTGCCAAAATGTGTCGTTCAACTCAACAAGGAACATTTCGGTTTGCAACAGCGATAGCTGATGACAATCTCGATTCCCAGCTTGCTACGTTGTCTTCCGCGTCAACTGGTGACGAAGAAAAGGTAAATATGTTGTTTTGGTTAATGGGACGCTGGCAAACTGCCTGTTGGATACCGGGGCCAAGCATAATCACATAGACAATAAATTTAGGCAACGAGCAAAAATTGATGTAATAGGTGAGAGCAACATGAAAGTGGATTTGGCCGTTAAAGTGAAGACCCAAGGCGTATGCTCAACATCTGTTGATTTGCAAGGCGGTGAATATTCAGATGTCAACTTTTCAATAATGGACGGTTTGTTGTGGGATGTTATTCTGGGGCGAGATTTTTTATGCAAACACAAAAGTGTAAGCTTTATGTTTGACGGCCCCCATCCACCATTGAATCTGGGTACATTAAAGCCTCTTAAAGATGTAGAGCCTGCGCGACTGTTTGAACATCTATCCCCGAACTGCAAACCTGTGACTTCCAAAAGACGCAATTATTCAAAAGCTGACAGATCGTTTATCTCCAATCAAGTGCAGCAACTTTTGGATGATGACATTATCGAGCCCAGTTTGTCACCATGGCGGGCGCAAGTGGTGGTAGTAAAAGGTGAGCACCACAAGAAACGAATGTGTATTGACTACAGCGAAACGATTAACAAGTATACGTACTTAGATGCGTATCCGTTGCCAAACGTACAGAACATCATCAATGAAGTGTCGCAATACAAGTGGTTTTCAACCTTAGATTTGCGAAGTGCCTATTACCAAGTATTGCTCTTGCCTGAAGAGAAGAAATATACTGCGTTCGAAGCTGACGGGCACCTTTATCAATTCAAACGAGTTCCGTTCGGCTTAAAAAATGCAGTTTCTTGCTTTCAACGCATAATAAATGAAATAATTTCTAAGTTCGAATGTAAAGGTACTTTTGCGTATCTAGATGACATTACCATTTGTGGACATACATGTGAAGAACGCAACGATAATTTGAACGTATTCTTGAAAGCTGCTGAAGAATGTAACCTCACACTAAATGAGGATAAGTGCATTTATGCAGTGAATTCTGTCAAGCTGCTGGGTTGTCAAATTTCGGATGGGATTTTGCAACCAGACACTGATCGCGTAGCACCAATACTTGAACTGCCAGCTCCTACTAATTTCAAAGAACTTCAGCGCATCGTGGGTATGTTTTCTTATTATGCGCGGTGGCTGCCCAAGTTTTCGGACAAAATTAAACCCTTAATTAATGCTGTTGAATTTCCCTTAAGTAATGAGGCTGAACAAGCTTTGAAATTGCTTAAGGATGATTTAGCTACTGCTGCCTTGCATGTGATTGACGAACATTTGCCTTTCGTAATCGAAACAGACGCCTCGGACAATGCTGTTTCGGCAAGCTTAAATCAAGAAAATCGCCCAGTTGCATTCTATTCCAGAATGCTTAATAAGAGCGAGAAGTATCATTCTAGCATAGAAAAAGAAGCCTGCGCAATTGTAGAAGCTGTTAAAAAATGGGAACATTTTTTGTCAGGACGTCACTTCAAAATTATTACGGACCAGAAATCAGTATCTTTTATGTATGGCTCTACTAGTTACGGCAAAATTAAGAACGAAAAAATAATGCGTTGGCGAATGCTTTTAAGTGAGTTTGACTTTGAGATTGTATATCGGGCAGGAAAATTTAATAATGCACCGGATGCCCTATCACGAGCATATTGTGCCAGTATGTATGACAACACGTTAACTGAAATTCATGAATCGCTGTGTCATCCGGGAATTACCCGGTTTTATCATTTTGTTCGAATGAAAAACCTACCTTATTCCATCGATGATGTTCGCAAAGTTGTAAATAAGTGTCGTATATGCGCCGAGATTAAGCCAAACTTTTACAAACCGCCTAATGCGCAACTAGTTAAAGCCACACAACCATTAGAACGACTAAGCCTGGACTTTAAAGGCCCATTGCCGTCTTCCAGTAAAAACCGATACATCTTAACGATTGTTGACGAGTTTTCACGCTTCCCATTTGCTTTCCCTTGCTCAAATATAGATGCAAGGACAGTTATTGCTTGTTTGAACCAACTGTTTGCTATTTTCGGAATGCCTAGTTATGTGCACACTGATCGAGCTGCTACTTTTCTATCCCAAGAATTATTGTCTTTTTTTCGGGGTCGTGGTATTGCTTGTAGCCGTACTTCTGTGTATAACGCACCCGGGAATGGCCAGTGCGAGCGGTATAACGGAGTTATATGGTCTGCCATCAGGCTGGCATTACGGTCTCGCAAACTCGATATACGACAATGGGAACTAGTGCTACCTGATGCTCTCCACTCTATTCGTTCACTGATTTGTACTGCCACAAATCAAACTCCTCATGAGCGTTTATTTAACTATAAGCGGAAATCGTCTTTCGGAACTTCTGTGCCTACTTGGCTCAGTGCTCCGGGTTCAGCATATCTGAAGAGACACGTTCGAGCGAGTAAATATGAGCCAGTGGTTGACAAGGTTGATCTTGTGCATACTACACCAAACTATGCTGTGGTTCGCTTACCGAGTGGTGGTGAGACAACTGTATCGTTACGTGATATAGCTCCTTGTAATTCTGAAGAACCTGTAACTGATAATGACCCTAGTGTGAATGATGATCGTACTATTGACGTTAATCTAAATCAGAGGTGACGAACATGCGGCCCGCTAAAGAATTTCATGCGGCCCGCGAAGCATTTAGGTGAGACCCGTAGTCGTGGAATTTTCAATAAAAAGTATTTTAAACATTAGTGTTTTTTGTGTGAAAACCGTAAAAATCCGTTGGCGGCTGGGGGCTCCGCCCCCAGACCCCCTTGACCTCCGGCAGCTGGGGGCTACCAAGTACCGACCTCTCCCTTTAAAAAGTGCTGATGCTCACACTTCTGACTGACCTAAAGAATAAGGAAACAGTTGGCTTAATGGCTTTAGGGGCCCTAGCAAGCATTCCAAAAACTTACTACGGGGGCCTTGCAAGTGTTTTTTGGGGGGCCTAAAGTTGGGCTGCTACGGCACTGGACGAAAAAGTTGTGCGGCCCGTTTACTTAGAGGTAACTGACAAAGTGGCCCGTGATAGCATATAAGTTCGTCACCCCTGATCTAAATGATTCTGAAGTGATCGACAACAGCCGGGAAAATGAATTCTCTAATAGCCCTGCGCCTGAAAATTTGGAGAATCCTTCTCCAGAACAACCCCGACGGTCTAATCGAACAAGAAAAGCTGTCGATAGATGCGGAGCAGTACCTTATGTGTGATTTCGTTTTCGGGAGGGGGGGAGAATGTTGTAAAACTGCATAATTATGATATTTGCGTTGCTTTTCTGTGGCGTGATTGCCACGTCGTGTTTTGTTGCTTGCAGACTATTGCACAATTTTGTATTTCTTGCGTTTAGTTCGAACTGCTTGCCACACAGTGCTTTGCATGAGTCGAGTAAGACGACGTGAGCAGTTCTTCTATCCAGCGCTGAACTGTTAAATTAATGATCAGTTTAACGAGGTGCAGTGTAACTATTTTATGTTTCTATCTTTTTATGTTTAGAGATAATAGCTTACGTTTAAGTTTATTGGAGCCTAATAAAGGTTAATCAATCATTCATCATAATTTCATGTCAACAGGTTTCCTCGTAAAGGTCTAATGTCTGTAAAAAAAAGCAAGAACGGGTTCGCTGATTATCCTGACATTCCAAGAACGGGTTCGCGCGAACCCGTGCGAACCCCCTATATCCCATCACTGCCCTCAGACCCCACCTTCCAACGCCCTTGAATTTTAGTTTTGTTCCGGAGATATATGCAGAATAGAAACTACGTGATGAAGTGAAAAAGTTTGTTCTGTTTAATGAGGCGCGTCGCTTTGTGCTGGCGAGAGAGTGTCTCATGTTTGAGGAAACAAAATGAACAAACTCGGTATTCAAAGATATCCGCATGCACAGGAGATTCTACGGACGGCGTCCTCCTCAGTTTTTTTTTCCAATAGAAGTCAAAACCTTTATCTTCAGTTTTATTGGAAAAGCCGTACCTTAAATTAGACTTACCATATTTTTGCAATTACAAATCGGGACGATTACGAACAAAGTGATAATACAAATGCAAATGCGCAAGGGTATATACAGAACTGCCGACAGTGAACACTGTTTCGACCTATCAGGTCTCATCAGTTGGTGTGACCGACATTTGCTCAAGGCCAGAGGTGCAAATCTATGTTGAGCATTGGGAGGGATGATTTAGTGAAATTGACCATTTTTCGACATCGGGAAGGGGGTGTAATTTGATTGAGTAGGCTAATTATACATCGTATGGATAAATTTCCACTTCCATGAAAAATAATGGGAGGATGTTGTCGGATTGTATCCCCCCATCTTTTCCTGGATTGGCACCCATGCTCAAGTTGGCACCCTTGCTCAAGGCAATATATACCTGAGAAGGAATTTTTAGCTTGTGGCTTGTAACTATACCAGTTACCAAAACCTGTAAAAAAAATCACTGCCCAACCCGTTCGCCCGTGAAAAAGCGGGGGACAAGGCAGGCACTGTGTCTGTGCATGCACCCCAGAAAACACAGTGAATGTCAGCGCTGAGGTCACAATTTGTAACACAAATGCAAATGCGCAAGTATGTATATATAAAGTGCTAATGACTAGTATATACAGTAGCTGTTTGTTTAATTTAAAAAAGCAGCAGATGCTAATGTGTGTTCTTTTCTACTAAAAGTACGTTAACTCTTTCAACAATTTCGTTTTATTTTATTTTCATTTTTTTACAATAAAAATGCGTTTCTAGCAGGTGTTAAATCTGATAGCTCCCGCTAGACCAGTGGTTCTCAAACTGGGCACCGCGGTCCCCTTGGGGTACTTGAAGCAGTTTCAGGGGGACCGCAAAAAATCACGGATTTCTAATAAATCATCCCATTGAATTGTGCTTGCTTGGATATCTGCGGACGTGATGACCTTTTTTTTGCTCTTTACTTGATTTTGCACGGAGAATTGGACATCTGCGGACGTGATAACCTTTTTCTTTTTGCGTGGAAATTTATGCTTAAAAATAAAGGACCGTGAGTGATAGACAAAAATCTTCGGGGACCGTAAAGTAGAAGTTTTAAAAAAGTTTGACAACCACTGCGCTATAATGAACAAGCCAGCCTTCAAAATTAGGTAGGCTACAACTTACCAGCCGAGCTGGGCACTCGGTAGTTTAAAAGTAACGACGATATCGGTACCGATACTTTGCTAAAAAAGTACGGTCGGTACCGATAACGGTACATTTTTAAAAAAGTAACGACAATATCGTTACTCGGTACCGATTTTCGGTACTTTTCAAACGAAAAAAATTTGTTTTAAATTGATTTTTGTTTTGGTTGACGTCTTGCAAAGCAACGAAATTAAAACCTTATCATCTGGTGCTAGTGTAAGATCTGAGTTGTAGTCTCGCGAAAATCTTGATAATGCAAGCGAACACGTCGGTTATATCAACAAGGTGACAACGGCACGCTTACTAAAACAAGCATTCTCATGTATGACAACATGTATAATCTGTTGATCTCCTGCATTAGTTATGAGGTTAGGCATAAGGAGTATCATCATCAGAAACTCGCCCTGGAGAGCAGAAACTTTTGTCACACCCCTGCTTATCTGGCTACGTTGCTACATTCGAACAATTCTGAGGACGCGAAAGAGCTTTGGTCTGTATACGAAAAAAATGTTGCAAAGGCTCTTGCTGTACGAATTCCATCATTGCATTGAAGGAGAATGTTTTCATTTTCAATGCCACTTTCAGTAGAGGTTGGTGTATCAGTAGCAGCATACTCAGAACTTTTAGATGAAACAAAATCTACATTTTTCTCAAAATTTGCAGATCTATAGTTTTACTTTGATTCAATGACACAGAAACAAATTTTTCCATATAGTCTAGACCAGTGGTATTCAACCTTTTTACGCTATCCACCCTTTTTGGAAAGTGTGGGTCCAAATTGCCCCCACAAAGCAATGATGAGCAAAAATAAAAAAAGGTTTACACATCCGCAGATCTACTATTGTTTCACTGAAAATAGGTGAAGAGCAAAAAAAAGGATCCGCACGCGGCCCGCAGTTTGCCCAGCTCTGGCGTTGAGGAATCTTTTATGATTTTTATAAAATTTCGTTATTTGCAACACATTTGTAAAAGTTTTTGAAAAATCATTAAGTATTAAGTATGTTGCTAATAAATCTAATTGGATTTCTACAAATTCACCACAGTTTAGAAACATCTATTTAAAACCCGACAGTCTGTTTCACCTTATCTTATTCAAACAGAATTCATTCTATTTGAATAAGATACCCCTGATGATTCCTCTTGGGTGAAAAAAACTGTTGGGTTTTAAATAAATGCTATTAAGCTGTGGTGAGTGAATTTGTATATTTGCTCTAACTGAACTCAGTTATTGAGCACTTTTTGAAACACTGATTCGCATCGTTATTAAATTTAATTCTATACAGAAATCAATCGTTAACAATATTAGTGGTAGAATTCGTCTATAACGGTACCTCTAGGGGTTTTTAAAAAACTGCCGTTACAGGCAAATTGACGTCATAGGCGCGCGCAGGGGGTGACTACGGTGCCATGCTCCCGCTCCCCCCGCTTTGGCTCTGTAATAAGGTGCTAAAACCTAACTTTTAGTCTATAATTTCTCAAACTAATAATGGTTGCAGCCTCCTTTTATTTGTTTTCGCCAAGCTGCTGCTTTTAGACATAAGCTGCGAAAACATTTTTGCATTGTCTATAGTGACTGCACTCACTGCATGCCCTTTTTCGATAAAAATGTGTCCCAAAATGAGTGGTTTTTATGTGAAAACCACAAACATTCGTTGGCGACTGAAATTACGTTCAACGTTATAAAAATGTTTCAAATTCAAAGCATTTATTCCGAAAACGCATACGGACCTGTAACAAACTTCGCACGTGGCCGCAGCCCAGTGGTTGTCGACCACTGATCTACAAGAACGTAATTTCGCAGTACTTTTCGAATATGCTTTTCGCGGAAAAACCCGGAAAATTTTTCGCTTTTGCTCTCTAAGTTTATTCAAAAATAGTTACCGAAATATAGAGTGAAACGGTCTAAAAAGTAACGGCGGTACCAAAAACGATACATATTTTAAAAGTATCGACGGTACCGAAAACGGCACTAAAAAAGTACCGCGTTGCAGTACCGCGGTACACTGCCCAACTCTGCTTACCAGGTAGGTGTGTTTTGTGCGATAGGCCTAATTTCCATTCTAGCCTATATCTCCTACAGATTACTTTTCTCAATGAATAGGTACAGGGCTGTGAGTAACGCGTTACGATTGTAACGAGTTACATGTACTCGTTACATTTGCTGTAATTTCAGATGGTAATTAATTACATTTTTTCAAAGTAACGGTAATTCGGAATTAATTACAATTTGTGAGGAATGAGTACAATTTTAGTTTAGTTGAAATTACAAAATTACAAATTCCTTCTCTTTTTTCTTGAAACTTTGTTATTTGATCAGCTTCGACAAATCACAAAGTTTAATTTTCACAGCGACAAGATGTTATGCACGCACAAGGAGTTGGCCGATTGGTTGGTGCATTGGGCTCCCAAGCTGGCTTCGCGGGTTCGATGCTCAACTAGGTCATCTCGATGATGCATGTCCTTCACTATAGGCTACCACAAAAATCCTAGGCTGTTAATTAAGTGGCTTGAAATAACAAAAAAAAAAGGATGTTATCAAGCTCGCGCTTGTTTTCGGCTTTCGTTGGCATTTGTCAATACTCATATTGATCAAAATTTGCCCGTTAATTATCATGCCAAAATATCCTTCGGTTATCCTAGATATGTTTATTGTCACTATCTATTTTAAGCGAAACACTGTACAAGTAAATTGGTTACTTCCCATAGCAAAGGAATTTGTAATTAGTAATTTAAAAATTGTTTTTTTCTCGCGTAATTTTGTAATTGCAATTAGTTACTTTTTGAATGAAGGAATTTTACTTGGTAATTAGTTACTTTTTTGGCCAAGGAATTGTAATTAATTACTTTTTTTGAGGAATTTTTACAGCCCTGAACAGACATTAAAAACAAAGTTTCTTGCGGAGGGAAAATGAAGCCGCTGTAATTCTCAAAACTGCGGTTTTGAGAATAATCAGTTTTGAGAATTACAGCGGCTTTATTTTTCCTCCTGAAGCTATTTTCGTTCCTTATCTATTGTATTCCGGAATGTTTCTTGCTTTATCCGGCCTATTCACCCTAAAACTTTTTTCCTAATTTAGCAATTCTCTAGCGAATCAATTTAGTGCTGCTTTTTCTTGATGCACCTCAAGTTTGAAAATGGCTGCGTTCATGAAGCGATACATCGACAAGAAAATGTAACAAATATTATACGCTCCCAGTTTTAACACTGCCATTGCTATTGTAGCAATATTAGAGCGTGGCCGCAACAATAACAATAATAACATATAACAATGGCGTTGCATCAACAAAACGAAACAAAATAACTCATCACTCCGCTTTGATTAATAAGTTAGGCCTATGTTAGCTGGTTGAAGGGCATAACCGGGACATTTTGACCAACCGGTTGGGACGCCAGGACATGGCGTTAAAACCGGTACTGTCCCGGATAAACCGGGACGTATGGTAAGTAGGGTGGAGTGAAAAAAAGTTTTTTTTTCAAATCAAAAAGTCAAGTGTACCAAAATTGGCAGTTGACCCCCAAAACACATTTTAACACAATTTTTTGTCGGTGCCACTTAGGGGGTGCAGGCACATCCCCCTTGAAGTTTCCTAAATCGGCCATTTTATCAAAATGTCGATATCTCAGCAACCACTAATGCTAGAAAGTGGATCAATGGCTCAAAATGACCAGAAGGTACAAGTTTATATTACTTTTAAGAGAACATTTTTGTGTACAGGTTCTAAAAAATGACTATTTTTGCGAAAATGTTATTTCTACAAAAAATTAGTGCTCAAGTTCAACATTTCTCTGAATTTGGTTAACTTTTGCACAAAACTTATTTTCTCAAATTTCATTCATTAGGCCTACTGAATATTCGTAGGATAGTACAAATGTTTACTTCCAATATTTTGTTTTGCATTAAAACTGACAAACAACAGCAATAAACAAAAGCAACTTAATATTATGTGACATTCAGGAAATGACTTCTTGAAATGGAATGGAATTTCTTTCCAAAATGATCTCAAATTTAATGCTAATACACTAGTGAAATACGCTCCTCACTTCACGAAAATAAGAAAATCATTTTACACACACATAAAAAAATTCAAACAGTTTGTCATTTAAAGTCAGCAAAATGTTGCACATTGAATTGTTTTTTTGTATCATAGTATGGCATTAGTCTTCTGGACTTAATTTTCTGTCTTATCATGCCGTCTCTTCGATCGAAACCTTCAACGGCAGTAGCAGCTTCTGTTACTAACTGAATGTGGCGTTCCACTGCATGGTTATGGCAAGGACAGTTTAGCTCAAGTTTGTTTGTGACTAGTTGTTGCAAAGCGTTATCTGACATACACGTGGCAGCTGGTGGTTCATACATATTGGGAAGGTGTAAGTCTGACATTTCATAGTATGCCTTGGCTCCAGCATTTACCTTCGGAATGATAAACATCCGTACTTGATCTGTTCGTTCTAGACCTTCACCTTCTTGTTGGGAATTCTGAATTCGGATTTGAAGAATTTTGTCTACCGCCATAGCGCGAATGTTTTGATCATTATCTCCAAGCATGGCTAAAAGTATGTTTTCATGATGGGCAAAGAAAGCATTGTTCTGCAATACCTTCACACCAACATCATTGACAACAGCATTTGAAAAATTGGAAATAAGTGTGAGTATGTAGAAGAAATGTTTGGAACCTTTGGTAATTCTGTTGTGGAGCTTAATGCGAAACCAGCATAGAAAATAAATCCGAACAAGGTATTCAGCCAAAATTTGCAAGTTTCTTAATGGTTTGCTTTTGGAAACATAGTATCGGAGAATGCTGCACCCCAAAGTCAACCAACGTGAATGACAAAGCCCACCAACTTTAAGGTATTTCAAATCTGTATCAACAATGCCCTTCTTAACTCCTTCGCACATTAGCAAAGCATAATATTGATTACTGCTGAGATTTTCTATTGCTTCTTCAGGAAGAATAGGAAATTGATCATTTAGAATTGGTTGAAAATTATCAACAGTCCAAGATGACACTCTTCCATTTAGTTGTTTGCCGATCATCCCAGAAAACGAATCTGGCCCTTTTGTTGAACCGTCTAATTGCTGAAATATATGCCGGAGTGGAAGTTCATTGAGATGCAGCAAGCACACAATCCATTGTAATGGACACCCAAGCTTGGTTTCTAGGGAGGCAATACAAAAGGACTTTTTTCCCGTTATAGTCGCGGTTCCATCTGTTCCAATAACTTTTAGCCTATCGTTCATAGATATTTTTTCAAGAGCGTTATATATCGCTTGAGCAATTTGTTTACCAGTTCCATTTGTTGGAGTAACATGGGTAATGTGCAGTAACATTCATAAGGTTCACCTACCAGTACGTAGTGTTCTTCAATGATCGTTTTTCGATGATAGCTATTGCCTTGTCTCACACTTATGATGGTAGCATCCTTTCTTCCATCAATATAAATCCCATCAACCGCTCCAAATTGTAATTCTTCATCTTTTTGAATTTCCTCTCTATATTTTTGCTTCTCTCTTCTTAGTTTACTGCGATCCATGACATTCGTTTTATTTGTATCGGTTACAATGCCAAATGCTTTGAGAGTGGCAGTAGCAATAGTAGCTGCTGCTCTATCAGAAATATCAAATCTTTCACAAGTTACAGCAACTTTTCTCAAGGATGACCTGTTTTGCTCGATTTGTTGATTCGAAAACAATACGTTAATCGAAGAGGCAGAAGAACTTTCCTCACTTTCGCTAGTATCACTGCCAATCTTTGTCATCGTCATGTCACATGCTGAATCGAAAGTGATTGAACTTGTTGAAGGTACATCTTTTTCTTTGGATGTAACCTTTTTGATAAAGTTTAAGTCAGATTCGGCCAATTTTTCTACAGCATTTGTACATTTTCCTTGTCGAGGCCCATTTTGGTTTTCGTAAAAAGCATAATCATTTTCGTCCATGCGTAACTTAAACTTCTCTTCGAGCTTGCGTCTTTGACTTTTGTCGTTACAATATGTATCAAATAGTTTCCCGGTAGTTTCTAGGAACAGCTTTGCTTTCTGCTCAAAAGTGCTTCCCGATATTTTTTTGGAATCGAATCAATTTTGCGGAATTCATCTACAAGTTCAGAAATTCTCCAACTTATAGCACTAACACTTATGCAATACACATTGCAATGAATCCAAATCGTAAGCACTTCTTCAGCAAAAGTATTTGCTGCCTCTTTCTGCCTCCATTTGTCTTCGTAAATAAGCCTCTCCAGCAGAGATGGGCAGTAGCGCGCTACTTTTGGAGTAGCGATAGCGGTAGCGCCGCTACTTTTTAGTTTCAGTAGCGTGTAGCGGTAGCGTCGCTACTTTTCAAGACACATAGCGGTAGCGACGCTACTTTTGTAAAATCATTTATATGTCGCTACCGCTACTCAAATATTTGTACATGTAAGATTCACAAAGGAAAAGCGAATGCGTTTTTTCTTTATAATCGAAAACGATAACGCGTTCTGATCAGCAACACTTCTTTTTGCAGTATGTGTTAATTAAATCAAAAGTGAGGTCGTTAGAAAGCCGCAAAAAATTTGTTCACGGGTTGCAGTTTGCCGACTCTATTCTTACGGAGAGAGGTCGACTTTTGAGTATGTTTGTATACCACAAAAACCCACAGCTAAGCAACACTAATGCATTTAGCATTATTATTTTATCATGTTGAGCATGAACAAATTAGGTATGATATATATTATTTTTATAAACAGTGAAATGAATGTTACTTCGTCTTGAAAAAATGCTGTGGTTGTGACGTTTATAGTTTACGAAAAATAGATCATTAAAATCTGAGTTTGTTCGGCAACCCTCCTCCCCGTAGGCTGCAGACTTGCCTTAAAGCCCCACACAAAATATTTGATTCCAATATCTGATCGAAAGTGATCACGTATCACGGTATCTTGCCTGCTGAAATCAATCATTTTACACTGCAAACCAAAACGCGGGAGACTTAGTGACAAACACTTCAAAATGCTCGTGTTTTTAAAATAAATGTTCGAAGCTATTTGTAGATTTTTTTTGGATCAAAAGTTTTTGTTTTTCATGTGATATTTCAAATTTTTTCTTTTTGTTTTTTGTTTAGTTTTTTTAAATTTTAGTTTAGACCATGAGTAAAGCATCTTATCCAAGAACACCACAATGATTAATTCTCAGCAAACTTGTAAGTTGTACAGCAATTAATGGCTTTATCTCAAACATAGTATTTTCACTATTTACATTGCACCACGCTATTACCTTCACGTGTTTTATGTTATTATTGGCATTGTTTTCATTTTACTAATACATAAAAATGTGGGCTAAAAACATATTGGTTGTTATAACTTAAGATATATCTGCCTGCCCAAAGCGCAATAACGGCGAGTAGCGCCGCTACCTTTTTCATGAAGTAGCGTCGCTACCTTTTTGTTAAAGTAGCGATAGCGGTAGCGCGCTACAATTTTGGTGGAGTAGCGAGTAGCGGTAGCGCCGCTACAATTTTAGTGCAGTAGCGAGTAGCGGTAGCGCCGCTACTATTTTAAGCCTGTAGCGGTAGCGGTAGCGCCGCTACCTTTGTAGTAGCGAGTGCCCATCTCTGCTCTCCAGTACATCTTGTTTAGTAGGAAGGATTCCTGGCTTAAATTCACTTCGACTTGTAAATTCATAGTAATCAACACACTGCCGCACACGCTTAATGGCACATTTTCTGGTCAACATAATTACATTAGATGTTGCATTAGCCTAGATGTAAAAAACTATTCCAAAAGCACCTAAACAAAAATGTTTATAAAATGTAAAATTTTATCTTCAGCAGTCTTAAAATAGTATCAACCAGATTTAGGTTTTAGTTGAACTGCTGTTTCCTTCGCTGGAAATTACAAACCGACTGTTTATTGCTGAATGGCAGAAGCACAAAAGTTTGCAGGTGTTTGGTGTCTATATAGCAAGAAAATAGATAAAAGTTTAACAGGCGCAGGTCATAAAATAGGAGTTAATAGCATTTAGGAGCATGCATGTACCGTAACTAAGTACTCTAGAGCTTTTTAAGCGTAACTTTTAATTTAATGTAGAAAACTCAGCAAAATGTAAGAGAAATATCAAACATGAGCACTAAATTTTTGTAAAAGTAATATTTTTGCAAAAATAGTCATTTTCTAGTGCCTATACACAAAAATGTTCTTATAGAAGTAATATAAACTTGTACCTTCCGGTCATTTTGAGCCATTGATCCACTTTCTAGCATTAGTGGTTGCTGAGATATTGATGTTTTTCTGAAATAGTCCCTTTACGAAACTTTAAGGGGGATGTGCCTGCACCCCCAAAGTGGCACCGACCAAAAATTGTGTTAAAATGTGTTTTGGGGGTTAACTGCCAATTTTGGCACACTTGACTTTTTGATTTGAAAAAAAAAAAACTTTTTTTCACTCCACCCTAATGGTAAGTCTACCTTGAATGAAAGAAAAATCTTTTGCACACATTCACTGTACTCCCTTAAAAAATTCTGCCCTTGAACCTTGACCTCTTAATTTTGGAATGAAGTCAAGTTTCTAAGTTTCTCATAAACTGAAAACACTTCAAAAAACTTCTGTGTCAGTTCTGAGTTTAGCGTATATTTATCAAATATTACACCAGAATGACTTGGCCTACTCTCAGGGGCGGATCCAGAAAGTTTTGGTGGGGGGATGTAATTTTGAATTAGGTCGAATGTTACCAAATACAAAGACGTTAGGATGTTTAAAGCCGGAAACGGGCGTAAATAAGCCCTTTGAAAATGTTTAATGTCAGGGGCGTATTCAGAATTTTTTTCAGTGAGGGGGCATCAAATTTTTTCACTTTTTCAAGCGTAGTTTTTTTTTCGGCAGAGTTAATTTTATGCAACTTAAGCAACAAAGACGACTCTAGCGGGGTCCGGGGGCATGCTCTACCGAAAATTTTTAGAAAATTTAGACACTGCAATGATCATTTTAGTGCTTTTTGAACAATTTTCACGCAAAATTTGTATATATTTTTGGCCCCTAGCTTTGAGTGCTTCTTCCAATATGATGCATTTTGTTAGCACGTTTCGATTATGTGCGCTTAAGGCGACTCAGGCACATTGTTATGAAGAGGTTTGAAATTATAGAAAAGTTTTATTCATCCAAAGCATTGTTGAAAATGGCTGGTGGGGGGCATGCATCCCACACATCCCCCCTGGATCCGCCCCTGCTTACCCTCTGGTAGACCACTACAATTTTAATGTCCGGGCCATCATTTCATTCAAGATAAATCATTACCGGAAAGTTTTGTCATTAAGTTTGTAAGCAAACTGCGCGGTTAGTGCACATAGCCTATAATGTTGGCATACCGGTATGACTTTGTTCCAGCGGCTGGCAACTCAGTCTTCCAGATCCACCCACTGTGTGTGGTGGGTGCATGGCTTATGACAAAAGGGTGTACCACTACGCGAAAAGTTTTCAGGAGGGTGATCATAAATAATAAGTTTTTATTTTTCAAATTAGTATTGAAACGCCAAACGTTACTGGTACAACAGGCTGCTCTGCTTATGTTCAAGCACGTCAATTATTTGATCGTATTTTTTGAGCACTTGCACCGCTATTGATAGCCTGGCCTACATTTAATAGCTGTCAGATCTACCTTTGGCGGATCCAGGGAAGCTAAGGCAACTGTAAAGAACATTAAAGTCAAAGTAGTTTTTACAAGATTTTTTGTCGCGAAATTTTTTGCTTTCATAGGGACGCCGTAATAAAAATGACGCAAAGAGAGCTTCATGAGGATGGGAAGATTAGAAACGTGAAGACATGGTTAAAAAGTAATCGACCATGAAACTTCGCAAGCTTTTCTTAAACCATCATCTTTTGAGGACCCGGAGAGAAAAGCGGATTCAGAGCGAACAATGGAGCAATCAAAACTACAATATTAGGCTTTAATAGGCTATACTAAAAATTGAATACGGTAGGCTACTTCGCTAACAATTTCACACTCTTACAGTCGTGAAAATCTTAATCTGTGGTTTAAAGTTTATGTTAAGTGCCGGTACCAAAATTTCTGTACTGAAAGTCTGCAAGTTTGCATAATTTTTGATAAGTTACTAAAAGCTGGGCGGCCCCGGGCTTCAAAAAAGTCAGTCCGAGCCATCTCTAACTTGTAGCATTAATTTGATGCTACCGATCATACAGCCTTGCGTAGTCAGTCTTTGAGTTGTAGCGGTTGCGGCACCTGTAGATAGACTAATCTGACTCCAGCACATATAGGTTTGCTACACAAAAGAGTTCTTTGTAAGGGAATAGCATAAAATCCACACTAAAACGTAGGTCCAAACACATCACTTATCATCACTTTACACAATCTTATTCAAATAGAATTGTGAATTAAAACACAAAGATAGCCTTACAATATTCGAGCACTCTTTCATTAGACACAAGCATAATAGACCTTAATACCGGTTCCTAACTGGCCTTAATACAATAGAAACAGCTCTAACAGTTGGCCCTACACGCTTCACAACTAAGCCTTAACTAAACTAAACAGCTCTTGCATAATATAGTCAAAACTAAACACTCACTGCTAGTCAATATGAACAGAAATACACACAATATTATACTCCTGGACTTTTCACAATATTATTACTGAACATACTAAGCACATGGTTAGGTTACGCTCGACTGATCTCGCTTATCTCGAAGTCGGGCGGACAAAATTATCCGTCTAGAAAACACAATTACAAAGCAGGTGATCCTGATCCCTGCAGAGTCTCGCTCGGTATGCCTTGTTTGGTTGCATGTTCTGTTTTCCGTATCTATATTTTTTTATGTTGGAGTGTATTTTACTATTTTTAAATGTTTTAGCGTGCGCCAACCTCTGGCGTCACACGCTCTGCGGTAATAAAAGCAGAATTGAATTAAAACGAACTGGCAACTCTGTTGCTGCAAATTGTTTTGAACTTCTTTGAACCCTTGTTTTCCGAAAATTGTTTTTCACACGTTGGTCTACCACGTGTTGTAGCAGAGGAAACTTTCGAAAACTGAAGAACAGCGATGTGCGTCCACGGCCACGCTAATTTGATTCCATTCTGGAAAAGTAAGCAAGGAGAGCTTTCTCGGAAAACTAAGGAAACGAGTTTCTCTAGCAGTCTAGTAACGTTATAAGCGGTCCTACTAAGCACTGCAAAGGAGCAACGAAGGACTTACTAAACACCGCTAAGTACAACAAAGAACTTCAAATTGATCTACTAAACACTGCAAAGAACGACTAAGGACTTGGAATCATACCATAACAAAGAACGGCAAGGGACTTTAAGTTAGTGTTAGGTTAGGTTTTGGGTTATAATTAAATTAAGGTTAGGCTTGGGGTTATCAGGTCCTTTGGTAGTATTTTGTGGTGATGAGACTGTGCCCCTGTGTATATACCATGTTCCGTGGGCTGTGGGTAAGATACGGAAGGATTAACAGGTTAAGACCATACCATCTTGGTTGAGTTGAGACTAGTGTACACTCTGCTTATCCATACTTATCTTGGGCAGTTGGGCTCAGGTCTAGATATAATGCATACCACTCAGCACTGACCAAGTCAACATACTACTACCACTGCACTGGGTCTCATCTAGAATAACCCCCCATGCTTTTTCTGTCTGCCAACCTAACCTGTGGCCTTATCCTAACCTATAACCTGACCCAAACCAAATCTAGCCCTAACTGAACTTAACCCTAACTAAATTTAGCCTTACCCTAACCGATCCTAACCAAACCTAACCCTAATCAAACCTGGGGACTGATACTAGATCTTTTTTTGTTATTCATTTTTTTTGTGCATTAAATTACGTGATATAAATAAGGTAGCATCTATTTTGCCGTGATAGACCTGAAAGCTATTTTGCCATAAGTGACGTCATGGGTTTTCATGTTCCAATTTGTGCTAGATTGCCACAACTTCTCGATAGCTCAGTGGATAGAGCGCAGCGTATAATGGGAAGCGCTGCACTAGTTTTGGGTTTGATTCTCATCGCGGCTTTGGTTCGTTTCGCTTTGGTGGCTTCGGTTCAGATCAGTTTGATTTAGATTTGTGTGACCTGAGGTTAACAATCGAGTTCGTGAAGACAGTAGAATAGAATAAGATCTAATATTCGTGTGACATGGGGTTAAGTAGCTGCGGCAAAGTAGACCTAAAAGCTATTATGCCGTTAGTGACGAAATAGACACTGCCTATAATTAACGCTAGGCTATGTCACATACATTACACAAGGAGGTAGAGGGAATGACCATATGGTCTTCTAAGTCCTCTACCACCTACAACAAAACGTACATAAAAAAAAAGAAAAATAAATTAATAAAACAGAAAAAGGACAAATAAGTAAGTAACGTATAAATATTACGATCTACCGGTATACATTACAATTATAATACACACTATTATGTTACACAAAACACACTACCGGTATTTAGGTATTAACTCTATAATATAACATAACAGTACTACTTATAATATCTGAATATATATATGTGAAGTCTGAGCTGTGGCTTATGTCTGCAATGGTCAAGGTCATAACAAAACAAATAATACTGAATACATTATCAGTAATTGTTGGCTAAATGCTGTTTAACTTCTTTTTGAACACTTGTAGGGATATATCTGTCTCTTTTACGTGTGCAGGGATTTCTTGCGAAACTTTTGGGCCAATAAATGTCAGTGATTGTTTGCCTGTTTCTGTTCTTTTACGTGGGAGAAAGTAATTGTTTAGTGAAGAAGGGAAGTCTGGTGTTGTGCTGGTGCAGTTGTTTGATGGTTGTTATCTGTGAGTGCTTAAATGGTTTCTATATTTGATTTTTGATTGTAGTGAAACAAATTCTTAGCTATTTCAAGTTTAAATATATCATTTAGTTTCAGAATATTTAATTGTTTGTGGAGAGGTGCTGTATGAGCTCTAAAAGGACTGCCATACTCGTCATAATTCTAACTATGCGCTTTTGAAGCTTTTCAAGTGGCTCCAGGGCAGTTTTTGATGCATGTCCTAAGGTAGAGATGCAATACTGGAGGTGTGAATATATCAAGCTATAGTATACAGGAGTCCTACTAAACACCGCAAGGAACTACAAGGTACTTTTAACCTTCAAAATGCTTGAAAACACTACAAGGTACTTTTATAGCTACTGCGAGGTAGTTGAAAACAGCACAAGGAACTACAAGGTACTTTTAAACCAAGTACAAAGTAGCTGAAAACACTACAAGGTACTTTTAAACCAACTACAAGGTAGTTGAAGACACTACAAGGAACTGCAAGATCTGTACTTTTATAGCTATTACAAGGTAGTTGAAAACAGCACAAGGAACTACAAGGTACTTTTAAACCAACTACAAGGTAGTTGAAAACACCACAAGGAACTACAAGGTTCTTTTAAACCAAGTACAAAGTAGCTGAAAACACTACAAGGTACTTTTAAACCAACTACAAGGTAGTTAAGACACTACAAGGTACTTTTAAACCTACAAAATGCTTGAAAACACTACAAGGAACTACAAGGGACTTTTATAGCTACTACAAGGTAGTTGAAAACTGCAAGAAACTACAAGGTACTGTTAAACCAACTTCAAAGTACCGTATTTACTCGTTTTACCGCCCAATCTTCATTAAGGGCCGTTTGAATAGCCGCCCATGTGAACAGAACATAAAAATAAGGGCCCGTGCTGTAATACCCGCTCAATGCAAAAGCTGATTTTTCAGTGGTAGAAAACAATAGGAAATAAGAAGCTGCTAAAAAACACTTGTGTCACAACGCTGTTGAATTTTAAGCACTGGTAGACAACAATCACGCCTTAAGCGTCCAATTGCATAACAGATAACATTGATTACGTAAACAGATAGCAGACTTCTTGCCTTAGACGTCCTATTGCAGAACAGATAGCATTGATTACATAAACAGATAGCAGACTTCTCGACTTAGACGTCCATTCACATTTTCAATTTTACTTTGAAAATAACAAGCGCCCGTGCTTTAATAAAGGCCTGATTGAATAAGGGCCTGGCAGTGAGTAAGGCTGAAAAAAATAAGGGCCTGGGCTATAAAACGAGTAAATACAGTAGTTGAAAACACTGCAAGGAACTACAAGGTACTTTTAAACCAAGTACAAGGTAGCTGAATACACTACAAGTTACTTTTAAACCTTCGAAATGCTTGAAAACACTACAAGGAACTACAAGGTACTTCTATAGCTATTACAAGGTAGTTGAAAACACTACAAGTTACTTTTAAACCAACTACAAGGTGGTTGAATACACTACAAGGTACTTTTAAACCTACAAAATGCTTGAAAACACTCCTAGGAACTACAAAGGACTTTTATAGCTACTACACGGTAGTTGAAAACACTACAAGGAACTACAAGGTACTTTTAAACCAACTACAAAGTACTGAAAATACTCCAAGGAACTACAAGGCACTTTTAAACCAACTACAAGGAGCTTTTAATCCAACTACAAGGTAGTTGAAAACACCACAAGGAACTACAAGGTACTTTTAAACCAACTACAAGGTAGTTGAAAACAGAACAAGAAACTACAAGGTACTGGTAAATCAACTACAAGACTTTTAAGGCAATTTTAAACCAACTACAACCCCCCCAACCCTCCCGATTCCAACCCCCGACTCCAATCACCCCGATCCCAACCCCCCTGACTCCACCTGGTTGACCAAGTTAATTTGACAATAACTAGAGTAAAAACCTGAAGCTCCGAAAGCGCATTTGCTTGAAACGTGAATAGCAACATAATAACGCTTCTATTTCTGAATTGTAAGTCATAATATGTTTATTAAAATGATTGTAACTGCTCAAAGTATGAACTATGAAGTAAAAATATATATAAAAAAAATGTCCCAAATTGCGGTAGCTCGGTGGGGGTGCTAGGAAACAGATCTCACATGAAAGCATTTCAAGATACATTGATCAAAAACAAAGTAATAATTATGTCTAAAAGTAAAAAAATCTACGAAATATCAACTCCAGCAGGAGGAAGTCCAAACATCATATTTGCAATCGATGCAAGACGTTTTTCGAACAACTTGGAAATGGCTGTGATGTCGCGGTGGTCAAGGCTCACTACAAGAGTGCTGCACATTAGTTAGATAATTTCAGATCATTAAGTGGACAACTATTTGAGAAGCGATAAGGTGAGAAGTTACTAACAAATTCACACCGTCATTAAGTAAACTATTGTCGTGAAGTGGTAAGGTGCGAAGTGGTTTTTTGAGCCTCGTGCTTTGGTGGTCAGTTGTCGTGATGGCGAGTTTGCTTTGCAGTCAGTTTGCATGGCGACCACTTTACAGTGGTCAGTTGTCGTGTACCACTAGTGAGTTATGACTAAGGGCCCTAACCAAACCTTAATCCTTAGTAATAACTCACTAGCCTCGCTAGCAGTCCTTGTGCTCCTAACTCACTTGCAAAAGTGGTCCTTGTGCTCCTCCAGGTTTTAGCAATGGCAGTGGCTATTTGTAAGTGCCCGCACAAAGAAGTGCTTAAATTCTTTTATCTCTTTACGCTGTCCGGTTCTAAGAGAGCGTGAGGAAGTAATAAAATGAACCAAAGAGACAAATGTTAAAGGCCCAAAAAAATAGCCACTTCGTTTAGCAATATCAGTACACCGCACTGCTGTAGTGGTTAGGTGGTTGCTTTTTGCAGTATGCTAGTAATGCTCTGTCTGTGCTTCTTACGCTGTTTAGACTGGTTACCGTTAGTAGCATTCTGTTTTTCAAATAAATGTGTTGGTGTTTTGCATTGATCAGCTGATTCAGTGATTACTTAGTACCGTACCGGCAGTACGATTTTTTTTTTGTCCTCTGGTCATTGGCTTAGCGTATTGAAGTTTTATGTTAGCAACTCATTCTTTGCTTAAGCTAAGCAGCCAAATTATATACGAGAGTTTTCTTATTTATTGACGATTTTTGGTGCAACTTCTCCACTTCTTTTTGTTTTGCAGTTTTAGTTTAACTAAGTGAAAGCAATCTTTATATTATATATTTGTGACCAAGTCATGGCTACCAAGCACTCTATTGAAACTAATGGAGACTGTGGTCCAGGCAGTAAAGTTGCTAAGATAATGACTGATCATTGCAATGCTGGGCCTCAAACTCATTTTGAAATAAGTGGTGAGAAAAAACCTTGCAGCGATGCTTTTACTCTTGGTGAACTAATTATTGAAGGGAAAACAAAAATGGTGTATGATGTGAACTCAGAGATTCCCGGTCGTTGTCTTGTTGTTTCCAAAGATATGATTACAGCTGGAAACAAAGCTAAAATGAATGTAATGGAGGGCAAAGCAGAATATTCCACTTCTACTAACATGGCTGTTATGCAAATTTTAAGTGATTGTGGATTGAAAACTGCTTTTATAAAATTGGTGAGTGTTGGGTTGTTAAAATGAGGGTGCATTTGCTAGCGCTAAGTTGTGAGTTTTGAATTTTGTGCAATTGCTCTTAGTTTTGCTTATGCCACTGTTTGCTCTGGAGAGATTTCTAGAATTGTACTACCGGTACAGTGAGCACATACGGGCACCCTGCATGTTGTAGAGATGCCTGGTAAGTTGACAAAATATTGCTTACGTAGAAAATCTGGTGTTTTTTACTTGTTGAATATATGACTTTTCAACCATGGGGCACGGAGCAACTTAGAAATTGATGCAGGATTAGATAATTCTTGTTAATTCTGTGAAACATGGTTTTTGCTGCCAATACTTTCGATTGCTCCTGTCAATACTTTCAAAAGTTACTGTCAATTGCTGTTATCTAAAAAAAGTTCAATGATGTTTCAATGAATCTAATTTTAGGTGAACAGTAAGTCTTACTTAGCAAGGAAGTGTCACATGATTCCTATTGAATGGGTGTGCCGTCGAGTTGCTACTGGGTCATTTATTAGAAGAAATGTGGGGGTACAGGAAGGCTATCGTTTTTACCCACCTAAACTTGAAACCTTTTACAAAGATGATGAAAAAGGTGATCCTCAGTGGAGTCGAGAGGTAATTAAATATGAAAATTATACTGATTGATATTTAGGTTGGATTTGTAAGTTTACTTGACCATATCTGCTAGTCGGTTTGGTTCATGGAAGCATATTGTTTTCAGTACAAAAAACTAGTACTTAGGTTTTTGTGGGTTGGTGTAAAATCAACATCTGTTGATTGATTAATGATAATGCAGTATATATCTATTATATATGCTTTTTCGAAAGTCTGACAAGACATTTATTAGGTGGGAAACAGTCTTGTTGATGAAGGCAATTTTCATGCATAATTAATGACTTGTGTTTTTATTCTTGATTTTAGATTTCCCGTACGTAGTACACGGTGTCGTAACAGCTTTTGTTTCATTCTTTAATCCTTACGTGATAGTTGATTTAGCGCTGCAGTTCATGACACATTACTGTTAAAAGGTATATGGTCAATTGAGGTAATGCGCCGGCTTTTTCTGAAAAAAAAAAAAAAAAAACGGTTTAGCTTCACTTACACTAGAGAAAGAAAAAAACGAAAACGCACCTACAAATACATAACCTTTTTCCAAAAAAAAAATTGGATCGCCAACTCCCTACAGTTACTTATGCGGCAATTATACGCACAATCCGCGCATTTGACACTTTTGGGCTAAACCGCTGTAAGCGCATTGTAATGATGGTGCGCGCATTCCAAGGTGTGTTATGTGTTAATAAGCCCATTTACATGGTCTGTTATAAACCGCTTTGTAACGTAGACCGCTTTGTAACGTAGACCAATTCTATTTGCTTTTCAATTCGCTGCGACTACTTGTTTACATGCAGTTTGCAGTCCGCAAATGACTGATAGGTCTAATAGGCGTAATAGCACTGATGGGGAAGAATGAAGGGGAGCATGATAGAGAATTTGGGAGAGTATGGATGGTGGGGGAATGAAGGAATTTTTGGTGGTGGGGGAAGTTTGGTCAAGTATGGGGGAAATACTGGTATGGAAGGAGTGGAGAAATGTGTTGGGGTGTGGGGGGAGGTAAGGGAAGATGTGGGAAGATGTGTTGTGGGTGTGGGAAGTGTGTTGGGGTGTGAGGGATGGGGAGTAGGTCTGTGAAAGTGTGTTTGGGGTGTGGGGAGAGGTGTGGAAAGGGTGTTGGGGTGGGGGTGCGAGGAAGTGTGGGGAGGAATGAGGAACAATCCAGGGGAGCAGGCAAGTGTGGGGAGAAGGGTGGTGTCACGATCTGGGACCCCAACTCTCCTGACCCCAACCCCCCGACTCTCTCAACCACAACTCCCCTGACCCCCCCCCCCCCGACTCCAACTCTCCCGACCCCAGCTCCCTCGTCTCCAACTCCCCCGACCCCAACCCCTTCCTGACTGCAACTCCCCCAACCCGACCCCAACTCTCCTGGCTCCACCCCCCAACATCAACTACCCCGACCCCCCAGACCCCAACTACCCCGACCCCAATCCCCCGACCCTGCGTTTTTTGGAATTTTTCCAAGCTTGATCGCAATCTAATGCGCCTTATGCTACACCTACTGCGCAAAAAAACGTTCGGTTATAGTCTTCCCTGCCGCTTTTAAGAGACTCTGCCGCTTTTAAGCGACTCCTCTGGGTGGTTGCTTGACTTGAAGACCTTAATCGGTCACTTCGCAGTCTCCCTTCGAGTGCTTTCTTTTCATATTTTTTGTTTTGAATGCAATTGTATGTGTAATCGTATGTTTCTACGCTGTATAAATAAACTGAATCTGTCTGTCTTCTGTGACGAAATAGTAGCGAAGTTACGAAACTGACTTGCAAACTTGATTTTCCCGCAGTTTTGGGTGTTTGCCGCCAAACTAATGCCACTGCCAAACGCGCTTAAAAATTTTGTTCATAATCTATTGAGTTGGTGAGGCGTAAGTGTTCTAGAAGATGAAAAAGGATAGAGGATTGGAAGCAGTGCTGCCACTCATAGGGATTGAACAGTGAGTAAAATTTTCCGATAATGTTGCAGTAGATTTTCAATGTGTTTGACGAAGTTTTTTTCTGCTGGTCAAATTGCAAAAACGTTTTTTAGATTTTTCAAAAAAAAGAGAGCGGTTTACGGACTCTGCCGTGGCGTTAAACAAAACAAAGAGATTTTTTTAAATTGCAACAAGACTTTAAGGACACCGTGTATATTTTCCATAGCGCCAACACTACGTGCATGAACAATCGTTCATAGCAATAATTTATCGGCGATAACAAGATATATTACAAAAGCGATATCGGTACTCGACAAATCAAAACTATTTCGACCGATAACGATATACTCGGTAATAAATTACCGCCGATAAACAGAGGTGGGCACAAACTCGTTAATCGTTAATAACAAAGCTAACTTTTTCATTAATTAGTTAATTCGTTAAAGCTCTTTTTGAAATCAACGGACTAAATTAACTTCCATTAGTGCTTGATAACTTCCGTTAAATTTTATTTCTATTTCTCTTAATGTTGGTTCAGTTTAACATCGATAAACTAGCAAAATACAACCAATGAGGTTAAAAAGCAAGATAAAAACAAGAAAACATATTGCTTGTGAGCAGAAAAATTGTTTAAATGCTACAGTAGGGATTTTTTGACATCTGTAGGGAGTAGGGAATCCCTACAGGATTTTTGCTTGTTCGTAGAGGTTTTCAGTAAAATATGTTACAAATATTAAATTTTGATAGTAGCGTGTTTAGTTTGTAAGTTATGCTCACTCCAACAAATTTTGTGGTTTTACTTCTTTAGGCGCCCATAGGACACCTTTGACTTTTTTCAATGATCACCAATCCGTAACCATTTTTACTCATTGTTCCGTAACAAACAGAAGTCAGTGCTTGCTTGCTGGACTTCCAATTTAAGTATTCAATGAAACTGTCCACACTGGTTAAAGCTCAACTTCGTGAACTGACTAGTGATTGTTAACAGAATGAGCTTCATAAATGCCAAAATGTGCAGTTTAGCTTTGCAGTCTCATCTTTGCATTTGTCGTTTTGAAGCTAATAAGATCTCTAGTTTCAGGATTGTTAATTTTTAAGATGTACCAGGACAGTAGTCTGGTACTCATGGTTGTGTTAGCTAGTCTACGGCACCAGGGTAAGGTGTTAGGAGCAATAATAATTTTAACGATTCAAGATTTTAACTAGTGCTAACTTGCCCAAATCTAAATTTCGATAAAAATATGCCCAAATATTTAAATTGTGTACCTACTCACTGTTCAAAGTCTGGAATAATTTTGTCTAAAATATGAGTTTATGGTAAAACACTTTCCCTAGACCCAAAAAACTTTAACAGGTTTGGACACTTCCAACTATGTTGCTCTTAAATCTTAGTTTTTTGGTCGGCAGAGTGGCACAGTGGTTTGGAGCGTCGTTTTTACGACGACCATGACCTCAAGGTTAATGGTTCAACTCCCAACTTAGTCTTGTTGTTGCATCCTTGGATAAGATGCTTCACGATGATTATCTCTGCTTGGTGGAATCTGGCTAGCAGCAAATTAAAGAAGTCAGAAAGAAAATTCAACAGGAAAACTTGGAAACAAGTAAATCCTTGTGCAAATTAATTGAATCACTAACATAAACTGAAGAAAACAAATTTTTATTTACTTTTCGAAACAACAACAAAACACGTTGGACAAGCATAATTTTTAGAAACGGGTATGACCACCACGACTCTTTATAACCATTTTTACTCGTTTGGGCACGGAATCACCTAATTTTTTGCAGTTTTCTTGGATTTGAGGATCACAATACCAGCACTTAATGATGGCTTTCCACTTATGGATGGCTTTAATAAGCTTAACCATGGTGGTGTAATCTTTTCTGCGCAATCGAAGTTTTATGATATTCCAAAGATTCTCAACGGGATTTAAGTCTGGAGAGTTCCCAAGCCAATCCTACACAGAAATATTGTTTGAAGCAAAAAAATACTTGACTTTGCGACTAGTCTGGCAAGGTGCCAGATCTTTCTAAAAAATTCCTGTTTCTTGTTGAAAACGTTTTGCCATTTCTAAGGTTACTTTTTTGTGGGAACTTCTATGTATTTTTCGGAGTTTATCATCCATGTGATAGGCTCCAGTGGTCCAACTCCATAGGAGCTGAAACAACCCCAAAACATTTTCTTCGGGGGTGCTTCACAGCTTGATCAATATGACTTTCATTTTGACGTTCACCTTTTGCTATTCGAACATGCTGACGTCTTACTCCCTGTGCTAAAAAGTGGCTCTCGAGTGAAAATAAAACTTGCTTTCTAGGAGTAACATCCATGTTCAGTGTTATAAATGAAGCTAAATTCCAAAACTACTAGAAATGATGAACTCATAAAAATCCCTAATGATTTTGATTAAATGTAACAGTTTAATGAGCAGGTTATGACGTTATATGTTTATGTCCACAAAATTCAAATTTTCCAAAAACTTAGCTTTCCAAGATTTGATACAGAGCAATAGGCCTAATGAACAGAACTGAGCACATAATACGCTAATTACTATAAATTTGGTAACTGCATCCAGTGATTCAATTAATTTGCACAAAGGTGTATTTTGGCACCAGTGTTAAGGATTTTGGCACCAATACCAAGGAGAACATACAATTTATAGGTTACGAAGGGGCGCATTGAAGTTGTTATATATATCACTGGTGCTGCAGTTATTGTTTATTAGCTTTAAAATATTGGTAGGGATAAGTAGGAATTTTTTAAACCTTTCTGTAGGGGAGAACCAAAATTTTAAGTGGCAGCACTGATTGGAAGTAATGCCGTTCAAAAGTTGTGTAATAAAACGCGCAATACAATGATTTTAAGTTTTGCGCGCATTACCTCAATTGACAATATGCAAGAATCGTTACTTTGTGTAGGTTCTTGAAGAAGCGAAACTGAAGTGTGGTGGCGTTGAAATTACGCCTGACCAAATTGATATAATGGAAAATCTAACTGTTACTATTTTTGAGGTGCTTGAGCAAGTGTGGAAAACGAAGGTGGGAAATATCGATTTCAAAATTGCTTTTAAATTTAGTGTTCGTATACTGCATACAACTTCGTGTTTGTATCATATGATTTTTGACGATTGATTTTTGTTAATAGTCATTGAACTATTGTTCATTAGTATCTGACGAAGTTTCAGTTTAAAGAGAAGTGTTTTTCTCTTTGTATTAGTTATATTTTTATCTGCGTTATTTTTTCTGTTGCTTGATTGATCAAAAGCCTTATTTTTACTAAGATAAAAATCTCACATTTTCCGTTCTATGATTTTGACCTAATTTTTATGAGCTTTATGCTGGCTTAACGGGCTCAACATTGTCACGGTTTTCAAGAACTAAGTTGGACTCCACTCATTGGCTATTCGGCAACTTCGCAAATTGAGCACATGCATTCTTTGATAACCTTGTTCTGCCTTCTATTGATTTTTGTGAAATACGTCTGCGGTGAAGTGACCGCATATGAATAACTCGCGGTTTTGAATTAGGATTTGAGTGTAAGGTTTTGCCTATGCTTTGCATGATGATTTTCCTTTTTTCTGACGTTGCCAGCAATTGAGCTCTTCGCTCAAGATGAGTGAAGAGTCAAATAGAAACTTCAGGAATTTTTCGGTTAAATTGAGTAAAAAGGCACAATTCCCATCAATTCACGTTCTTGGATCGTGTCTTACAAGAATCCACTACGTTGAAGCTCAACATTTCGATCGCAATTTCACCCGACATACTACGCCAAGCTGCTGCATGTTTTGGTATTTACATTATAGCTCATGTAGCACTCATGTTGCAGGATGTGAGCTTGATCGACATGAAGATTGAATTTGGCGTTTGTGATCAAACTAAGGAGATCATCTTAAGTGATGTCATTGATAATGATTCCTGGAGGATCTGGCCTAGTGGAGACAAGCGTTTGATGAAAGATAAGGAAGTAAGTTGTCTTGTGACATCAGTTATGATGACAATTTGTTTTTTAAGGTGAGTTTACAACAACTGAAGTGGAGCGGATTTGAGCTTTGGTAATTTTTTTATAAGTAGTTTGGCTTAACAAGTGGAGCCAAGCAGTACGATAGTACAGAGCGAACATACTTGCTCTCCGCTTTATCTAGCCCGTTACCTTCAAAGATGTTTGCTCTCCTTCGTCGTTATAGTTGAAAAAAATCTTGTTTCTTTTACCCAGGATTTTTCGACTTTTTTGTTCATGGCCCACTAAAATGATAAACCATGGCAGTGGCCCATTTACTTTTATTAAAAATCACAAAATGAGCGTTACAGCATTATTATGAATAGCTGCTGGTGCTTTTAAGTCAAGCTCTGTGTGGCCCATAGGTTGAAAACTTACGCTCTAACCAGATTAGCTATCTAACTTACTGGTTAGCTTAAGGTTTTATTACTTAGTACGTTGTTGTAGCGGATATTTGCTGCAACTTAACTAAACTTTTGTTGATGTAAATGACATTTCGTGGCCTCATGGTAGGCTGAAGTGTGAGTACGTTCAAACGTTTTATGTTGCAAGCTTGATTGAAAATAACGTGCCTTACCATTTCTCACGCTTTTTTTAATGTAAGTAACGTTTAACATTTATAAGCTTGAAAATTGTGGTTCAATAATGTTGGTCATATGGGTTTCATGCTCGCTGAGGTTATTTCAATTTCTTCCCAACGCCATTTTAACTGCTTCTTAAAATACTTGAAGGTTTACCGCCAAATGAAAAACGTCACGACTGAAAGCATGAAAAATCTGAAAGAAAATTACAAATGGGTTGTAGACCAAATGTGCGAAGTTCAAAAGTCCTTCAACGATATGAAGGGCAATGGCAAAGTTGCTGTGATCATGGGCTCCGCCAGCGATATGGCGCACTGCCAAAAAATCCAATCCCTTTGCCGCAAGTTTGGCGTTGATTGCGAGCTCCACGTTTGCTCAGCCCACAAGTGCACGAATGAAACCATTAAGTTACTGGCGAAGATCGAGGGCTGCGCACTTACTATGCCCGTTGTTATTATTGCTGTTGCTGGCAGAAGCAACGGTTTAGGACCGGTGCTGAGTGGCAATACCATTCTGCCGGTTATCAACTGCCCACCCGTCTCTGAAGCGTGGGGTTCTTCTGATATCTGGTCTTCTTTGCGTTTGCCATCAGGCTTGGGCTGTGTTACAGCGATGAGTCCCGACGTGGCTGCGTTATCTGCAGCTCAAATGCTGTCTCACAGCAACTTCAACATATGGGGAAGGCTGCGTATTAACCAGTTTCAAAACTGGCTCAAAGTCAAGAATTCCAACTTGGAGTTGAAGAAGGAATAGCTCAGTTTGCGTAGCTTTACCTTGTAGTGTTTTAACCAAACCGTACCTCCTGCCCTGTGTGAATAGGCCTTATTGCATTGCTTTTGAATTATTGTCTTTCGACCTTGTATCTGCAAGTTTGACAAATTCGTGCTGTGTGTGCTTCTCTTGCTTTTCAATGACGTGTGAAAGCTTCGGTATTTCTGCCTACTTGGTATTGTGAATAATGCAATCTGTAAATTTGTGTTTTTCTTGCTGCCAGCTATTAAAACAATGCCATTTCAAAATTTTGTTGATATTCATCATTAGTGTGACAGAATATCACAGAAAAAACAGTGAACTTGGAAAGTGGCTGTTTTTCAAATAGTGTACTGAAGTAGTGGCGCACCCAGGGGGTGGGAGGGCGAAATCATTCTTTTTGAAACCGAAGTCTTGTTTTTAAAGTGAAGTGTCCAAACTGGTCAGGTGCGATTTCAAAACAACTGTGACAGAATTTGCCCCACTTACTGAAGCCAAATCAGCTGGTTTGAGTAGTGGTAAGAGACATTGTTATCGGTGCGGGCAGGGGCGGATCCAGGGGGGATGTGGGGGAATGTATCCCCCACCAGCCATTTTCAGACATGTTTTTGATGAATATAGCCTAATACAATTTTTCCATAATTTTGAGCCTTTTTGATAACAATAAGCCTTACGCCTTAAGCAGGCATAATCGAAAATGTATAAAAAAAATGCATCATATTTGGTGAAACACTCAGATTTAGGGGCAAAAATTTTAAACAAAATTCGCCTAAAAATTGTTCAAAAAGTGTAAAATGGCCACTGCAGTATGTAAATTTTCCGGGGGAGTATGCCTCCGAAACCCTTAAAACTTTTTTTATTCTCAGTATGCTTTAAAATGATTCTTGCGGAAAAAACTACGCTTGAAAATAAGTCAAAATTTCGTGCCACCTTCCTGAAAAAAATTTTGAGTACGCCGCAGTCATGAAAACGTTTTTCTAAGGGCTTTTGACGTCTTTTTTGGGTCTGACGTCTTTGTATTTGATTAACATTCAATCTAATTCAAAATTTCATCCCCCCCACCAAAATTTTTTGTATTCGCTCCTGAGTGCGGTATCGAGTTTTTTTTAGAACCCCTCCCTTTGAATTATGCTAGGTGCGCCCCTGTACTGAAGGAGTTTCGGAGTTAAACAACAGTTACACGATAAAAAAAGTCGATGCCTGAAAAAAATCAATCGTGAAATTGTAATGACCTAGTTAAAAAAGGAACTGCAAGCCATAAGAAAATAGGTGCTTAGAATGAAAGATGAAAATCAAAATAAGACGACATAATCAAGGTATCAAATCCTAACGTAACCAGGAAGGGGCACTCCTTCCCTTTTTCATATAGTCTTATTTGAACTAGGTTTGTAAGCTTAGAACATTCGTATTATAAAGTACCGAAATTTTTATAGCCTTTGTTGGATCATTGTAATTTGTCCCTCGGGTCATTCCATATTTAATTTAGTGAATTTGGCAATTTGTCCACCCATGTCCTAGTTTTGGTTGCAAATTTTGCATGTAGGTGGAGATTTCTAAAACATTTTGTTTAAAAAAAATTTGAGCAGTCTAGGTCAAGTAGTTTTAGAGATGATTCAGTTTGAAATTTGACCACTTGGTGGCGTTTTTTTGGTCACGCGTGAGTGATTTTTGTACAGTGGCTCTCCCTTGAGCTACACAATGATCCAAATATGCATTCTGACATTTTTAGGGTGCCGAGTTCAAAAATCACACTTAAAATGCAATATTTCCATGACTTCAGTTGATAAACCAAGAAATCCTACTCCAACTTTTGATCGTAGTTACTCAGCGCTCCGAAGCCGAAAAAACTTCTAATTAGTAGCAAAGTGATTTTTCAACTCCAAGCTCAATCCAAAAAGGTTCTTGGTTATTTAAGGGCAATAGAAAAAAAAAAAAAAATAGCCATTAGGCCTACATGGTGCACATCTACTCGCAAGTCTGAAATACAGAATTTATCAAATGTCAATACTACTAAGTTTATAACAACTATGGCTGGTTTTAGATACAACAAAGCATGTCATGTTTATCTACTATATTCTTTGGACAGGGCTTATTTCGTTCATGCAAGATTGCATTACCAAATAATGTATAATAATTACAATTACTGTGTTATTTTCACGGAACAATGGAAAACAGAAGGTTGATTTTTTCAAAACTATAAATTGCTCACATTGTGAATTTCGTCAAACGGCAGAGTCAGATATTAGGATAAGAACTACTTACTCTGTTCTACAGCAGTGTATGCCGGTACTTGATTATTTCATAAGCCTGTGCAGCAGTTCTTGATTATTTCACATGCATCCCTGCTGCCCAACATCTTCAGTCTATTGGCCAACCTATGATGACATTTGCAACATTCCTCTTCCAAACATTCTGTGCAAAATTGATGCTCCAAAGCAAAATGGTAGAAGTGGTCGAAACTACAAACTCGCATCTTCTACTCTGAAGAAGATACATACCAAGCTTTAAAATGCAATTCAAGTCTGTTTTATCATATTTCACAAGGTTATTTTTCATAGTCGTTATTCATATATTAATTACTGTAGCAAAAGCTGAGGTATGTTGGATTGATTGTAAGACATTTAATATGCTTTGTCACTCGATACTGTTCAATGATACATTATAAATAGATATGGAGTTTAATTAAATAGGCAGTATCGTGTTTAATATGTCATATACTCAACTGTCAAACTACCACATGGCAAACTAAGCCATTGTATTTTTCATGTACGGTTTGTGCTGGCATGGCATAGTTTTATCCAGGTTGGAACACCATACCTTTCTCTTTCGAAAATTCTGAATTTCCGAAAATATCATTTCTCCCAACAATATATATGCAACAGGGTGTGTTTTTGGAATGGTCAAAATATTTAAAACTGAGTTTAGAATTGCTGTGTAGGAGATAAAATAGTGATTTTACGTCGTCAAGTAATTAGATTTTTATTATGTGTGAGATATAGGCCCTAATAGCAAATTTTCAGCCATTTTTATTTTTACCAACTGCAACATTCGACGAGATTTCTTACGTTGTAACGTATCGCAATTTAAAAGTTGAGAACAACTTATTTTGTTGTTTGTCTCTACAGTAAATGGATTCATATTATTTTTCTATTTGATTAAAAACAATTAAACGGAATTAAGTTGTGGTTTGTTATAAAAAATGAGAGTGCGGAAAACACAATAACGACAGCAACACGTAGCAATACCTTGTAATACTGTAACGATTTAGTTGACCTTCTGGAGCAATAATCTTATGTACACTGGTTTTATACCGAATACATGATCTGTGTGTTATTCAAATTGTCTTGAGTATTAGTGTATATATTTCATACTGCCACTAAAAGTATCTAGAATTTTTTGCAATCTGTGATTATGAACATTGCACCATTGTATTGATGTTTGCAAGCTGAATTGACATTTGATAAACCATGTATTTCAAACTCGCAAGTAGATTTGCTAAACATATGCAAATTTTTTGGTGCTCTTTTGAAATAAGCTGTGGTCATGTCAGCTTGACACCATTATGTCATACTTTGTCATAGGGTTACTATACGTAACCTGAATTTTTACCCCTAACCATCGGCGTAGCCAGGGGGGGCCAAAGGAGCCATGCCCCCCTGAAAATATAAATCAAATTACAAATTGTCGTTAACAAAATAAAAGTTTGAAACTTTTTGCGCCTCTGGTGTACTTAATCGTTGTTGACTTCGAACAGTTGTGTTGGTGGGGGAAGGGAGATCGGGCGTGGTTTTACAAATTCTTACGCTTTTAAATTTTGTAAACATCGCCAAACGCCAAAGTTTTTCTGCAAGTCCCAAGCGAGTAATGTACAGACAACACGCTATGGTAATTGAAACAAATAAAAGTCCCGTTGAGTGCTCTGTTGTTATAGTACGATGCACAGTTGCACACTGCTGCAAAAACATTGCTTCTTTGATCGAAAAGTTAACCTACCGATGGGAGTATTTTCCTTAAAATTCCTTATCTGCGCGATGCGTCACAATTAAAGTTGAATCATATTCAAGCTTTTCTCCATAAAATTGTACCAAATCAATAAAACCGCATTTCTCAGTCTTGTGTAGAAATTTATATAATAGCGACGAGAGTAGATCACAATTCACGAATGACAAAATGTCTAATCGGGCCCCTAAACAGGTAAATAACTTTCAACAAGTAAAATGATGTACCGGGTATGCGTTCATACACAGTGCTCGAGTCGTAAAAGCACTTATGGGGGGATCGTACAACTTTTTACGCTGACGTAAAGAGGAATGGTCACTATACTCAGTACTTGCAAGGGAATGGCTTACGCCAAAATGCTTTATGGGGGGATGGTGTTGTTTTTCGGGGGGATGGTATCCCCCCGCGTTCCCCCTCAACTCGAGTAGGCCTACTGTTCATACATGATGATAGATTAGTGTGTCTGGGTCAACAGCGTAGGCCTAGTGCCTAGGCGCACGCACTGCGCAGGGGAAGGGGGGCACGGTGCCATGGCCTCCCCTAGGCCCTGTAATAATTTGCTAAAACCTAACTTTCAGACTAATTTCTCAAACTAATAATGGTCGCCGCCTCCTTTCACTTATTTATTAGCCAATCTTCTGCTTTTAGGCATAAATTATGCTGCGAAAATATTTTTGCATTGTCCATAGTGACTACACTCACTGCATGCCTTTTTTCGATAAAAAAGTGTGCTAAAATGAGTGTTTTTTATGTAAAAGCCGTAAAAAATTCGTTGACGGCTGGGGGCTATGCCCCCAGACCCCCTTATTGCCTCTGGCGGCTTGAAATTTCACCTTCAGACTTCTCGTTTTGCCCCACTCCCCTTGCCAAATTCTGGGTGCGCCACTGGAGTAGGCCTACCGTCGGAGTATTGCTTAGTAAATATTTACCAACAACTGCTCGTTTTTCGAAAAAAGTTAAAATTTTAACATAATTTAGCGATTAGCTTAAGACTTAAACAGAAATTTCACAAAATTTATGTTTTCATCGATACGAGGGGAATATGTTGCATTGCTGCTATAAGTAAATGACGTCAGATTTAAAAGTTACAAAATTTGGCCCCTCCTCAATTTTTTTCTGGCTACGCTCTTGCCCCTAACACACATCATCTGAACCTTTACCTCAGCCATAACCTAAAACCCGAACTTAATCTTAACGCCTATAACGTAACACTGTCAAGTTGACCGGGTTGGTTTAATTCAATGGAGCCCCAATTTCTTCCTTTCGCCCAATGTCCTAGATGAACGTGACATGCTTTGTGATATTCAAAACCAGTCTTAGTTGTTATAGTAGTATTGACATAATGGCGTACATTGTCATAACTTTGATAATTTTGTATTTTGAGACTTGCGAGTAGGTGTGCACCATGTATGAAATGATTAATTTTTTTCTATTGCCCTTAAATAACCAAGAACCTTTCTGGATTGAACTTGGAGTTGAAAAATCACTTTGCTACTAATTAGAAGTTTTTTCGGCTTCGAAGCGCTGAGTAATTAGCCTACGATCAAAAGTTGGAGTAGGATTTCTTGGTTTATCAACTGAAGTAGTGGAAATACCGCATTTTAAGTGTGATGTTTGAACTCAACACCCTAACAAATGTCAGAATGCATATTTGGATCATTTTGTAGCTCAAGGGAGAGCCACTGTACAAAAATCATTCACGCGTGACCAAAAACCGCCACCAAGTGGTCAAATTTCAAACTGAATCATCTCTAAAACTGCTTGACCTAGACTGCTCAAATTTTTTTAAACGAAATGTTTTAGAAATCTCCACCTACATGCAAAATTTAAGACCAAAACTAGGACATGGGTGGACAAGCCCGAAATTAAATATAAGATGACCCCCTCTTCAAATTTTTCACTGGCTTCACTCCTGGTTTGAGGGAGTGGATTACTTGACTGGTGAATTGGCGAGAGGGCTTATGAATTCAGAATGATTTCGGAAAACGAGAAGTACCCGTAGCTGACCTGTGGACAAATTTTAATAAGTTGGAACTCAAAAAAATCCAAGTGAGATCGTCTTAAGTTGGCATCCGTTTTGCGGGAAACTACGCACGCGACATAAATAATGTCAGAAAGTAGAAGATTTTGAGTAGAATCTTTGCCAAATGGAACAAGCCAGTTTGTTTTCAGTAGAGCACAACCTTTAATCATTTTCAAAAAATTTATTTCTCGATTACAATGTTTGAATACGTTTCAGGTTACAGCAGAATTTTTTGAATTGGAAAAAATTAAGACTAAGGAAAAGCTTGAATTTTCTAAAAAGTTTTTCTAGTCAGGTTATAAGTAATCAGTATACACAAAAAGAATTACCACAGAAAGTAAAAAAAATGAATATACAGTACACTAAAAGACGCACTACATTGAGGAAACAAAACAAGTGCACTTAACCGTGCAGGAATGGAATTTAATCTTCAACTTGAAAAGAACCACACATTTAAGGTCTACGTCAAATTCAAAAGTTGTAAGATCGACTAAACACTAAACGTAACGTAAATGTTCGTTTACAAATGCACTTAGCAAAAGTAAGCTTTTTGCATTCTACACTTGAACTTCTGCTTTGCTTCTTTGCTTCTTTTTTTCTCTGCAGTAGCTGATTAGCGCGAATATGCTGGCGATCATAATAGTGATGGCAATGGCATCGTTTAATAACTGGGTCATCGAAAGAGTTTTGATTTCCCCAGTTTGTGATTCTGCACTGATGTCTAAATAGTAAATTGAACGTTGAATAAACACTTTGTTTTTGAAATACCGTGCAAGCCTTTTTTATTTTAATATCGCTTATCTTGCAGATTATCGTAGTACATACACATTTTCCTGTTTCTATTTTCTAGTCTGGTTTCAAAACGCCTTCATTCTTATCAAAACTCGCATGAAATATCAGTTTTTGTTTTAAACATTTTTTAGAGAAGCGTGAATACATTCTTCTATCGGAGATAAGATCCAAGAAAATATGGGCGCTTCAATCACAGTAGTTTTGAATGCAGCAAACACGGGAAGAAAATAGCTTAAAAAAGCAACTGTAGGCTAATTCGTAAACTCTGGGTGTTTTGAAATCATAGGTTCAGCTGTCATCATCAACTTACAGTACTAAAATGCTAGGCAGAAAAAAACCTTGCGTATGTTGACGACGATGACAGCTGAATATATCTTGTAAAAATGTATTGTTTACGAACAATGAGCAGTAATTTAAATCAGCTTACATTCTAAGCAAGATTTTTCATCAGCGCCGAGAACTTGTCCCACAGGGCAAACGCACGTAGCTGTTTCATCATTGAGAACAGCACAAGCAAAATCACATCCCATGGCAGCCTAAAAATTAAGCTAAAAATAAAATCACGAAGAAAACATTAAAATTTAAAATTAGGGTTGTAGCCAAGGGTGGAAAGGAGCAAAGGGGGCAGTACACCCATCCCGATATATTTCAAGTAAGTTACCATATTTAGAGATTTACGACTATTTTGACCCAAAGAGGATCAGTTTTTGACATTGCAGATCTTTTTTTAGAAATTGACCGGTTGGAAGTGCTGTTTTGCCCTCCTCCCTTCACCTCTCCGAAACTTTTATCTGGCTCTGCGCCACTGTGCAGATGCATTTTCATCCAAAGCCTTGCGAAATAAGAAAGATATTACAGCTTACAGGTGTCACACGCTGGTGTAAAATCGGTTTATTGCTCGATCTCCTGCTTCAGATCTTTAATTGATTTTCCAAAACGCTTTATGTCTGAGTTCGATTCCCGGGCTAATCAAAAGGGACACAGCGTCGTCTGCGACGTTTTGTCACTGCTGGGGTGACCAGGCGCCAGACCGGAGGTGGGTTCCGCAACTCGTTACACACTTCGGAGCATTACCTCGAGTACAATTAAGGTTTGATTTAATTTTTTTAAATGATCAACTAAATCTTTATCAAAAAAAAATCATTTTGTGTGAAAGCTACTATTTAATTCAGTAGTTACTGGACTTTGCAGCACACACTTGTTTCGTTTATTTTACTACTTCGAAAAATAAAGAATGATCTAACAAAATTTCGTCGTCGATAATTTTTGTGATTGCTATATGCAGTGTGCAAAAGCTGCTTTTTGCGATCACTTAAGGATCAGATTTTTGCTTGATTAATTTTATGATCGTTCTTACTTCATCACAAGTTTTGAATTTCGTGTTTAGTTGCTTCACTTCAATTTGTCCATAAGCAACTACTTGCTCGTTGGTCTTGAGATGCATCAAGTCATCAATACCACGCCGTTTGCGATTTGGTGGTGCTGGTGTTGGTGGAAGAAGAGGAGAATGATCTGATTGACAGCTTAACTAAAAATTGAAAAAAGCTTATTCGCATGCTTAAACCTTAGATCTAAATTGCTTAATTAAACCGTAGATCTAAATTGGATAATTTTTAAATAACCTACAGTCAAGGGGTTACTACGGTACGGTACGGAAGTATTTTTCGAACTAAATTCCTACAAAAATACTCCGTACCGTAATTTCCCACCTCGCAAAAATAACGCACGTAACAGTACGGTACGGAATTTTTACGTACCGTAATACCGTTCCTTTCCGTACCACATTTTTTCAGTCAATTTACGTCAAGAAAAATTCAGCTGGAAACTTTTGTCATTGGATTTTTTTATATTTAGTTGCATATTTGTCTTCCTATCACGAGAAAGCGATCAATGCACTGTACAAGCTCGCTTAGGAGTTGCCAACCATCTGTCTACCACACCAAGATTGGGGAATCCCGCTAGGCGCCTTTCCAAATGGCACAATAAGTAAACTTGGCGGCTTGTCCTTCACACTGTCCCTTTAATGCTGAGCGTTAGGCAGGGAAGCTGTGAAATACCAATTTTAAAGTCATTGCTTTGACCCGACTTGGAATCAAACCCTAGTCCAGACAGCTCCCGAGGCAAATACTGTTATCACTCGGTAAAAGTAATCTGAGCGGTAAAAGTCATCCGAGCGGTAAAAGTCCTGTCAAAGTCTAGATTTATCATCCTCCTATTTTAGGCCTAGATGTTGAACAAAACTGCTTTTATAGGCTATCGGTACGAAACTTTATTGGTTATACTCCATACCAGTAGAGAAAAAAAACGAAAACTTGAAGGGGGGCAGGGCCAGTTTGATAGCCAATGATCGAGGAGACTTTTGCCCTTAGGTAGCAACCTCTAAAAAAGTTCTTCATCCGGCAAGGGGGTGGGGGTGTCCCAGTGCCCCTCCTGGTTACATACCACACGAAATCAAGAGTTTTAATACCTCAATAAATATATTAAATATAGCATCGATATTCAAACATCAGAACAATAAATCACAGAACAATAGTTGCAGCAAAGACCCAGGCTACAGGCTTGCAAAAATATGAGGTTCCACCCCTCCACTAAAATGCTTTTTTTTCTCAAAAGAGGTAGGCTACATAAGCTATTAACTGATAACCATTTGTAGATTCGTATTTTGTTTTATTGCTTCCTCTTTTTGCGATATAATTATTGTTCTTTCCATAGATCGGCACAAATTCGTTGATTAAAACTTCATCATAAATTGGCTTCACTATACGCAGCATTATGATTGAACAATCGATTTATAATTATGGCATAACAACTTGGCTTGTTCACAATATTGTTACTTAAATTGTGAGAGGTGACTGGTGGTGAGCGTGAGCGGCGAGCGAAACCTGACCGGTAAAGTCATAGGCGAGAAGGAAAAGTGCAGTACTAGGAAGCAAAAATGCAAAGCGTGCATTACTGGAGTACGGAAAGTGTACGGTACGGTACGGGAAATATAATACCGTATTTCCGTACCGTAGCCTACTTTTTCTAAAAATTCCGTACGCAATTCCGTATCGTACTTTTGCCATAATCTAACCGTACCGTAATTCCGTACCGATTCGTACCGTAGTAACCCCTAGCCTATAGTACACCTGTTTTGCATTTGCTAACTTTAAATCCTTACAAATATTTTAAAACTAAACCTGGATAATTACACTCTACTGATTATGGCAAGAACAAAGAAGTTAAACTTCAACAAAATCATTCAACGCCATCAGGAGCGTAACCAGCGAAAAATATAGGCCGGTGCAGGGTCGGAATTACATCGTCTTTAGTGTTTGAATTAAAATCATCTTTAAGGGTCGGTATTAAATCGTCTTTAGACCACGAGACACTTTAAGTCGGCTTAAGTGATTGACCTTATCGTATACTATACTACGTTAAAAAAGAGTACTGGAGCCCCTAGGGCTACGCCATTTCCTGTAATCAATCCTAAAGTGTCTTTGAAAACCAGCAATGCAGTTGTGAATTTTCGGAAACTCTTGGAATGTTTGGCTACAGCTTATTTCTAAATGTGACGCAGATTGCAGAGAACGAATGGCCGTTCCACGTTGCAGTGCTGCACAATAGTCCTGCATGCTCCAGAATCATGAAAACACCCATTTCCAGGCGGAGCCGCAAATTCGAAAGCATCACAAAATGAAATTTGAGTTTACTCAAAGATTTGCAAGTCCGAGTTTGAGTTCGTTGTTTTCGAATTCGAAAGTGATTTTTACAGAGCTATGCTAAGTTCAAATACTTTTCATTCAATCACTAAGTAGCTGTTGCCAGCCCATTCAAAATTCTTAACATAGCCTATTTATTCACAATCAAAATGTTTTCGACCCGATTTTCAGATCCTCTTCCGAGAAAAAATTAATGCATTTTATACTCAACTAAAACTTTCAAAATAAACGGTATTTTACATAATAGGCTACATTAGATTTTTAAGATACCGTTTATAAGTTTTTGTTGATTACGAAGTGCGTTAATTTTGTCTCTGAAGAGGACGCAAAGAATGGGTCGAAAACGTTTAGATTTTGAATAACTCTGTTGAAAATTTTGAATCTGCTGGCAATAGCCTGCTTTGTGGTTCAGAAAAAGTACCTATCTACCAAAGATTTACTTTTCGTCGAGTTCATGCCAAGTTCAAAACCCAATCAACTCTTTTCGAATCTAAGAATTTTTTTTTTCAAGTTCAGCAAAAAAGATCGAATTCAGTGAATTTGTAGCTCTGGCTTGAACATAGGTTATGCATTGACAGCATTAGCCTACCCAGTAAACCATTCTTTGCTCAATGAAAAAGCAGATACTAAATCTTACTTCTCGCTTAGTGCATCTTTCGTATCCACCAAGGTCGCACACATTTATACGGCAAAAAATAAAAAGTTTTTGTTCTTCGATGGGCTGCGGGAAAATCCAATGGAAAGAAGTGAAAGAAAATCGAAAGCATGTGGTGTTAAAATTCTCATAAATCACGTTCCTCCCACCTGGCAACACATCTTCTACGGGACAGCTTAAAAACAATGAATCGGTTAGACGTGCATGAAGTGAGTTCTCACGGTGGCATCTATGGAGGCTTATTCCCCCAAGTCTACTCCGAAAACACGCATAAAGCCGCCATCGCTCAGACTTTCCGAGAAAAATTTTTGTAGAAAAGTCTTCTTCACACGCCACCACCTTTCCCTCTCTCAAAGTTTGTGCTTACAACCGTAATTAAATGCACGGTATAATTTTCAGATTAATTCACTTTTTCTATTTGTACCTGTGCGTAAATCCTGTATTATTTTTTGCTTTTGTACGGGAAAAGTTTTTGGATTTGGTGACAGAGCAATTGGGCTTATCTGCTTCTCGTCCATTACAGAGTGTAGTAAAAGCTTATACAATCAATCTCGACGTATTTCAAAAACGCAGGTAAACGTTATAGGCCTACTCAGTCTGTGAAACGGCAAAAGCAATTTACATGCGCGGCATGCCGTTGTATGCCCAGGACCGCATTAAGGAGAGGGCTAAAGCCCCACGGCCCCTTAAGAGGGGCCTCGCAGACTCAGCAACACTTTTAAAACTGACAGTATTCGCTTAGATTATTTGAGCATGCGTATTAACGTAGCAGTCCGAGGAAGAAATTCAGTCAGACTGTTTTTTTTTAGTTATGCTTTATTGGTAGGCCTGCCTGCTGTGTTTTTTACGGTGAGTTGGCCAATATTTATCCTTCCTAAAGGGTCATTATGCCTAGTCACAAAATTTTATATAACTAGCGTAAGGTTATCCACGGACACGAATTCTCTTTCAAAGAAATATCAATGTTAAATCGACTTATAAAACGAGATGGTCACTAGAACAAAAATCCTACCATTTCTGAATTAGAAAAATATGAAATTTTTTTGAGGAAAAAGTGCCTCACATAGGTGGCGGAACCGGGGGGGCCAGAGGAGCCCTGGCCCCCCCAATTTTTTTCAGGGGGGCTCTGGGGGGGCCCTAATTTACGCGTTTATTTCTACAACATTGCCTCTGCATGAATGTATTTGAAACTTAGGCCTACCATTGAAATTGAAACTCAGGAAAGAACTTAAAATCAGAGTATCTTCTTTAAAAATTTTGTTTGTGGGGTGGGGGGAACAAATACTAGAGGCAAGAACCGTAAGTCCGAAGTCCACATAAATTGGACATGTCATTTGTGGACAGGCTAAATATGGATTGTAGGCATAGGGCCGAATTTATATATAGGCTAAGCAGGCTGAAACCTAGGGCCTCGGAGAAAATGGAGGGCCTCATCAAGAACAATGAAGACCTTTTTTCTCTTCATGATACTTTCAGTGGAAAACAGAACATCTGAGGATGTGTATACCTTTTTTTTGCTCTTCGCTACGCCCATATTTTCAGAGAAAACAAGACATCTGAGGACGTGAAGTCCTTTTTTTGCTCTTCCAATCAGTGTGATCCAATAGCCTAGGGCCTCTCATTGTCTAAATCCGGCCCTCAGCAGCGTATTTAGAAGCGGGGCCATTGTGCCGTGCCCCCATACCCTTTTGAATCTGACTTTTAATTAACAAGAACACTACTGATGATGCCAAGTGACTGAAATATGCCAGATTCTTTTGATGGTTTCTGTAGCTTATGGCCAGGGACGAATCCAAAGGGGCAGGATGAGGGATATGCATTCCTCCCACCAGTCATTTTCAAAAATGTTTTTGATGCATGCAATTTTTTATAATTTCGAACCTGTTCAATAGCTGTAAGCCTTACGCCTTAAGCACGCATAATTAAAAATGTGCGAACAAAATGTATCATATTTGGCGAAGCAATCAGAATTAGAGTAAAAAAATTTAAACACAATTTGCCTGAAAATTATTCAAAAAGCACTAAAATAGTCATTACAGCAGGTAAATTTTCAAAAATTTTCCGGGGAGCATGTCCCTCCTACAGCTTTTCTTGTTTCTTAATCAGCTTGAAATTAGTTCTGCCGAAAAAAAGAAGCTGAAAAAAATGTGGAAAGTATGCCCCCCTTTTAAAATTTCTCGCTACGCCACTGCCAACCCTGGTTGCAAGTGAAAAAATCTGGTCATTGATTTTGAGCCCCCCCCACTTTAGAAATGCTTCCGCCATCGCTGGTGCCTCAATATGCTTCGCAAAATAAACGAGAGCAGAAAATAACTACAAATGAGTTACAATTTTCAGTTTTTAATTCTTTTTAGTCATGAGGAAACACCAACGAAGCGTCTTATGATCTATCTAGGTGGTTGCTAGGAGCGAAGAGTTTTATTGGTTCCTTCGCGGTCTCCTGTTATTGAAAATGTTTGTACGTTCAAAATAACAAATTAATTACAGCCAGGGTTGAGAATCGATACCCAAAAAAGTAAAGAAATAATGGATATTTCGATAGTTCACCAAAAACAAAAAAATAATCGATTTCGATGGTAGTTTAAAAAAGTAAAGAATAAAGAATATTGTAATCGATATTCGATATTACACTGAGCATTTAGCGGTGTAGCCAAGCATTTTTGTGATGTCCTCACATTCATGCGGTAACTTACAGACAAACGACGCGGACATAGTATATGCGTAGCAACTTTGCTCTTAAAAATCTTTTTTTTTTGTTTTTTTTGGCATAAAAAAATTTATCTGCAAAAACGAGGTAACGACATACCGACGAGTATTTTAAATTTACTAAAGTGAGATAAAGTAACCCGGACAAAAAGAATCGAATATGGAATATCGAATTGCGCCGAAAAAAAAAAAAAAGTAAAGACAAGGCCATATTCGATACTCATTCAAAAAAGTACAGGCTAAAGTGCATTCGATGAACAAAAAGTAAAGAATATCGCAGTCGAATATCGATTACAACCGATTTTTCCCAACCCTGATTGCAGCTACTACTACTAGATTGCGTATCCACAAAACAACGGAAGTAACCGTGAAAACTTTTCTTTTTCACCAAATAAATGGCTTCAATAGCGCAAAGTTTAAAAGGAGTAGAGTATTTATACAATAAGGCGAGACGTTTTGGCTACAGCGAAAATATGGCGTAACTCCTTTGTTGTTGAACAGTACCGGCAGCTGAAAGTTAATTTTGTTACTTTACTTACCCGTATTCAATGATCGGTACGTATGGAATTGTAAAAATCTTATCGAAAGGGGTAATACGACACTCCAAGCCCTTCAAAAATAAATCAGCATGAGTTCGAACAGACCAAGAAGCAAAATAATTATTTTGAAATAGTTGTGGCCAATTGTTATTATGGTTAGAAGCAAGTAGGCCTACATCTAAAAACTTTGAATAATGCAATTAAATACTGTATTAGGCTATGCTATTCACTATTTTTCTAAAACCTGCTTATCTTCAGCAGGTCCAGGGGGCAGCAGCTCAATATGGAGGTCTAAACTTTTTAAAACATCTCAATCTTCTGCATCAAGATGAGCCCAATCGAGATCTACCACGTTCTGCTAAGCGGATTCCGGGTCAGCCTCTACTACAAGGCTTTAGGCAAATGAGTAGACTGTAGAATGCAGCAGTTGTTTGTCGGTTCTTTCATCGGGCATTCGTGTCACATGTTTGGTCCAGAGTAACCAGAGCAATGGGCTATTCCTCGTGATAGAAGCAGTGATTTGAGTGATATGTTTGACCTTAATTTTTCTTTTTGGTTATCGTAGAACAAAGATTAACATTTTTAATTCTCGACCACAAGATCAAGTTTAAAAACATCATTGGGGTTTGCGTGCAAGGGCATCATGATCAATGAGCTATAGCGTTGCGCCAAATAAAATATTGGAAGTGAGCATGGGCATCGGCAGAAGAGCGAGAGAAGTTCGCGAACATGACCATACACTGCTGCTTGTTCAGAAAATTTGGGATTTTTGCCGCCTATCCTTCCTTCTTCGAAAAACAATCACCCCGGGCTTTCTTCAAAGTTTATCTGCAAGCGCTCTTGTAAGTGAATGATGGAATGGCTCAAGCAAGTGTTTAAGAAAACTAAAAAGGATGAACTCGTCTACATAAAAAAGCGGCGCTGCACGCATTCATAAACTCCATAAAGAGGTCATTCTCATCTTTTGTTTCAGTAAAGTTCAGTTTTGCTCAGCGTATGCTTTTAAAGACGTCAATCATCAGAGAAAGCGAAGACCATGCCTTCGCCCAACCTCCTCCATTGGCACTCACGAACCCCACGTGCACACAGTGTAGCAAAGGTGCGTTAAATTGCAAATGAACAAAACTCACTCCCGCTCCACGTTGTAAGTTTGTGCTAACCCAATTGCAGACACTTACTTGCAGCACTATATCTCTTTGGTCCGTTGCATCTATGCAGGTCTCTAAAAACACATCTTCTTCATCGAAGGCAGTCATTGTGGTATCAAGTACGGTGAAACTAGAGTCCGTGTATCGATTCAAGGGAAGATAAACATCAGCAATTTCATCACGGTTGGGTTCTTTAAAAATTTTCTCTGGCCTGTTTTTGAAAAAAATAAGTAGTTTGAATTTCGAAGTGTGGTTCTCATTTGTTTGAGGCGATAGATACGATTTGGGTGAGAGACAGATAGCAGAAAATATCAAGTAAGCATCACATTTTAATGAGACTAACAGGGCGAGATGACAAATAAACATGACCTGTAGGCTGAGTTGTCCCAAGCCACGTTGTCACGCACTCGAAACAGCCAGTGATGGGCACGATAAACCTTTCTGTACTAAATCGATACCGATAATCGATAATTTCAAAAAAGACCTAGGCGACACCGATAGTCGATAAATTTCAATTTCTTAAAACGATATTGATAATCGATAAATTTCTCCGATAAATGTTGCGGTAAATTTTCCATGAGTTTGACAAAGCTTTTTTTGCAAGACAAATTGCAAAAATGTTTTTCTAGATTTTTCAAGAAAAGAAAGCAGTTCACGGACACTGCCGTGGCATCAAACAAAACAAAGAGAGATTTTTTAAACAGCAGCAAGACATTATGGACGCAATGTATTTTTTCCATAGCGCCAACTCACTAGCTTGAAACACTGTGTGCGTAAAGAATCATTTATCGCAATAATTTATCCGCGATAACAAAATATATTACAAAAGCGATATCGGTAATCGATAAATCCAAAATTTTGAGCGATAACGATAATCAGTAATAAATAATTGCCGATAACTATCGCCGATAATTTATCTCGATAAATGCCCATCTCTGGAAACAGCACCATATACTGTACGGTACCAGTTCCGGAAGTTCGTTGCTTGCTTTTAGTGGAGCTAACTCAAAACGGCAGATAATAGCAATAAGCTTGTCGTTATTCAAAATAGGCACTGAAATGACTTTCCTAAATCTCAAACTCAGTTAACTGTCATTAGGCTATAAAAGATTCCATGTTGGGCATTGGGCCAGGGTTTTTGTGAAGGTTCGCTACTTCGCATTGTATTCGCTTATATTTGAAGTTACATCTTCGTCCTGGTTTTCCAACAAAACTTTAAACTTGATCTTGCTTATAAATCTGAAAGGTTATCCTAGTTTTCAAAATTTGAATAACAGTCGACACTATCAAGCGAGCTCGATACAGAGTGTTTTTCGTTTGCTTGTGGCAGAAAGAGAAAAATAAGTCTAAAAAAGTCTGCGTTAACTTTTTAGATGCCGGTAGCCTACTGTAACATGCCAAACACCCTCACTTGATGAAAGGTTTGAATCGACCGAGAGTTTCAACCACTTTCCTGTCGTAAACACAACTGAAGTACAAGTACACAACTTCGAATCTCGATATCACTCTAGGAAGTTCCGGAGAAACGCAAACGATAAAAGTTACTCGGTACTTGCCCTCGCCTTCTTCCTTTAAAAAAAAAACAAAATTTAGTTAAAGTAACGTACGAAGCCGCAAATAAAAAAGGCTGATTTTTAAATCAAACTCGAACGGTTAAGTAAACCCAACAATATTGATGTTATCTATGTAACATGACTTAATAAGAACACAACAAAATAAAAGATGACTAAAAAATGTTTTGATTAAAGTTGTAAATTACTTCGATGTCGGCAGCACACTGTCCAAAGAACTCGTTCATTTCAAATGTGAACCCTTCTTCATCTTCATGCTTGGGATAACAAGCTCCATCTTTAAAAGGATTCAACGTATCGTCCACAAAAAACAAAACACTCACGTTAAATTTAAAGCTGGATACCAAGGAATTAGATAGCCTGAAAAATAAGCATAGTCCATGTGTTTCACTCTTTAACCGATCAGATGACCGAGTAGATAGAACGTCTGCTTAGCTGGAGCGGTAGATTCGGGTTCAATTCTGAGTCAGGTCAAACCAATTAAACTTCGGGGTTTCCCTGCTTATCGTAGGGCTTAAATAACAATGTGGAGAACACGGCGACAAGTTTGCTTGTTGTGCCCTTGGGAAAGACACTTAACGGGATACCCACTGTTTAGAGTGGTAGACACTAGACAGATGACCGGCAACTCCTAAGCGAGCTTGTCGCACAACATCTCCAGCTCCCTCCAGAAAAAGAGGCTAAATTTCCAGTGCGGTCATATAGTATACTCGCCGTGGTGGCCCAGTGTAACAAAATACTTGTAAATGGAGCATGTAGGTATTACAATAGACAGATTTTTTTATTACTTATAAGGATAACAGGCAATTACAATCAAAAACTTCTGCAGAAAAATTATTGAGAGAAAACTAGCAAAACTCAATCTTACTCATACAATAGGCTGCACAAATTAAAGTGCTTCAACTTTTGGGGAGGGGTGAAGCTTTTTTTGGCCGACATGCGTACTCTCAACTCTTACAACTACAGTTGATAAAAAATATTGAGATGATTTATATTATCCGTAAGCAGCAGCAATATAAGTGGGTAAAAATATCGCAAAATTTCACCCCAGTTTACCATCTTGCATTGCCAATCAGACATGGGGTAATCGTAATGTAATTAGTAATCGATTACAATTAATTACATTTTTTTCAGTAATCGTAATCGTAATCGATTACTAACCCAAAATCAGCTCTGTAATTGTAATCGTAATTGATTACATTGCAGCTGATTACATCATTCAGTGAATTACGCTTTCGATTCTGGTTGAAGCGGTGAGAATTTTTGTTTTGCGTACTTGCACTGCGTTGTGCCAATTCACAAGTCTATCCGCTGTGTTGTTTCGAACCACATCACGCAGTTGGAAGCAAAAATGTAATTAAAGCATTGCCACCTTTATCTCTTAGATCTGAATAACAGCTGCCGTGGTGCTAAAACTTCTATTGTGCTGTTTTATAGCACCTATGCTTTCTACTAAAACAAACAAGCAACACATTCGTCTCTGAAAATTTAATTAGCACATTATTCATTTATTTGATCAGAGTGTGAAGCAAAAAAATTTCTTCGCAAGCTTTGCAGTCTGTGATTAGTTTTTAGTATGAGTTGTCAGTCGAGTCTTAGTTTCGCTAAAAAGTAAAACCAACAAAATCTACCAACAATTCCGCAAGCTGACTAAAAGTAATCGAAATTGTAATCGCGATTACAATTGATGTAATTGTAATTTTAATCAATTACAATAATTTTTTTTTAGTAATCGTAATCGTAATTGTAATCAAATGATTAGGAGTAATTGTAATCGTAATCGATTACATGAGTTCTGTAATTGCCCCAAGTCTGTTGCCAATTCGGTGACACTAATTTCAAAACCAGCAATGGTTCCTATGATAAAATACTTTTATTCGAACAATCACGTTTGTGGGCTTCGATATACTAGCTAAAACACTAAGCATAATATCAGGCTATTTAGATTCGACCCCCAAATGTCTCTTTTTGAACATTTAGAAATGGAGAAGCCACCTGTTCGTGCTATGGCATAATTTGGACACTTTGTTGATCCTGAATTTCAACGCCGTGGGTCAAGATAGTGATGATTTCTTTCGTGGTCTAGGGTAAAATCTGAAGTGCATGCTTAGTACAGCGTTTGTTTAGTTTTTGAAAGGAAAAGAGAAGTTTTCTACTCTCATGAAGTTTAGTAAATGATCTTCCCGCACCATTTGATTTTTTAAAATTACTGAAATGCCTGATATTTAATGCTTTTCAGTTTTCTTGGGGTAGTGAGTTTAAGGTTGCTACACAAATAAAAAAAACATGGTACCAATACGTTAATCTCTAACCTAAGGCCTAATTGATTCAGTAATAAATTTAATGCATGTCTAAATAATCCCATACTCCAGCGTTGCCGGTTCAGAGGGCAAAATGAAAATAAGATTAAAAAAAGAAGTGACCAATTGATATGCAAAAAAGCTCCTTTCACTTTGAATACAACAACTGAGCACGCATCAGAATATTGCTAGGTTACCTGAATGTCGTAAACGTCTCTCCACACGTCAGATCATAATCGGCATCTGTGCTGACTGAAGATTCTATTACTGAAATATAGAATTACACGATAAAGCTTGCTCAGGTAGAATCTTGTTCACGTTTTAGTTAAAATATGAAGCTGCAGTTGCCTTTACAAACACTCTTGCAATTCGCTTGTGGATCCACGCTGGATTTTATTATGACATCATCAACCGTGCAGTAATGTTCTCTTACCTCATCTCAGCTGTTTTTGCGGGACACATTTTTTATGGGAACGGCATTAGGTGAATCAAAAAATAAGATATTTGCAAGATATTTTCACCCCGTCAGCAGAAAGTACAAAGACTTTTGCATGGCGGAAGCCTTGAACGTCAAAAAAAAAGGCATTATACCTGCCTGTATATCCGTGCGACGAATGACACACACGCCTCGCTTGCCTCGCTTCACAGTCTTTTGTTTTTGACACTGTGCACTGTGAGAGTCAAAACAAGTAAATTTCTATACGTTAACCATTAATTTGGAATAGTTTTCTAACATCACACACGTTGTGGTTTAAATATTTTTTATTTTTAAATTAAAAATTAGATCTAAACATATAAAACAAACCAATTGTATCGTCTTCGTCTCCGGAAAAGACAGCTGATCCTGAAAAAATCGACAAATTGCCTTCGGAATTCATGTATGTCAGCAGATTAAATGCTTAGACATGTTTAGTAATCAAGCCCTTCCAGAAAAACTCGCGTGTTATCGTTTTTACACGTTTACTCCTCCAATATTTTTCAATACGCCTCTGATGCAGCGAAGCGTAGGAAAGATTCAGGTAAATCCAGCGCTCTTCTCAACGACATGACTTTCTGATGATAGTGCAAACGTGAAACGGACTCTAGAACTTGTTTAAATAATTGAAAATCGTAATGACTGGCTTTCGACCCATGAAAAATATTTATGCTATGACTGTTTTTACAGACATGGTGTCCATATATCAATTCTCCTTAATATACTAGAGTAATGTGGAATTGTGAGCGACATTGCTCAGCAGTGCCGCGCGCAGGTAACAGATCCTACATGACGGGTTCGATTCACGGCTGGAGCCGATTGCTTGTGATATCCCTACCGGGTGGCTGCAGACTCGAAGAGCTCAAGCTCACTTCGCAGTTTCCCTCATTTAATGTAGAATTTTCTGCTCAATGTAATTCGTAAATAACCTCAGTTAAAAAATAATTTGAAGTGACATCACAACACAGCCTTCAAAAATGTAGTTCACATCTGTTGCAAACTTACCTGATTCACAACTTCCATTTGTTATGAAAAGCAGAAGAAAATAAACAAGCACAAAAACTTTTTTCAATTTCATCAGCACTTTTGCACATTGACGTAAGTGCTCGAACAAACTTAAGACTAAGAAAACTTATTCTAAAAATTAACAGTAACCTCCAGTAAATAAAATCGCAAATGCGTAAAATCCAGTCTAATAATATTTCTGGACGGAAAGATTTGAAGCTCAACATGCAACAAATTTTTACGATATTTTCAAACGTTTATCGCCATACGTTCCGCCCGGCGGCAGAGCAGTCGACTTAGGGGGGCCAAGCGTTTATCAGGGGGGGGGGGGGGCAAAGTTTGAAATTACGCACAAAAGCCGCTATCTTCAAAGGAGTAAGCTTGTTGATTGGGGGGCCAAGCATGTCGATTGGGGCCAGGCCTCCTCTGGCCCCCCTTGGCGCCGGCCCTGCCTTCCGTCCTTCACAGTCTTAACATCGTATGACTGTGAACCTGGGCTCATGCGCTGCTGTTACGAAAGGGTACAAAGAACTTGAGACAAGTGAGGAAACTTTTCACGGTTTCTGGGCTTGCATTCGGCTTCTTTTTTGTCGCTTGACCTAGCTTTCTTCGGAAATCATTGACGTTACAAGGAGCAGATCCAGAAACTTTTAAAGGGACTTGATGCATCTTAGCCTACACCGTAACATTTGGAAATACCCAGCAAATTATAACTGGCATGGAAAAACTTAACATGTATAACCATAGAAAAGTGCCACAGCGCCGCTAACTGCATCAAATATTCTAACAAGCCATTAATATAAATAACCAATATAATATCAAGTTACTGTACTATGTATTCATTCGGATGAAACCTTAAAACTTTCCCACACTGTAAACCCATTTCCATCAACTAAACAGTTTTATTACATCAGAATTATTTGGCGACTCATACAGTGTTTTTCCAGCCAAAGCCTTGTAGTGCTAAGTTCTGTATACCCCAGTGACAAAATGCCTTAAACGGAATTTAGCGATGATTTCATTTCCTTTGCGATCGATCTGCGATTGAATTGTTACAAGCGTTTATTCGAAAAACCCTACAGCTCTGTTTGCCGTAAATAATATCGCATCACCAACCAATATCTTGTTGTCACCAACCAATATCTGGTAGCGCGTTAAGCTGTCTCAAAAGCCCAAAGCTAGCATGCTCAAAGTGCAGCGGTAGTGATCCTGGATAACTTCTTTTAGGCTCTATTTATATTTATTTTTCTCTTCTTTTATTAAGTTCCTTTTCAATTTGTGAGTACTATTGGTTTTCTTCTCGACTCTGCGTGAGTTTAATCTTGAGTTAGATACAGTATAGCGTTGAACGGATCGCGTTTAACACCTGTGCAACGTCGCTTAAGTTGTTATTTGGCATTTGGTCAGAATCGAACCATGTTCTAACTGTTTGGCTTTCCATCCGACGCACGCGTGTATAACCGACGAACGCTGCGAAGACGCGCAGCTTTAGCTGAGTTAAAAACAACCCTATCTTGTTTGTTTTTTTAAATTGACAATCTGGTTGCAAATTTGCTCGTAATTTTCACAGCTTTTTGTATTTCCTGATTTTTGCAAGCAAAGCTATAGCTTTTGAGCGAGCAGTTGACTTTTGGTCACTGAAAGGTACGGACGTACCATCGTATTTCAGAATTCGTAGTAAATGAATTTTACTGGGAAATTTAAGGAATCTTGGTTAAAGGTTACAGCAGTTTTTACTGAAGTAATATTGGAGTTGAGTTGAACCGCTACTCCCGCTCTTATACTACAGCGTGGCTACTGCCACCGCCCTTTGGTTAGTGGAACTTAGCTATCCCAATAAAACGTGGCCACTGCGACTTCCTTAGTTTTTGGGCTACTGCTCTCTTTCCCCACGTGGCCCCTGCCACGCCCTTCGTATATTCGAGCTACTGCTCTCAATTTCCCGAGATACCTTAGCTAGAAGGGTTTCAGGATTTTTTGGTCGTAACCGGAATAATTGCTTGCAAGAAGGAAAATTCTTTTGGTAGGCCTAAGTGCGAATTGGTTTTTAATTTATGCAATTTGTCTTTTGGAATATTATTGTTCAATGTTTACATAGAAAACCGTTACCTACCGTTGCCACGTCAACATCCAACTATCAAGATAATCAAGTGCATGACAATTGTGTGACGCGTGTTTGATTCTGCAAGCGAGCAAGTTCCGTTACAAAGTTTTCAAAAGAACTCACTAATCTCCAAATTAAATTCATCTCCAAAGCAAGATTGTTTCTTTATTGAAGAAGTTGCCATTGTATACGGTAGGACTGAACTGTGTTGAACCTGCACCTATAAAACTTCTGAAATATTTCTGATCCAACTTTGCCTAATTGACTGATTTGTTCTTGAGCAAAATTTTCTTTGCGCCTTCGAATAACGCTAAAGTTTGATACATTGAACGGTTGAGCTAACAATTGTTGTATTATTCATCCGTTAGAATACGGATTTGCATGTTTGAACTTTGGTTGATATTTTTATTCTTGTTTATGACTACTCTTGTAGACTTAATGTCCAATTGAAATAGCGATCCCTGTAGTGCGCTAAGAACCTAACCTAAACCTTGCGTTCCTGATGTGGATACCGCAGAAGGACACGTAAAGGAAAACGAGCCCGTTGCTGAAGGAGTAATAGAGGCGATTAACGAACTGCAGGTTACGTTACGTCAAAATTACCTTCAAGCTGAAAGGTTAATGGCATTGCGTAGACCAAACACCGGCGAGCTAAGCGATGTTTGGGCAAAAATTGACCAGTTGTATGAGCAGTTAATGGGGGCTCACATTATAGCTAAAACAGACAGTGAAGTCGTTGCTGCGACATTCCAAAACAAAACTGAGTTCGATTCTCGCAAATGTGATTGGCTTAGTGCTAACATTGCTGGCACATCAGTAGAGCAACCTTCCACTTTACAGTAAGTACAGCAGAGTAGTTCTATTTCTGAACACACCTGCAGTATTTGCACAAAACGCCCTAAACCTTCAAGCTTTAATAGTTCGCACTCTAGCTCTTCCAGCAGCATTAGTTTAAAGCGTTTAAACGCTGAAATTGAATTCGATATTGCATTGTTGGAAGCAGAGCAGTTGAGCGAGCTCTTAAAAGAGCAACAACAGATTCAACAACGTGAAGCGCAGAGGAAAATCGAACTTGGTAGAAAAAAAACGCGAAATTCTAAAAGAGTTTAGCTTAAAACACTCTCGACCCGGATCTATCAATAACCACAGTGGTACGTCGAAACGCAGTGCAACTAAAAAGCAGGTCCAGCCATCTGGCGAAGTCTCAACCCAGGTTGGTAATGATCAATATCTTCCTGGAAGCATATCTGAAAGGGCTCTTAGTAGCTGTTTGCACCCTAGAGGCTTAACCGAAAGGGTTTTGTCTGCTGTGTCTTTCCCGACACCCGCTAAGGTCACTTTCCAAGTGCCTCAGGTAAGTTATGGTCGATTTGCACGACCTCAGTTGGTCGAAAATCCATCTTTATCTGCTGCAGCTCAGCCTTACACGCCTACGGTAAACATCGGTCGCACTAGTCCACTGCAAAGACCGTCGGTGGTCGAGAATCCAACTGTCTCAGAACCCCATGCATATGGTCATTACCATTTGAACCACGAGGCAGTGCTACGCGATAAAGGTCGAAAAACGGAAGTTCCCTGTTCGAACCTAACGCAACCTGAAGTCATGCCGCATTCTGTTCCTATTGTTTCTATGATACCGCAGCACTTGTGTGGTGAAGAACGAAAGACGGCAACGAGCAATCAACTGCCGAATCAGGTAAGTGGCACAGTGGTTCATCCCTACAGTATTTCTGCTAATTCTCAAGGAGCTCCAGCATATGTTGCTTATCTTGTGCCTAACCATGAGGCTGGTTCTACCCTCTGCAATGATAATTTCGGACACACGGCTCAAACTCAGAACACGTATCCCGTGGCTGCTGAGTGTCCAGCCCGTTCCTAAGGATATAACTCACAGCCTGCAAATGAATTAAGTTATATGCCGTATCCCATTCAACAGTCGTCGTACATTCCTGGACGACCAAGCTATGATAGCATGTTCCTCCCACGGCCTGAATTTCCCAAATATTTTGGCGACTTACTTGAGTACAACTCATTTATTAATAATTTTGAGACCCACGTCGAACCGCGGGTAAAGAGATCAAAAAATGCTGTTTTGTCTCCTCACTCAGCATTGCGTAAAATTTGTCAGAGAGCGCATACAGCATCTGGAAGGAAAAGAACAGCGCTATCAGCTTGCAAAACAAAAACTCTTAAAGGAATACGGATCACCGTGGATAGTGTCCGACATCTGCGAACAAAAGCTCAACAGCTTTTCTTCGATCACATCTGGCGATTCGAAACAGATCAAACGATTTGCAGAGCTTCTGGAAAAAACATACAGCATAATGACTGGCATTAGCAACTTCGGCAGCCTAGATTCTCTAGACTCGCTGACTATATTAGTCACTAAGCTACCGTACGAACTCCGCCGGCGATGGGTTGTCAAGTCGGTCGAAATTCAATCCATAACCGGATCTCTTGCAAAATTCAAACATTTTGTTGAGTTTGTGCAACAAGAGTCGGAAATAGCTAATTCGCTGTTCGGTTTGCGAAACTTGGCCGTAAAGTCTGATAAATCACGAGGAGGCAAAGTCAAAGTTTCTTCGTATGGCATTTCAAGCAGCTCTAATTCTACGACTTCACAAAAGGTATCTAAGCCGTTGCTGAAAATTGGAGTGTGCTGGTTTTGCAACAAAGCTTCGCATAAATTCACCGCTTTCCAAATGCCGTTTTACAAATAACAACTTAAACGGCGTTACAACGTGGCTTTGGGTAACTGTCGACTCGAGAAGCGCAAAATCATTTCGAAACTGCAAAACTTTTGATCATGCTGAAGCCACTTCAGCTATTCATTTATTATGAAAAATATGTCATTGAAAGTGGAAAGTTTATGAACTTTCTGAGTTTGTCTTGAATTCTAGTTATCTAATAGACGGCAAATTTTTGCGGGTTGCTTTTGCAGACAACTCATTTATTATACCAGTCTCACGGTGAAGAAACTCCTGGTTTACTTCAATGAATAAGTGTTGGTCTAATTAATTATCTAAATCCAAGAAAATGTTACTTCTGATTGTGCGTACATCGTAGTTTTCAAAAAAAACTTTTATTTTTGGTTCAAAAGCACGCAACAATTGATGAAGCACAAACGAAACAAATATTCCAACAATCAGCTCCGAAAAAAAAAAAAAAATAGAAAGTACACAAAACACCGAAAAATATAGAATGAAACAAATAAAACCGAATTTAAGGCACCAACTTGCTTCGTTTTTTAACCGATTCACCAAACAATTATTATATTTGCTGCAAAATGCAACAGAGCCGGATTTAGACAATGAGAGGCCCTAGGGCAGGGATGGGCAACCCCTGGCACGCGTGCCAAGCACGCGAGCGAGGCCACGGAAACAAGTCAACGGAAAAGCAGCGGCAGAAGTCTTTCTGACCAACATATGACCCTATTATTATTTTTTGTAGGACTTCTGAGGGCGTGAAGACGATAATTTCAGGCAGGGGCGCACCCAGAAAATTTCAAACGGGGGGTGGTTCTAAAAAAAACCTCGATCCCGCACTCAGGAGCGGATCCAGAAAATTTTGATAGGGGGATGAAATTTTGAATTAGGTTGAATGTTAACTAAATACAAAGACGTGAGACCCCAAAAAGACGTAAAAGGCCCTTTCAAAAATGTTGTCATGTCTGCGGCATATTCAGAATTTTTTTCAGTGAAAAGGCACCAAATTTTCACATATTTTCAAGCGTATTTTTTCCGGAAGAATTATTTTGAAGCATATTGAGAATGAAAAGGTTGTGGGGGTCCGGGGACGTGCTCCCCCAGAAGAATTTTAAAATTTTACATACTGTAGTGGCCATTTTAGTACTTTTTGAACAATTTTTACGCAAATTTTGTTTAAATTTTTTGCCCCTGAATCTAAGTATCTCACCAAATATAATGCATTTTGTTCGTACATTTTCGTGCTTTGGGCGTAAGGCTTATTGTTATTGAAAAGGTTCAAAATTATGGAGAAATTGTATTCATCAAAAACATGTTTCAAAATGGCTGGTGGGGGGATGCATCCCCCACACCCCCCTGGATCCGCCCCTGCCCGCACTAGTAACTATGTCTCTTACTACTACTCCATCCAGCAGGTTTGGCTTCAGTATGATGTGAGGCAAATTCTGTCACAGCTGTTTTGAAATAACAGCAAGTACCGGTATTGCACTTGCACAGTTTTGGACACTTTACTTTAAAAAGGGGGGGGTCGACCCCCGACTCCCCTCCTGGGTGCGCCACTGTTTTCAGGGGAGAACAGGACAACTGAGGATGTGAAGATCTATATTTTTGCTCTTCACCGATATTTTCAGGGGAAAACACGAACTGTCGGTTGGCACGCGCAAAAATTTGGCCATTGATTTCAGCTGATTTTGGCACGCGGACTGAAAAAGGTTGCCCATCCCTGCCCTAGGGCCTAGGCTATTTGATCAATGAGGCTCTAGTGACCAATGATCACACTCATCTGTACGTGTATGAAGGTCTGGATGCTCGATTTCAAAAAAAGAAGACCTTCGTTGCTCTTGACGAGGCCCCTTATTTTTCCGAGGCCCTAGGATTCAAGTCTGCCTAGCCTATCGGTAAATCCGGCCCTGAATGCAGTACAAGCAGCTTAGGCTAGCGAGATTAACTTTCTATCCAAACCCAGTGATCAGCAATATCTGGTAATGGCTAAATCGCTGATACGTTTTTCAGAATATAAGAACCACGAGGTGCATAAACTATATCAAGCAGTGGGGGCTGAATAAAAAATATGGTTGGGGAGCTGCTTACAGAAGACTTATTCTGCCAGGAAGATAGTCAAAGCGAACAAAAATCGGAGCTTTATAAACCAGTTTGAAGAATTTTTGACAAATCAAAACCAATTCACTTAATTTTAGTTTGCTTCGTAAAAAAACGAGCGTTTCGTGACGCCATGAGTAGTTAGAATGAAATTTTTGAGCGTCTTCGTGTAAAAAACTAGCGCTCATTAATTTCATTCTTTGTTGTAAAGTATTCGAACTGCCTGAACAGTTTGGCAGCATGTTATTCAAATTCAATCGGAGACAACTTTGTTAGGCTGAATCTGACCGAAATGATTAATTGATCAGAGCCGGAATAAAAAGGTATTGCAAATTAAATGACAAAGTTTGACTCGGCAAGCCGTTTAAAGGAAAGTGGCAGTCTTGCACCAGCGGAAAGCCATGCTTCACGAGTTCAACAAATTTCTTGTCAACAAGTCGCAAGGTGGCGTCTTCTCGACTTTATCTAAAAAAAGTTGACTTAACAATAAGAAGTTGTGCACATGGAGTTGGCTGAGTGGTTGGTGTGTAAGGCTCTGGAACTGGTTTTGCGGGTTCGACGCTCAGCTGGATCATTTTCTATGAAGCATATATTGTACTTCAGTCATGTAAAAACCCTAGCTGCGATTATGTGGCTTCAAACAAATAAAGTAAAAATAAAAAAATAGAAATAAAAAAGAACTTGTTTACTTAGCTTAGCAAGCTTGGCGCACGCTGTCTTCGCAAAGCAGTTTTGTAAAATTTTACGCATTCAGAAAACTAATTAGACTGCTTTATATCCAAAATACTAATCGAAGCTGACACAAGTTTTCTAAAATATTATGATAAAACTTATATGATATCCAGTGTCTGGCAGAGGCGGATTTACAGTGTTTGTTTTGGGGGAAGAGATCACACATGTGATTTTATGGCACTTAACAATCCGTGGACATTGGACATCTCGAGTTGTAAAGTTATGCAAGCAGCACTTCCATTATTTTTTGTTGTAGATGCTTCGATTAGGAGGCGATAGCCCCATCCGACAGCTCAGCACCAAGTTGCAGCCATCAATTTTACAATAAATACATTAAAAAAAATGTTTTAGGAACTAGCAAATTCTCGATTTGTTGATTTTTTCAACACTCTTCCTTCCGTAAAATGCGACAAGGTAAATGATCTTCACGTAATTAGCAGATCGAGCTCTTTCTTGCAATAATGAACTTACAATATTACTAAACTCTCTTGAGGTCTTCGACTACTAGATGCCGTAGAATCAAAACTTTATCTTTCTTCCTTCACCAATGCAATCCGATAATTACCGAATTACACGTATTAATGAACTTCAATGTAACCAGATTTCCTACCAGTTTTTAACTTTTCGTCTTCTCTTGGCGGAGCCTGTACCGCTGACTTTTCCTTTTTTGCTTCAAGGAAAGCAATGAGCCGTAACCTAATAATAAAAATCAAATCTTTATTACACTCGCGCTATTAAACCGAAGTGTGTAACAAGTGGCGGGCCCCATCTCCGTGGCTTAGCGCCTGGGCTTCAGAGCTCCGAAGGAGCGACGCAGCAGTGGAGAGCTGTTGATGACACTGTGTCCGATTTGACCGACCGGGTAATCGAACCCCAGACTTCCCGCATCGATAGCGATGTCTGAACTGAGCTAACAGGCCGGTTAACTTGAAAATAAACACTTGCTTTTTTTCTAATTATGACACATTGCAACATGGTAAACACATTTGAGATATTGATGCAGAGTGCGATACTTATTGCGTGAATGTTCTTGACGTACAGGAGAAAAGAATAAAGTTTACTTCTACGTTTTTTGTGAAAAATTTCAACAAACAAAATTTCTTTGCAGTCTATCAGGTGCTTCGACTTTCGTTGGGTAGCAAGATCATCTAATTTCCGTCAGTGTAGTTGTTGGCCTCTATCTACCCAACCAACTGAGCAAAGCAGTTTGCATACGTCACCATCAGCAGGCCTAAAATTTTTTTTTCACTGCGCTGTCTGTAAACAGCAAACCAAATGACGCTAAAAGGATGTAAACGTATTCATTTTTCAAAACAAATGCAGAAATGATATATTACAAAACGATAGAGCTTGAAATACAATAAATATGGGACGAAAACAGCTTAAAGGAGGAAAATATAGCTCTAGTAAATCTCAAAATTGGACGTTTCGACTGCATAGATTCAGCTGTCATCATCAGCAGTGTACGCAAGGCAGTACAAAACATTTTTTTTTCAGTTTGGCATTGCCTTGCTTATACTGCTGGCTGAATCTACGTTGTCGAAACGTCCAGTTTTGAGATTTACTGGAGCTTGATTTTTCCCCCTCAATACAGCTTGAATTTGGTTCATTTCCATTTGCGTTAGTTTACCTGCTTCGTCTTTTAGCTGAAGGTGAACTTTTCTTCTTTTTTTGCAGTTTTTGAACTTGGTTTAAGTCAGAATCGCTTTTCAGCTTCTGGCACAAAAGGTTCTGCTAGAGGAAATACTAAATTACGTTTTTTCAACGTTGTGGTCTAATGCAAACCGGAGTAGCGGCCGTTAAAGTGGAGGTTTTAACCAGGAAAAATTCCAATTTTACTTTTAACACAAATTATGTTGACGTACCTCAATATTTAAGTGAAACCCTGGGCCTACTTGCCTACCTTCGCCGACACCCATGCTTATAAATTATTCAAGGCCCAATAAAAATCTTGTAAACAGCGGAACATATACTTACGTGGTAAGAAAGTCGAGCAGTTTGTGCACCATTACACTCAACTTGTGTGGGGAAAGTTGGAGGAAATTGTGGCAGAAACGGAAAGGAAAAGTTTGGTGTTGTGTATTCCAAAGGTGTATGAGGTGTATGCACGCTAAGCATCGAAGGCCAATCACCTGATGGGACTGGAACGACCTAAAACAACGTATTTTTTCATTGTATGTAACGTATATAGCCGCAAGAATATATAAATATTGTGTTGTTTGATTGTATTATTAGTTTTTGTATCCAGAGCTTAGCGTAGGATGTCAATCGAAAATTATATATAAAATCTATAGTTGGCTGTTTGTCTTTTTTATAGCACCTTGCTTTAAAATACGCTTTTGTTATCAATATAAAACAACATCAATTAACACGGAAAAAAACTAAGCCAAGGCTTTTATCAAATCATTTTCATCCAATTATGATGTGCATTGGCTTGCTTTTAAAGGTTCTCGTCAATCCTTGGCGAATCCTAGTGGGCTCAAGCCTCCCTAAATGTTTAGTTAAACATATTTACGCTGTCCACATGTCCGGTTCTAGTTGATTTTAGGCCCGCGGTTTGTGGTTGTAGTTTCTGCATCATAATCAATTTCGATGTCAGAGTTTAAAAAAAGTGATCATGATGCAAAAACTAGTGCTAAGAACTGCGGACCTAAAACCAACTACACACAAAACTGCTAGACGAGCATTTATTCGACTCAGAGTCCCCTCTCCTAAAAAATTCACGACATGCCCCAGTCAATGATTAAACAAACTATTTTTTCAAATTCTTTAGCTTACTCCTGATGGGTTGGTTGCGGCCTGTACTACAAGTCTTTGTGGTCCATGAACCATTATAGGTTGGGCAGCAACAACTGGTTGCAAAACTGGTTTTCCAGCTGATAACGATGGTTCGTGATAACCAACATTGACTGAACGCAAAGGAATCCACACGGTGGAAGAAAACTGAAAAGAAAATAATGCGCTTTAAAACGATTGAGTTCTTTTATTTTTTGCGTTACTGCCTTTATAATTACTTTCAAAATCGAAAATTGATACATTGCGGTTTTCTTTATTCTAGATGTTAGGTAGTTACCTAAGTGGCATTTTCATACGTGCCGTAACAGGGTCTTCAAGAATTGAACCTACCGGTACTACTATCGCATAATGCGTTGACACAAAAAATGCGTTTTAGTAAGAAAGTGCCGCATTTTTGCCAGGTTTTAAGTATACATATAACGCAACTATGCCAAATTTCATTATTATTTCTGGCTTAAAATTAATAATAATATGACAATGTTTCAAAATCGTAATGCATACTTATGAATTACGTGGCATTGCAATTCATCAAAGTTCACCTCGTCAAAAATACAAAGTACAGTATATGTCGTTTCGCAACATTTCTGACAAATTGTAGACTTACAGCAGTAAATTCAGAATCAACGAGCATAATTGTTGATAAACATTACTTCTGCAGTAGATTGAATTCAATGTGCGTTTTACAATTTTTTTTAGGATTTTGATAATTATTATATTTAACTTCATTCAGAAAATAATACTATATAAACGCTTATTAAATTAATTACTAGGCTTGATTAATTATTAAATATTGGGCTGATTTCAGCGCCTTTTACATCTACAACCTTTCAGCCCCAGTTATTACTTCGACAGTCTCACATTATATCACTTCTACATTATTCTGGTCAATGCCTCATGCTGAGAGCTTAGACGAGTAACTACAAATGCGTAAATTTTTAAAGTATACCTCGACCGAGCATCGAAGAATCGAACCCAGTCTCTCAAATGCACAGCGAACGCTTGAGGCCAAGCCTCCACAACGACAACTACTTTTGAACTTACCGGAGTTTCCATTTGGTTTGTTACAAATTAAATGCCTCAATCCAAAAATATAGCTAATTCTAAATAATGAAATGCAAAATACAATCTAAACGCATACCAGCATCAAGAAAAATCGAAACGATGGTATCTAATGCTGTATATACAGTCAACACACACTGTAGAACTACTGTGCTTTGCAAGTGGGGATGGCAAAGACCTATATTAAAATACAGGAAACAAACAAAGCTAATTTTATCATTTGCTGATTGGCATTCTAAGTATAGGCTTACATATTTGTGTAACTGTTTCATTGAATCAGTTGCAATACAAATTGTTAGCTTAAAATCAGGTAAGTAACAGAGTATTTTCATTGAGATATCCGTTTATAGATTTACTATTGACATATTGCAAACCCGATCTGCACCGTATTTATTTCGGTGAATTAGAAGTCGATATTGGGAAAGCGTTGTAAGAATAAGCATTAGCGATTTGAGAGGGCTAAACATTTTTATCTCTACATATTATAAATGGATAGGTATCTTGATACTTTTTGTAGTATACCCTACTGTAAGAAAAGCATTTTTTCAAATCTGAGGCCTGCCCCCCGCCCCCCCTCTCTTTTAGAAAATCCTAAATGAGCCTCTGATCAAAAGAGCGGTTTCTCAAAATTCTTCACAGGCCTTCTAAATACTGAACCTTGCATATCATTGATTAATTTTCACTAGTTTCATTTTTAAAAGGATCTAAAGTGGTTAAAAATTTATGTTAAATTAATGACGTGAAGTTTTCAGCCACACGTCCCAGTAGTAACGCGCGTCAGTTACAGATAACACGCGACGAGTTCGATTCAAGACCAGAGCAATTACCGTAAGCACTTATGCCAGATGGATTTTGGTTCAAAAAGCGCAAGCTCAATTCACAGTCTTCTAATAATCTAATACAATCCTAATTTCCATTCAAAGCGATTACAGTATTGTAAAATTACATTAATTCAGCGCAGTCATGAAAAATTTCAAACTTTCGTCAAAAGGAGCGTTGGCGTTCCAAAGTGCGTTTGCTGACTGACGCATAAAAGCGTTTACCGAGGCAAGTACTTGTATTTACTTCTACAAAAACACTGAAAATCTGTTGTAACGGTGTTTGAATTCAGTATACTTGTAATTTACTGATAACAAAATTTTTTCGGCTTTTTGGTATTTTTAAAAATCAAGAAACAGCATTTGTTACAAAAGCGAAAAGTTTGTGCATTTTAAAAATATCTCCATATAACAACATGTTTATACTTGAGTCGGGTCGTTTGCGCTGATCGAGCTCAAAAGTTTTTTCAACGGAAAACATTTTGAGGTAAGTAATTCGATTTGCAAAGAGCCGTTGTTTCTCTTGCACCTCTCGCTATGTCAAAAACAAAACACTGTTGCTGTCAAAAAGGGTTTACTGACTGATTCTAGTCATAATCAATGATCGGTGACAAGCAGGGTACATTCTACGATTATTATGTTTTTCTTGCCTATTGATTGCACTGCGGGATTAACTCTCCAAGCATTTTCTCAAGACTGCGGCAGCCACGTGCCACGCAGACTAATTTCGCCAATCAGCTGTCGCTAAATACTCTTTCGTCAACGATAAAAAATGGGAACTAGGGTTTCTTTCCGGATTTAAGACAATGTTTAGATTTAGAGTTGGTACCGGTATTCACAGTGTTCTGCAGCTCAGTTAGGTACGCTTATTGGATAACTTTTGTCGAATTTAATAATTGCTTCGTTTACTTCTGTGGAATTCGTATGCTTTTTTAGAACATATCACTTCCTTAATGACGTCATAATGATGTTCCACGTACAGTATAACCAATTTTTTTCTGGTTAAATGCCTACTTACTGTTCTCACCACATTTAGCGTTAATTAAAAATGAACCCTAAACAAATTTGAATAGGGTCATAAAGCAGTAGACTGCATGGTTACAAAAGCTGTAGACTATTATGATAATACATAAAACAGCAGCAGATGGTCGAGTTTTATTAGTGGCATTGTTGGAAGTGCGTTGATGACGATGGTTTGATCACGTCAGAGATAGGACAGAATGTAAAACGTTACAAAAAAGTCCATTTCTCTTTTTGATTTCGTTATATAACTACGGTTTAACCTGGTGGAAATCGTAGTGCTACAATCTTCCGTATTTACACTGTATATCTCATATGCCGTCACTTATGCCAATATTCAACTAATAGATTGCCAGTTTTGATCGCGTTATAAACAATAAATCGTTATTTTTGGCACGGATTAGCTTACTCATAAAAACAAGGTTATTTTTAAAATCTTAACCAAGCTAGATTGATATTATTCTAGAACAGTGGTTCCCAACCTTTCTTTAGTCACGGACCCCTTTCAATTTATTCTCCAGCTTACAAACTTCTACATTTTTACGACCAACCCTAAACAAATAATTTGGTGAACTAGGAACTTTAGAAATTTTACAAATGCAAGCGAATTTTAAATGTGATATTGTAGACAAAATTAAATTACAAATTGTTCTAATCATAACATGTTACATTCAAGAACCATCCGAAAAGTAACTTCGAAGAATACAGGTACCTTCGTGTAATAATGAGAAGTCTGTTATTGTCTTTTTCGTACTAAGACATTGAACTGAGGTTTGGTGGTCAGCGATTACGCAATATCAGGACCGAAACTAGGCAATGAGCCCCCCCCCCCCGAAATCATCTTTCGGGGCCCCCTAAAAACTTTTTTCGGATGATGATACAAAAGAGCGAGCCCCAAAGGGGCGATGCCAACCTAGGGGTGTCTGGGGGCATGCCCCCCAGAAAATTTTGCAAATTTGACCTTATTTTGGAGGCTTTTTGTGCGTTTTAAGCCTTTAAAATTGCTCACTTTTAACAAGCGCCTTTCACTTGAGGATGAGGGGCCCTCGGTATGCCACCAAACGTTTGTTTGCTAGTTTTGCGACTGCTATTTTTCGAAAAATTTGCAGGGGGGCTTCCATGGCCAAAAGCATAAACATGATATGGGGGCCCCACATCGCGTGAGTTAAGACAAAAGATATGTGGAATCTAAGAATAGGCCTATTTAAGGCACCTATATCATACGTTGAGTTAATAGTACTACGTACTGACTATTTACGAGGCCCCCTTTTTGTGCGGGCCCCCCCTGGTTGGGGGGGTTCGAGGGGGCGCTAGTATCGGCACTGCGCAATATTTAGGCAAATAAAGAAACAAATCAGCTACCGTCCTACATTATTTTCGTACGTAAAAATTGCTGCCTTGTGCCAATTAATTACCAAAAAATTTCTTGAACGTTGTAGATTAATTTTGTCAAATGCCAATGCACTCACGGACCCCCGGCAAGCTTTTCGCGGACCCCTTGGGGGCCCGTGGACCCCTGGTTGGGAACCATTGTTCTAGAACAAAAAAGAGATTCAAAGTTAAATTTATTAAATTTATGAGGAGTTCTTTCTTCCAAAAAAGCAGAAGTTTTGACAGTGAGTAACCAGGCGTATATTTATATATGCTCTTCATACAATATGGTGTAACTAGTCATTTCGCAAATCATTAGAATAGCGGTTCTTAACGTCGCCCCTCATGAAAAACCTAAGGGTTGCCAGAACAAATGCCGCTCTGTATTCAATATACGCCTTCTCTGAAGATTGCACAGACAAGGAGTCACAATATCATTAAGAATAAGGGTCTCAGGGTTGGAAAGTTAAAAACAACTGCTGCTGTAAATATAAACAAATATAACTGTGGCCTCTTTGACCTTTGGAAATATGATGCTGAAACAACTTTTTTTTTAAATCGGAGTAAAACATAGTTTTGAACCTGTGTGAATGTAACAGATAATAGATTTTTTTGTACACCAATAACATTGTCACGAATCACCTGGGCCACAAGTATAGGCCTCATTATACATGGTGATTCAAAAATCTTGGGCACATGAAGTCCCCGCATTTCCTTCACTATGAATGGTAGTAAGATAAAAGTTGTGCATTATTAAAGCTAATCAGTAATTACATAAAGTTTTTTTGTAAGTTTCTATATCCTGAATAGGTTCTGAGGTATTCAATGTCATAATGTGCCCAATACTTTTGCAACATCCTGTGTTTCATTTCCATTGCATCAACCTAAAAGACCAAAAGATCCGCTGTGGTCAAACTTTATAAACTTATTAATATTTTATTTTGCAAAATTAGTGATAAGAAGAAGAGTAAGGTAAACAAGTAGTTTTAATTCACATCTGCGATCTTTTCTCAGTTTAATTATTGTATGCTGTTTCTGCCTTCGGTATTTGAACAACCGTCAACCAATTTGAATTGTTGTTAAACTGTTTTAAAACTTTAGCGTGAGATTTTCTCTCTGTTCTGCACCAAAATTTAATGGCTAAGTCTAATCCGATCTTCGTTATACTTGCTTAGCTACGCAGAAGCATGTAACAAGTGGCGGAACCATCTCCGCGCCTTAGCGCAAGAGCAGCACAGTTCCAAAGAAACGTCGCAGCGGAGGCGAGCCGTTGGCGACACTGTGTTCGATTTGACCGACCCGGTATTCGAACCCCAGACCTCCCGCACCAATAGCGATATCTTGACAACTGAGCTAACGGCCGGTTTAATGGCTAAGTTTACCTTTATAATAAGGCTAATTGAAGCTGTTCGAACTGCTTGTAGGCGTAGTGCGGCTATGCTTGTTGCGTAATGCAAATCATTTTTATGCATTTTTCATTTAATCAACGAATTTCAGGATACAGCTGCTGCACTTCGATCTTAAAACAGTTCTTACTAATTAACCCATTATCTTTACGGTCGCTGTATTGTTGAATGTTTACATTACGAATATTAACATTTCGCTTGCCATCTGTTGCTGCATAAGCTTGCCAATACTCGCAGCACTTTGGGTTAGCATGAGAAGCTATTCAAGCGAACAATTAGCGCATCATCTGCACAATTATTACAGTTGCGGCAAATTTTGCGCTCACGATGACAGGACCTTTAATTGCTTTATGCCAAAAACTTAGATTTTTGTAGCTATTCAGTTATAACAGCACAAATATCGTTGTTCAATTTTTGATTTCGTTATATCTACTGTACCTCCGTTGTTCCAAGCTATGCAACTCAGAGTTGTCAACGAGCCGAAGATGTTGTGCCCGACCCGACCCGAACCCGATTTTTTAAGCCCGAACCCGACCCGAACCCTAATATATCAGTCAGTCTGAGTTCGATTTAAACCCGAAATCAAAAACATCACTTTAAATTGGAAGTTTTAACAAAAAAGAAAATGAGTTTTACCCATCCACAGTCACACCAGTTACGAAAAAGCAATATTTATACAAGGTCTTCTCTTTGCTTTATTCCAACAATCGCAAAAACCCAATCACTCACTGAAAATCTCGATTCTGCTCCGGCGTCCGGCCCGATTAAAGCTCGACAATTTTACAAAATTTAAGCCCGAGCCCGACCCGAAAAGTCCGAGCCCGATTAATAACTCTGATGCTATTATCATCTTCTACTGTAATTTAAACAAGAGCATACGGTAACGTCCATAAACTTAACTTGTATCAAATTATCATTGTTGATCTTGATCCAACACCTTCATAGGTTCATCATTAGTCAGATGATAATACGTGACGTCACTTATTAACCTCAGCTAAACTTTTCGACAAAACCGCTCAAAACCTCGAGAAAAGTTGAAAACTTACTGTATATGAAAATGACTGCTACTTTATCTGTAAAAACACTTACAAAAAAACCTTTCATTATTTGACTGCCCCGTAGCTTTTTAATTTCATTTTTTGTTTTATTTGGCGTTAAACATTAATATTGACTTCTTATCTCTACCAATCAATATTCGTTTTAACGTACATACGTAAACTTACACTAAAACCTTTTTCGTGCTGAAAGAATATCTACAAGATAAGCTAATTGGTATTTTTTGATATTGCTTTTAATTAATTTACTTTGCAAGAGTTAATTACTTGAATAGCAAATTATTTTTGTATTTTTGAAAATAATCCACCCTCTGTTTTTCTCTCAAAAATGCTTTTAAAAAAAGTTTTTTCTCACATTACCTAGGACAATTGTCGCTAAAAAAATGTGCAAGCCGTGACCATCAAGCACTAACGAATTACCGTGATGTTTGTCGAGAAGATAAAAGGTGTTTACTTTTGTTATAAGGTAACAGCATTTGAAAAAAAAGAATGAGTTCTTTATTGGTTCAAACACGACAAAAATTGATAAACTTGCGGCTAAATATTTCCTTTCACGTAAAATATATTTCCACTTTAAGTGATTTTGAAACGAACTTGAGATTTTACCGTGTTCTTCAGAGTGTGATTACTATTCGTAGTGTTAGAACTGTAATACTTGTAATTTTGCCGTAGGGTGAGCATGGCACAGTTGAATAATAATAATATTGACAGTATTGCATACGAAGTGAAAAATCAGTAAGCTACATTATGCCCAGATGCCCACGTCTGAATTTTTAGTCTGATTAAACTAAAAAAATCATACTACACTTATCTTACACTAACTTCAACTTTATGTAAATTCAAGAAAGTGAAAACTTTTATTCTAATGGAATACCTAAACAAAACTGAAAACATTCTTTGTGGCAAAAATTGCCCTCAAAACATGGGCGGGGATTCCGTCTCATATTTTCCCGCACTTGGTACTGTTAAGTTTTTACTTTCAGATTTTCAAAAACCCTTCAGTTTTTATACGCTTAAAAGTGCTTTAAAGTACAGTTAAGTAGCGACTTGATATTCTAATAAAGTTTTGTTGGAAAGATATTCTAGTTCGAGCACCACTTTTTCTTTTCAGCACGTGCCTTCATAAGAACCAGAACAATTTGAGAGAAAAAACAGGCGACATCAAAGAATTCGAAAGGAAGTGCTGCATATCCACCCGTGGGTTGGCTTATGGGTATGAACATCGCTATCGGTGAAGTAGATCTGGGTTTGATTACCGGTCAAATCGGACACATGCTAACGGCTCGCCACCGCAGTGACGTGTCTTCGGTGCTGTGTAGCTTTGGGGCTATAAGCCCCGGTGATGGACCACGCCACTCGTTACACGCTTCGACTCAATATCGCGAATATAATGAATATGTGGTTTTTGGTGCTGAAAACCTCCTGTGATGTTACAGTGAAACGCCTACGGTGAAGATGTGTTTAACATCATGACAGTTTTGTTGTCGCAATGTTTTAAACATTTTCATAAACTCTTTGGACATTGCCATCACAGCTTGCGCGCATCCAAAGGTATCTTGGTACCACTCGGAGGCTTAGAAGTTTTAAGCCTTATATCCGTACACATTTTTTGTGGCTGTAATTCCGCAGTGATTTAACATGTTTGTTATTCAGAAAACAGAAATGGTCCAAGTGATTCAGGATTGATCAGCACTGTTGTTTTTTCACTTTTCTCCATTAGCGTTCTTGCTATAATTCGTTAAAACTTGAACGTCAAGTTACTTGGTCTACGAAAGGCCTAACTTTACAATAAAAACAAAAATTTGAAAACATTGATGTAAATATTTAATGCACTCTTAACTGAATATAATTGCGATGACAACCCCTCAAAATCTCTTAAAAAACTTTAAAATTTTTTGAAACAAATTTTTTTAGAAAAAATTATGTTGGTCGAAAATTTGATGTTTCGTCGACAAAATACTCTGGTCCGATTGGTCCTGGTTTGTAAGTGAAAAAGACCAATTTCATTTGGTCCATAACTGGTACAACAATTTCCATGAACCCATCGTGATTGAGATCATCGATCGTCACAGTCCCCACCGGGCCTCTGGTTTGATAAATCTGAAACAATAAACGGAAAAAGAATGAAAAAACCGTCTCAAATTTTTTTAGTAAAAGCTGAGCACAAGCAAGTGCTGGCCAACCTATCAGGAAATCTATATGGTCACAGTATAATGAATTATAGCCAAGTGCAAGGCATTTTTTGAATATAGTTGAACTAAAATTGCTCTTTTGCGTTTCTAGTGGTCGGAATTATAAACTACATAGTACTTAGGCCTACTTATGAAACGGTTGTTGAATGAAGAAGCAAAGCGGTAAAAAATCTAACACTCTGCATATTTTTTTGCAATCAGTCATTAAATTTGGAATCACTCTAATTTGTGATTGCCCACCTCAGATTATTGCCATGTTATTAGGCTTTTTTTGTCCATTGGCGACGAAAAAAAAGCGGCCGAGAGGCTCATCAATCCCTCTAAATTTTGGGTTATGTGAATACATTGATGCTTGGAAACTTACAGAAGCATAAAGACTGCAAAATAAGCAATTTTTTTAAGTCTTAAGCCCTCCAAAAATATTCCGGATTTGTCTCTGAGGTCGGAATTTCAATTGCTAACTCTCACCGTGTGACTTGTGTATTCCCAGTTGTTTGTTTTTCTTGAGTTTGGAATAAGAACGTAGAGTCGTCCTTCATTGTCGCCGGACACAAGAATGAACGGTTTTCTTTTTCTACACAGAGATTTAAGTTATTGACGATTGAAAGTAGATGATTTTATGCGTTTTCAGTGATTGGTCTTTGCTTCTTGTTGACCAAGGAGAAGGCAAAAATATTGGTGCTGTAGGACAAATTATCTTCAACTTTTTGTTTACTTGTACTAGATATTGTTATGGTCGTGAGGCAATCATATAGTAAAACCTCGATGAGCATCAATCCAGCGATAGCTGGTTCTCCATACAAATGCCTTAACTCTTTAGTCAACTCTAGCGACATGGCCTAGCGGTACCGTGCGCAGATGACAGATCCTACGTGACGAGTTCGATTCGCGGCTGGAGTGCATCTCATTTTACATATGTAACGGGTGGCTGCTGACTCGAAGAGCGCAAATTCACTTCGCAGTCTCCCTCAATTACTGTTCAATTTTCGGTTCAATATAATTTGAAAATAACCCAAGTTATTATTCTTTATGTGATCAAATAGTTTCCTATTTGTAAGCATGCCTGCGATCTCACATCTCACATGAAATTCAAGTGCAAGTTCACTTAAAAATTGCAAGTTGAGTTCGAGTTTAAGTTCTTCATTTTCAGTTTTGCGAGTTCAAGTTTGAGTTCACTAATTTTTGCCGAGTTTAAAGCTAAGTTCAAGCAAGTTTGTCAAGTTTTTCAAAGCTCAATAAACTTTTTTCGAGTTCGAATTCAGCAAAAAATTGAGTTGGCAGCCCTGTTTGTAAGGAAAATGCAATGCTGCTATATCGGTGGCTAGCCATCACGGCAGCACTCCTATGACTTGCATTAGTTACTCAGATGCCTGACTCGGTGCGGGTCGAAGCACCGTTATTTTAACGGCCATGATTGTCAATTTTTCTCACCTTGGCCTTGTTGCTGCGTTTTTGAATGTTATACTTTCACATAGTCAAGTGCTTAACTGACCTTCAATAAACAAAAAATAAAGCAAACGACGAAATATCTTCCTTAAAATTGAACTTTATTTTAATTGAAAGTACCTTGAAATTTGTGCTTGACGTGCCAAAGGATGAAAAACGGTAATCATTCCTCCAGATCCATCTTCCGGAAGCGAAAGATCAGCCGTTCCGTCAATCAGTGTATGCTTTCGCCATTTCCCATGGATAAAATCGCACGGGATTTCGTATACATAAACAGATCCTTGCTGCAAGTCTTTGCTGTTAAATATTAAGATAGTCTAAACCAGTGTTTCTCAACCCCGGGTCTGCAAGCCGGCAGCGATCCGTCTCTACTTTTCTGCCGGTCCGCCGAAATAAGTTCCAATATTATACCTCATTTCGAAGTTAGCCTTTTCATTATAACCCACGCTACGCGCGCACAATACTTTTTTACGTCTGCCAACAGACAAGTTCATGCAGTATGCACCGCCGATTCATCCAGTTTTGCTTTTCTTGTGAAAAAAAAAGTAGATAAAGCTTACGACAAGTCGTTGTAGTAGTGTATGAAATCTAAGAATATATTGAACTGAAAATTTGAAATTCAGCAGTATGATTACCGGAATTTGATGATAAAACGAAACCAAACAAACCGCCTAATATTTACTTTATTTTAAAAGCACCTTTAATGAATATCAAGTCAGTAGTTTCAGCACTTGATTGTAACATGTCGTTTTTGGTTGGTGTTTAAGTCCAGCAGCCCGCAAAATTTATTTGGAAATTTTGCCAGTTCGCCACCTACAAAGGGTGAGTACCACTGGTCCAAACCATTATCTTTTTAAATCTTGATAGGTTATAGTTTGGACGAACCGAAAAGTTCGACCAGCGCCAAAATGACCAACTTATCGAGAATCAAGAATGAAGTTAAAATCACAAGTGTTTCATTAAAGTTAGCGTCAATTTGTCAGCGTAAAAACCAACCTTAGCTACTCAAGCATTTTTTAACTACTGAGTTACACCTGGAATTTCGTACAGCAATAATTCGAGGTTATAGATTGCAGCCCTAAATATATTTCATGCTGTATTGTTTGGCCGTTGGTACTGTTACATATTACTCTCGAGTCACCACTGCAGCGACATAGCTGAAAGCCTAAAATTCAACGATATGGAATTAAACTGCAGCAGTGGTGGTAGCATGCACCGCTTTATTTTACACTTTTTGTGCCGCTAACTTTATAGATAAATTCCAGTTTTTGAAATTCAAAAATACGCTGAAGAACGCAAGTGGGAAATAGAGATCTCTTCTATTTTAGAGATTCACTTACCTGAAGGGGATTTTATCATTTTTGTACCGCTTCATGTTTTAGGCAAGCTAAAGTCAAACCAGTTTTAATCCTCATACCTCCAAGTTGAAGCAACGATGTCATCTCGCCCATCAGCGTTCACATCCGCGATCTGAAGTTTAAAGAACCATGCATGGTTGTCAATGACTCGCTCCTTAATCGCATCCAAGTTGGTCCAGTCCTCTGAAGGATCTAAGCAAAACGAAAAGTTTTAAGTTTAAAAAAAGCTTTCTAGCAAGAGAAAACAATTCTTTTTTTTATAACGACTTCTCTTTTATTAAATTTTGTATCTTGCCAGTCAAATTCTTTTTATGGGAGGGTCTCTTTTATCGAGTGGCTGGTAACAACAAGCGAAGAGGAGTTTTTAGCCAGCAGGTCGTTAAATGGCATACAATTACACGAATTAAACAAAAATAAAATTTTCGCATCAGGTCAAAACAGTAACTGATGAAAATATATAGCAAGGTTTTCTAGATTTTTAAATTTTCTCAAAAGCCCGATTAAAGAAATCAGTAAGCACAAAAAATATTGCAAAAACTTATTATTTATTCGTTTGACTCGAGTAGAGACAAAAAAGGCTGATTTTGCATTAAAGCTCCGCGGCGATTATCGTCGCAAAGCACCCCATTTAAAAAACACAGCAACCAAACTATGGAATAGGTGTTGAATCATCGCTCTGCATTTCAGTCGTAGTAAAAAGACTTTTCTGCTTAAAACTTTCACTGACGATTCCGCAAAATCAAACGCAAAAGCAAATACCAGGCCTATATTCAAACCTGAAAAGTTTGCGCAAGAAATTTGCGGACCATCAAGTTTTACTTGCATACGTCATCTAAACTAACAACATTATTGATTCAATCGGGAAGTGTTTCGCAGAAATTGCAACAAGTGCCAATTTCGGAACTGCAATACTTCTAATTACTTTCATTTCGCAACAATATAGAGTTACTATTTAAAAATTTAAAAATAATCTGCTACTGAAGCTTCCCACATCTTTTTTTCTCAAAAATAATGCAAAAAAGCTTCGTGGAAACTTTGCAGGAGGAAAGGCTGCACTTAATCTAAGTTTTAGTGGTGACTGCTGGTTGGATTGAGTCTTTATTTAGCGTTGGATTTGAAAATAAAGTATTTGGGGCAGTCTGCAAAAGTAGCCATACGTTTGGTGTCACTCCCATAATTCAACCAGTTTGGGCTGCTTTTTTCAATGGCCCAAAAAGCAAAAATGGTGGAAAAAAGTAAAAAACTTCAATTAGTGGTTAGTGCATTGGGCTCCGGAGCTGGCTACGTGGGTTAGATGCTTAACTAGGTAATCTTCCACGATGCGCATACTTCACCAAGGTAAAAACCTAAGCTGTAATTCCTGAACTTGGAAATTAAAAAAAAAAAAAAGTTTATTTTAGTGAGGAAATGACCAAGTATAGTTGAAAAGTTGAGCAGTGTCAGCGCGAGAGATAGCACAAAAAGATACCAAGCAATCATTTACCTTCCGTCCACACAGCGTAGAGTTTATTATCCCAAAATCCAGCTCCAATGATCACTAAGCGACTCTCTCCGGATGAAAGAGGAATCCTCATGATTTTTATGGCAAAGTCAGGGCCATGTGTAATCGGATGCATTGCCCAACTACGAAAATGCAATACTTGAGTGCACTTTGCAGCAAAAAAACTTAAACCATCATTGACAGCAATCACCATAGCTCCCAGCATTTAAATTATTAGTCGAAAATGATCGTAGAAATTGAAGAAGGTTTTCAGGGCTTTACAATCCCAGCAACAAGGCTACTGTACAAAGCCTGTTTTAGCTACGGTACTAATATTCATTTCTAACATTGGCAACTTGTATATGCAGATATTCAACGAGGAGTGTTTACCTGCGGTGAAACCCAACACTTGTATCGTAGCTCATCGTATTTTCACTACAAACCTGTGGCTTTGAAATTCTTTACAAAGCCTACAGTAGGTGCGATGTTAGCACTTCATGCAGAACTATAATCAGTGAATGTACCGTAGAATGAAAAAAAGGAAAAATTAAACCAGAGTAAGATGAGAAATTTGCAAGGGACAAATTAATGTTTCGACTATAACAAAAGTCTCGTCAGCCTTGCTACGCACAGCCAATCCAGGCTAAACTCATTCCAGACTGTAAATATATATATATCGCCTGTTAAAAATAGAGCACAACCTAGAAAAGAGATAAAGTCGAGATGTCCAGGAAAAACAATGCAAAAAAGAGTCTTTACAGTCTGGAATGAGTTTAGCCTGGATTGGCTGTGCGTAGCAAGGCTGACGAGACTTTTGTTGTAGTTAAAACCAGAGTAATTTTTCGCTTCATCGTCATTGGACGATTCAGCACACTCTGCAGATGACGATAGCAAAAATTAGTCTTCGTAAAGATGCCGGAATACGAAAAAAAAGCTCAGGCCCTACTTTAATTTTAATTTTCAGGTTAAAGTAATGTTATGATAAACTCACTTTAATCGTTCATTCCAAATTACAAAGCGATATCCCGGATTTTCAAACCACACAAGTTCTGAATATTGAATCGACTCTGGTTGACCTCTTGACCTTGACGTCACAATGTCAAGGAAGCCATCTTGGTTCATGTCAACCCATTCAACCGTTGAGTAAAACCACTCAGATTTGCCCTCATCAGAAGTGATTGTTATCGGTGTGCGATCCAACGTGTTTGTCCCGGTTTCAACTGGCACAAACGAGATTCTTCCTTCAACGTTTTCTGATGTGTAAAAACTGCTGGCAGCCCACCAATACGCCACTTCACCGTCGGCAATTAAATCACCTATAAACAAAAAAATAAGATGAATGAACGAAAAAAAGTTAATTAACCTTTGAATGTTCTAATTAAGACTACAAATTTGTCATCTGCGCCTAATAAATCAAGCTTTCCCTACTTATCGAATCTTTTGCAAGATACTAAATTTTTTTTTCTTCGATTTTTTGTCTGCAGAGTGTATAATTATGCTTTCTAGAGTACATCATGCGTAAATGAAGCAGAACTACCTAATCAATTGTACCGTACACGTAATCTCGAATCATCCCTACAAAGTGTTCAACACGATTACTATTGTATTGGCCTTGTTTGACCGCAATTAAAATCTGCTTTGAATTAAATCATTGTTTTTTGTTTGCGTAAAATTCTGATTTCAAATCACTTACAGCTGCAAAATTTTAAACGCGCCGAATTTTCTCAGGACAAATATTTTGCCAAACAAAAAGAAAATGCGCTGAGGAAAGCTACGAGCTGGCCCAACGCCCAGATTAAGGTGATTCACCTGGTGCTGCCGCAGCGGTACGCGAATTTGGTGAGCAAAAATGAGAAATACATTGTGCAGAGTAGGGGTGTGGCTGAGTAATCAAACTCTGTTCATAAATAAACCTAAGCGAACAAGTTGATTATTACTGGCTTGTCTGGTAACCTCACCATCAACTTTTCCAGCATCATTAATTTCTCCCAATCTTTCCCCAATCGTTTCAATTGAGTAATCACTACGATCATCAAGCCATTGTGACACATTTTGAATTCGTAGCAACGTAATTTCCTCACTCGATGCATTCCGAGAACTCACAGCTAGATCGAGGTTTCCACGCGAAGATGCAATTGTCTGTAAATGCAATGATACACCTAATGATCTCTATCATTTGCCACTTCTTGTACAAACACTTATACGAATAATGTAATAGTTTAGTGCTTCTATATTTTTTACAACCAAATTTACAACTGCAATGACCAAACTTTCATTGGCAGAAAATTTTTGCATCAAAAACAAAACCTGCTCCACCACGCCCGCCCAATGGCTGCCACATCTGCCTTAATTCTCTGATTTTTGAGATTGAATAAACAAGTGACAATTTGCTGCATTTAAAATGCAGAAAACAGACTATATATTCTATGTATTATTTGTCAATCAGGTACGCAAGTTGGGGATAAACTGGACCTACGTGCAGTGTAGGGGCGTAGCAAGAAATTTTAAAAGGGGGGGGTGAACTGCAAAAACTATCAAAAGAGTCTGCGGTGTATTTCAGCCACTCGGCAACATTTCTTCTTTTTCTACCAAAAGGTAAAGTTAAAGGGGGGGGGGGCATGGCACAAGCCCCCCCTAAACACACTCCTGGCAGTGCACTAGCGCTCCGGTTTAATCATGAAGTCTCAAAATCAAAAGCTATAGTTGCAATTCCTAAACTTTACGAAGTTTCTGTTCTACTCCCAATCTATTTTTACTTTTTGGCTAAAAGCAAAAAACACGACTAGGGGCTGACTTCCCAAAAAGAATTTATAAAATAATAAACATTGTGCCCTGATCTTAGAAAAAAATATTGCATTGATTTTCTGAAAGTATGCACCAGCTTTTGCTCGGCTGTTTAGTGTTTATCGTACTCAGAGACCACCGAAAATCATTTTTTCTCATTGGTCATTGCGGTCAATGAGGTCAAAGCAATACTGAATTTTCCAGATAGAAGTTTTAATTGAGAAGTTAAAAGGCATATTGCTTTGTAAAGCATTACCCAAAAACACAGATGGTTATGAGATCATATTTGCATCTGCATTTGGTCTACCTTATTCTAGTCAAGCACAACTGCATAAATAAACCTTATCCCAAAAATCCCTCTCTATATTGCAACCACGCAAAGTCAGGAGGACTTTTCTACAAATGTATCAAGTCAGGCAATTCAGCAATGAGATCGATTCATTTAATAACTTCTAAAGATTTGCTTTATATTTCATCGCAGGCATATGTTCGAGCTAAGGTTGCCGTAGGCAGTTTCTTCCGCCATGTTCTTCGGTTTGCGCAATCTTCACGCAGCGATCGGCGATTTCTACTTAGCGCAAACCGAGTTTGAAATGCACATTTCCGGGCGCAAATACCAGCGAAGTAGATTGAGTTTGCGGTGAGTGGAAGCTATCAATTTGGACAATTTTAATTGCTGCTGGCCTTTTCCACGGAGCTTGGGTGCTGAATCAAACGATCACAAAACTGAAAAATCCGTTGAAGTTAAAATTAGATGACTTTGATTCTCGGAGGGTTATAAAAAGTTTAAATGGTTTAAACTCTTTTATGACCTCATAAAGTCTTTGTTGTTACTTCCTTTGTTGCCTCGTTAAAGTTTTGTTTTATTTACATAAAGATTCTCCATGGTTGCTATGATAGCAAAAAACAGAACGAATAGAAAATTTTACGAAGTTAAACTGATACACTCGTATTGTCTCTATGATTCTGTGCTAACTTTATCATACAGTGGTCCTTCGATAGTTCATGTTGGTTATGCAAAGTTATTTCATTGTTTTTTTTTTCGCATAAATCTGTAACAAGCTTTTTACTTTAATTATAAGTACTACAGCTAAAAAAACATCTAAAAATACTTGAGCGGACTTTTCTGCTCACTTCTGGTGCATTTCTAATGCTTTAAGTTTACACTGAGCTGGTTCTTGTGCCATGATGCAAAAGAATAAAAACTTTTCCTTCATTTTCATTCTGTTGCACCGTGGCAGAAGAATTAGCTCAGCATAAGTTTATAGATAGCCTTGACATTGGCATCAGAAGTTTTAGCTGTAGTATTTATAATTAAATTGCTAATTAATTCCCAGTTGTACGGTTTCTCAGCTTTTTACTTCAATGACTAACATACTTGTTGAATAATATCACAAGTTGTCAAATTTGCAATTTAAAGCGCTATCATTATTTTGTATATTTTACGTCAGGTAAAGTGGTTGCTTTGAAGGTGGGTTATCAGGATTCAACGTGTACTAAGTAACGCCATTTACAACTCTATAATTAAGTTAGTAGGTTTATCTGGTTGATAATAGATTGATTGTTGACTAAATACAAAGACGTTAAGACGTTTAGAACCGAAAACGAGCGCAAATAAACCTTTTGAAAATGTTTCATGTTAGAAGCGTATTCAAAAATTTTTTTAGGGAGGGGGCATCAAATTTCATCACTTTTCCAAGCGTAGTTTTTCCCGGCAAAGGTAATTTTAAGCAATTTATGTAACAAAAACGACTTGAGGGGGGTCCCGGGGGCATGCTGCCCCGGAAAATTTTTGAAAATATACACACTGTAATAGCCATTTTAGTGCTTTTTGAACGATTTTCAGGCAAATTTTGTTAATATTATTGGTCCCTAATTTTGAGTGCTTTACCAAATATGATGCATTTTGTTCGCACAGTTTCGATTATGCATGCTTAAGGCGACTAAGGCATATTGTTATTATTGTGAAGAGATTCGAAATTATGGAAAAAATTTATTCATCCAAAGCATTGTTGAAAATGGCTGGTGGGGGAGAATGCATACTCCACATCCCCCCTTCTGGATCCGCCCCTGAGCTTGCACATTGTGTTTTGCATTGAAGCAAAGTAGAAAATATAAGAACTGGTGGGGTTTCTGTTGGGCCTATGCCAGCCGATGATTACTGATACAAAAAATAAACTCAAAATCAAAAGTAAGATGCAAAACAAAGTTAAAGCAGTTAATGTGCATAAAATAGACCTTATTCTGCGACATGGCCCAGCCCTAGAAGCACCACGCGCAGGTCACAGATTCTACGTGACGGGTTCGATTCACGGCTGGAGCCGGTCGCTGTTGACACACATACCGGGAGGCTGCCAACTCGCAGAGCGCAAGCTCACTTCACGTTCTCCCGCAATTACAGTTAAATTTTCGGTTCAATATAAATTGAAATTTATTTAAATTAATTAATTAGTTAGAAATTTTTTTATGCTGCAGTATTCTTTAACTAGTTTTTTCTCGTAACAAACGTTTTGACAGCACGCATTTAGCTGTTATCATCAACGTAGTGTAGCAGGCTATAGCTACTACACTAGTTGTTCCAACCATTTTAAATCAGAGGATTGTTAAAAACTAAACGAACTGTTCGAGGACAGAAAACAAAAAATCGCAATTACTACCGGTATGACACGTACTGGTAGTCATCATTGCTCTTTTTAGCAAAGGCTACATCAATGGCTCAACGTAATTCAATATTTCGGCATTAGTTATCTATTTGGGGGCAAAAGTTATAACAAAACTTCAATCAGTTCGAATCAATAATGTTAATTTATGGATATACTGCAGTGGAAAATCAACGTTAGTGGGAAATTCCTTGCTGTTTTAATGCCAATGTAAAAGACAAACAAAGCATCCAATCGAATTCTTCGCTTTGTTTTGATAACAGTCAGAGACAAAAAAAAATTATTTCCCAAAATTTGTGGTAAAGAAGATATTTTGCGAACCGGCGGTGGGTAACCACTGGATTTGACAATCCAAAATATTTTCTATTAATTGTTTCTGTGAAAATAAAATAAATCAGCTTATTTTTAACGAATTTGTTAATTTTCAAAAATTTGTATAGGCCTATAATTTTTAACAAACGTTTCGTTGTGAAACGATCATTTTTCAGTTTTCAAAATGTTGTTTTCACATATTATTTTTAATCCAAACTTTTCATATTTTCATTTTGTTATCATATAAATTTCTTTGTAAAACCCTATTACCGAAGAAATGATTAAAGCATACTTGAACATAAGTGGGTAGTTGTTGTTGGAGCTGGAGTTCCGCAATTTTGCGAGGTCGAATCTGCTGATCCCTCATCCTTTGCCACGACAGCATCCACTGTTGCTGCACTCTGTTCATCAATCTACCGATGAAGCCTTGGGTTGGGTGATCGTGAAAAACACACACAAGAAAAGCAACAAAAACCAATTTTTTTGCAAACATTGTATCGATTTTTTCAAATTATTGCGAAGATGATTATGTCTTCCACACAGCAGACTCTGGTAAAGTTAAAAGTAATAAGCCTATGCTGAAGATTAACCAAACATATCTTTTTAAATTCCAGTTGCTGACCAGATTTTACGTTTCTAGCATAAATAAACGAGTTCTCGATTGATCTGAGCTCAGCGATAAAAATTATTTCCTATTGACAAAAATATCTTCTCGCACGATTTCATCGCATTTGATTGTAGCGACCGCAAGTTACCTCACCTCATCAAACTGACATAAAGTAACCTAAATCTAATTAAAGTTTTGAATTGCTTGGGAATTTTTGAAAGGTTGCGTTACCCCATTGCATAACCGCATTTCGTCACCATCTCGTCCAGAATACGACCGCTGCTATGCGCAAATAATTTCTCCATTATCGGTTAAATATGGTTCCAGTAGGCCAGTAAAGGTGTTTTGTACCCTAAGGTGTCAGCTTCTTGCTGGACGTCACTGACAGTCTCTCGCACTGACGAAAGCGCAAAAATGCCTGTCCGGCCGATCGGCGACCGCAGTAGGAACACTACGTACTTACCTTTTTTTAGAGAACGTCTCGTAAAACTCTTTTTCTAGAATCTAGAAGATGCCCGCAGTAGCTTTTGCTACATCGAAATTGCCAAACAGAAGATTGTAACCATTACGTCAAAAACCAGGGTGCACAAGCTTAAGAAGGATTTGAAAGTGTGTAAGATTTTAAAAAACGTTGAGAAGAATTGGCTTGTCTAGGCTATACGAACCACAGTGCACAAATAGTATAGCTTTGCAGTGATCAGCGCTATAAGAATTGTGGGCCCTTTTTGGAATGGGGAACCAGCTATCATTAAGTTTATAAAACTCATAATTAAGTGCAAAGTAACTACCTCCAAACAATTGTTCAAAAATTTTGCTTCATTTTTGCTGGAAAATTTTCTGGATACGCTCCTATGCTAAGCCAATAGTGCAGTGCTTCTCATCTGGGGGTCCACGATGGTGACCTGTTGAAGGGGCACACGAGGCCTGCTGAAAAGGTCCACAACCTGCTACTCGCAATGTTGGGCAGTACACGGGGTACAAAAGTACCGTGGTACTGTAACGCTGTACTTTTTTAGTACTGTTACGAGTGACAACGATACTTTTAAAAATCTAGCCTACCATTTTTGATACCGTCGTTACTTTTTTGACTGTTTTACTCCATGTATCGGTACTTTTTTCAATGAACTTTGAGCGCAAAAACCGGAAAATTTTTTGCATCAGATGCACAACTTACACTTGCAACTTCAAAGATGAATTTTAAACCGTGACCGCTGCCATTAGTGAACAAGGAAATTGAAGTGAATCAGTTTTCCTGTGATACGCGATAGGAAAATAATCATTTTTCAGTACGCAAAATTTGCAAGTCAAAAAGATACGTCGTGACGTTTTCTGCCATGTGCACCGGTACGCTATAATTGCAGGTACAACTCAAATGGGATTTTTAAACAATGTTATTCATCACTTATCTGTTCCTATTGGCTTTCGAGTGATGTGTTGCCCAAAATACTCAATATGAGTTTCATCATAAGACAGAGCCGGCGCCAGAGCGGTCGACTTATGGGGGACAAACGTTTATCAGGGGCGGCCCAAGTTTGGAATAATTGGCCAAATTGTGCACTAAAGCCAAAGTTTGCTTGTTGATCGGGGGGAGAGCAAGCTAGACAGTGGCGTTGGAAGTACTTTTCAGTAGGGGGGGGCTGAAATTTGCGTTACCAGACCCCCTTTTTTGTTATCGCAACATACATCATGCGTATCAATGTATCATGTACTTTGCTTCAATAAAAGGCACTCGTAGACAGCTTGATGAACTCAAGCTTTCCTCTAACTAGCATAACACACAGTAGCCAGATCGACGTTTGTAAACGTGTTAACATCCTTTAAATGAGCTTACTATCCGTTCACAAGCTCCTAGTCTCAGGCTCCTAGGCAGGAACGTATTTAAGGGGGGCGTTGTGCCGTACCCCCCTTTTGTCTCTGCCTTTTAGTAAAAAAGAACAAAACTAATGGTGCCAAGTGACTGAAATATGCCAGACTCTTTTGATGGTTTCCATATAGCTTGTGTCCAGGGGCGGATCCAGGGGGGTAGGATGAGGGGTATGCATTCATCTACCAGCCATTTTCAAAACTGTTTTTGATGTATACAATTTTTCCATAATTTCGAACTTCTGTGATAGCTATAAGCCTTACGCCCTAAGCACGCATAATCAAAAATATACGAACAAAATGCATCGTAATTGGCGAAGCACTCAGAATCAAGGTCAAAAAATAAAACAAAATTTGCCTGATAATTATTGAAAAAGCACCAAAATAGCCATTACAGCATGTAAATTTTCAAAATTTTTCCCAGGTAGCATGCCCCGGACCCCCCTAGAGCTTTTCTTGATTCTCAATCAGCTTCAAATTTCTTCTGGCGAAAATAACACGCTTGAAAAAAGTGTGGAAATTATGGCCCCCCACCCCTTTTAAAATTTCTCGCAACGCTACTGCTTCTAGGATGTGCTATCTAATTCAAATTTGATATTTTGTTGTGTCACTGTTATTTGCCCAAACGTTTTTTTTTAATTGGAGAAAATTTAACTGTGACATCATAATAAAGCTCTAAGAGCTTTGCACGCGAAGTTATTTACCATAAAATTCAACAGTTTTTGCGATTTTGTTCAACTTTGTCACAAAGTCGCAAAAGTTAGTACTGTACGTTGGTTTAATAGTAGAGATGGCTCGGACTGACTTTTTTGAGGTCCAGACCGCCCACGGCCCGGAACCTCTAGCCCAGTAACTGTAACCGACCCAGCAACTCATACCAAAAATAAAGCCCAGCCCGCCCAAAGCTAATTTTTTTACGAACCTTTAATCACATTAATCAAACTTGAGGGATTTCAAAAATTGTGAGCAGCTCGTTAGCGGCACAGTAAAAAGACCGGTTAACGGCTCGTTATTGGGTCTCTTAGCTGCCCATGCCATCTCTATTTAATAGTATCAATCGGAAAAGTTCTTCTCCCTCGAAAAAGTCCTAGTTGCGCACCTGTTCACTTGCAAACAGTTAACAATCTACTAAAACAGTAACGGCCAGTAAAGATTGAATTTTTTCAGTACATCACCTCAGCCACAGCAATCGACATGGATATCATCAGGATTTGCGGCAAACTTTTTTATCATAAAAGAACCATAGGGGCTTACTAGAAGGCAACATTTTTGCTACTCGTTTGATGATAAATTAATTGAAAAACATTCAGAGCGCCTTCAAACAAATATGAGAATGAATCCATTACTGGTTCGCAAATTAGCCTTAGAAGGCTACCTAAGCATAATTTTGCCGAAAAAAAAAATCAGAAATTTTTTGTTTGAAAAGTACCGAAAATCGGTACCGAGTACCGTTATAGTCGTTACTTTTTAACAAATCTACCGTCATCGGTACCGACGATACGTTTTTAGCAAAATATCGCTATCGATATCGTTGTTACTTGTAAAGAATCGAGAGCCCAGCTCCGGTTACTTGAATTTGATTTACGGACGGCTTTTCTGGCATTCAAGATTTTTTGCCTTACACACCCATTTGTGGGGTTTCCTGCAGGGAAAACTCCGATTTTGCTCTTTCACACACCATATGCAGGCTTTGCAACAGAGACCTTTTTATCTTCTTGGGGGTCCACGGAATTATCAGAATAGGCATGGTGGTCCACAAACCAAAATGAGTTGAGAAGCCCTGCAATAGTGGCAATATTCATATCAAAATACTGCCCGAAACATCTTTTTAGATACGGTCCTGTCTTCGCCAGTCGCATCAAAATATCGTTTATAAAACGAAAATGTTCTTTTTGCAGGAGTTATCACCAAGCTTTTCTAAACAAATTGAAACAGCTTACACAAAACTTTTTCATAGATATTGCACTTGAAGGGTAATTTAGTCTGGTCGAATTCGTGTTTACACGATTAAGTCTCGAAAGTTGGTGTCAATTTGCTTTCAGCAAGCGACATTTCACTATCTTTCACTCACCATGGGCATACGCAGATATTTTCAGAGGGGAGACGCTTCCTGAAGGAGAATCGAATCCAAGTTTCCCAGTTACATAGCAGGCTTGTTGCGGATGCAGTAAGTCGAGGGTTTTAATGCAATTCTCTGTGTCAGTAATGAACTTGGAGCAAGCAGTGTTTGTAACCGACTCTGGCGCTTTTGACTGTTAAAGGTATGTTGAGCTAACTGCAAAATGCACACGCAGTTGAAATTTTCACACCTTTAGCAGGGTAATCGTAGATCAGCAATGTGATCTTTAGGTGCAGTGGCCTGTGGCCGTGCTAATTCTTCAAACTTTTTTTTTACCTGTGCGGTCTATTCTACAATCGTTATAAGCAGAGATGGGCAGTACCGGGTACTATTGTACCGCGGTACTTCTTTTAGTTTAAAACGGTAATTTGCACTCATGGTTCTGTGGGTCATGTGCCGAGTGTGAGCCCATGATGAGCCTCTGCGTGGCGTGTTTCGTGCTTGCCAAATGCGTAGTGCAAGGGCGAAACTAGGCAATGCGGGGCCCTCCTCAAAATCATCTTTCGGGGCCCCTAAAAATTTTTCTTGGATGGTGATACAAAAGAGCGAGCCCCGAAGGGGCAATGCCAAGCTAGGAGGGTCTGGGGGCATGCCCCCCCAGAAAATTTTGCGGAATTTGACCTTATTTTGGAGGCTTTTTGTGCGTTTTGAGTCTTCAAAATTCCTGTTTTAAAAAGGTTTAATAGTCTGTTTTACTAGGTCCCTTCTAAACTCATTAAAATGATGCTGCAAGCAAACCCTGCTCTAACATTTCGTTACCTATGCGAAGAAAAAACGTTTTTAAGGCTTATTTTTGCACTTTTCACTTGAGGGGCCCTTGGTATGCTACTAAACGCTTGTTTGCTAGTTTTGCGACTGCTATTTTTCGTAAAATTTGCTTGGGTCCCCCACGGCCAAAAGCATAAATATGGTATGGGGGCCCCACATCGCGCGCATTAAGACAAAAAAATATATTGAATCTTAGAATAGGCCTACTTAAGGCACCTTTATCTAACGTTGAGTAAATAGTACTACTACGTACTGACTACTTACGGAGCCCCCTTTTTGTACGGGGCTCCCCCCGGTTGGGGGGTTCGGGGGGCGCTAGTTTTGGCACTGCAGTAGTGACTGGTTAGTGATCAAAGGTGCAGAACATTACGGTGCTACTGATATGTACACGTTATTGAGCAATTTCAAGTCCAACCGGTCCAATGGTCCAGCTGATAAAAGTACCGTACCGAATACCGCGATACTTTTTCTGAAAGTACCGCTACCGACGATACTTTTTTATGCAAGCACCGGTGTACCGACGGTACTTTTAAAGAACCGAATGCCCAATACTGGTTATAAGCTTTAGCAGTCTACTGTATGTCGTTTAGTCGCTGTTTCTTGTTTTTTGCCTCGCCGTGGTTTGTGTTTTCTATGTTTATTATTTCATGGCCGGAAACAACAATTCACTACTGCTACTGTATGTTATTAATCAGTAATTGGGCGGTCGGTGTGACAACCGCGTATAATTCAATCAGCCGACGGCGAAACTTCATGTTTAAACGTGATGAAATAGTAAACTTGTGTCTTGATCAGAGCTAACGCCGAAAGCACTGCAATGTAAATCGCTAAATTAGCAACGTTCAAGCGTCTCTTTAAAAATTTCTACAGCAATGCTTGCCTTCATTTTCACATTAGGGCCCGGTTAACCACACCCTATAATGCGGTTGCTGCTTACTATACATCTGCTGACATTATCATTCGAAATAACTTGCTTCTTTACGAAATAACTGACCATCTATTTTATTGCCTGCTATCAGTCAATGTGAACATCAGCTAGTAAAATTAAGGTAACATATAGGTTAAGTCCACACACACCCTTTCGCACTTTGAACCCTCGCTCTTGGCTTGAACGTGTTTAATTAAAATTTTTAAACTAATGAAGCAACGAGTAAGCATTGAAGTCCAAAAAAGTGGAATAAAGATTCGGCAATTTTTTTGAATTGCCATGCATATTTGTAGTGTAGGTGACCACCTATGCTAATTTGGTAATCCTAACAGTTCCAAGTTGGACAATTTTTTGTGTGCCATTATAAATTTCAATGAATGTACATAAATAGCGTACCGGTATTTAATCAATGATGAATATATGATGAAAACGACAAAAACTAATTTGAGAGGGTCAAAAAAGTGTTTCTGTGCAAGAGTCCGTTCATGATTGAATCATTTTTTGAGAATATCAATTAACTTATGCCGCTGCGATTTGTAAATTCGATGCTGCCCAGAAGGTAGTTTCAATCCCAGTCCGGCTTTTGTTTACCCGCAAAATTCTACCATCAAGCATAACAGAAATGGTAAATCCATGAAGAGCAAAAGCATGACAATCAACGAAGATTTGAAAAAGGACACTTGTTTTTTAAGATCCAAACGACTTTTTCACAAGTTACGAAGCACTCTCAGAATTACCTTTTACTGAACTTACGAAAATTGCGTAAGTTAGCATCAATATTTCAATAACATATTGTTTATTGATAGATTTGCTTTTCTACGATGCATATCATTAACATAACTTTAACTGATGAGGCGAACACCTGACAAAACAAAACACGGAATACTATTATCGATATTTGTAGAAACAACCAACTGATGGGGTTCCCAACTTGTCCTTACGATGCCACAGTCCTATTTCATCACGCAAATGTAAACGATAGACACCGCTACGTATATGTATCACAGTGACAGAATTAAATCTTGCCAAGATACAACTTTACTAGCACCTATTCTACACAGCTTATGAAAACAAAATCAGTATCTGAAAGTCTTTAATAACCATATGTTGTGAAGCTATTAATTTGAACCAATCAGCTCCAAAAGAGCAAGCAATCATAACAAAGTACACAAAATATAACTAATTAAAAAGAATATTGAACAGAGCATTGATAAAAGTGCAAAAGAGAGCTGGCGTTTTTAAAAGTCCGCACTAAGCAAGCTTTTTAGCTATGTGCCAAATGCGATCAGCTCCAGCTGTGAATCGAATCCACGACGAAGAATCTGCGACTCAATGCGATAGCACCGAGCTATATCGCGGATAACGTAGCTGAATAGACCAACTTCTGCATTTGTACAAACGAACTTTAAAGAATGACATTGGGATAACACCTGGGCATTTTGACCAACTTCAGTCATAATCACAGAAAGGTTGCGGATTTGAGGAATGAAATTGTCAAGAACTATGACCGGTTTTAGCAATTGTACCATAACTATCCGGTAAATAGTACATCGCAGTCTCGTAAGTGTAAAAAGTAATACAGCAAGCAGGAACTACTCGTACAAGATTGGGAACAAGACCCTTGTAAAATCCTCTCCAACCTTCGTTTCTGTAACACAAAAATATGGTCGTGTTCAATTCAATATTTTCTCCCGTTCAAGCTTCGCATCTCTTCTATTAAAACGAGTATTATTCTGCTTGGCAGATTTTCAGAAGATTACGCAAAAGGAAGCGCAAGAAATTCCTATAAGCCTTAAACGGGTCTGAATTGGTACAATGTGAGAAAAATTTATCAACTGGGAATTACACTGTTGCAACCATTACCTGTCTACATGTCAAATTTTGTGGGCTTAGGGCAGCGGTTCTGGGTCATCTTTTTGATGTCATAATTTAATGAAGTAATAATGGCATCAAAAAATTGACCATGACGCAAAAACTAGGACCAAGAAGCGCAGATCTAAAGCCCACAAAAATTGGGCATGACAACAGAGTTCATGTCCACTCTTTTTACCTACTTTTTCTACCAGCATCTGAAAGCATTTACCAGTTAGATTCCTTGTACCTATTAATGCTTTTCGTCTTCAAGCATTCTCTATCGTTTTGACGATGCAAAAATAAGAACACCGCAGTACCACTGAATATTGTAATACTGCGGAGACGTCGGCTCACCTTGCAGTTGAAACAACAGCGTCTAGCACACCGTTGTACGCTCGATGTTGTTCTTGCAACCGAGCTCTAACAACTTGATACGGATATGTTGATGAAGCGGCTACGAGCTTGGATATGGAAGACATCATTAGTATATCAAAAGTGTCCTGCAATAAAGCACAAATTTTTCAACTTTGAGGTCAAGTTTAGTCAAAGAGTAATAGAAGCCATACAAATGCAATAGAAGAATAGCGATATTATAATACATAAAATCAAATAAACTTCTTCGTCAATATGTAAAGTTTTGAAAAGAAATATCGTGCAAGCCACACGTGAAAAAAGTCAGTATCAAGCCAAACCTCAATAAAAATAAACACAAAATAAAAAATGATGTGCTATGAAACGGCATACATACCATTTTATGATTGACGTTAATACCTTTTCTGTTCGCATTCCACAATTTTAATTTTTCATACACTAGAAACTGAACGGCGCCATGGCTTGTACCAATTAAACCAGGAACGAAGCCCTACAAAACATTTTTCAGGGTTCAAATATATCTAGTTGTAGCATAGCGCCTTGGAAAAAGTAGATTCATTGTAACATCACTGTAAATTCCAGCATGCAAGTTTAGAACGCAGCTTTAAAGTGTCGTTCCAGAGCGATGAGACTGGGTTTTAGAATCCAGAAAGAGTCCCAATAAAAACAATTCGTAAAAATAACCTTCGTAAAACGCTGGACGCAACAAGCAAGTGGAGAATCGCAAAGGACGATAAATCTGATTGACATTGCAATACACTAAAGCTAAATGATCCATGAAATGTAACATTTACCTTTACTGGAGACGACGGTCAAGAAAGTTTTTATCATGCACATGTAATTTGCGTGTGTTTCGTCATGATATTGCATTATATCAGGAAGGCAAGAGTCGTGTGATTGCGGCTATTGCAAAGGAAAATAAACCTGGCCGTAAGCCGCGGTTTCAACATCATTAGGTCTCTTCAACTTACTAGGTTAAAAAACTAAAACAAGCCGACCCCAGAATTTCTTCACCAATGAGACCTTTAATCAAGAGTTTTTTGTTAACAAGAAAATCATCTTACTTTATACAAGCCTCTTATACCATTGCGTTGATAAACGTCTCTTAAGGCATGCCACATTCCTCTATACGCGGTTTGTTGGGTTTCATATTGAAGGCATAGACGAGTTTTGGTCATCCACACAGGATTGGTTACAACCAAAGTCAAAGCGCCTAAAAAAATATTACATTTTCCTTTTTTCGCAAAAAAAAAAAAAAAAAAAAATTGACGCATTTTTCTTAAGCCACTATTTTCTCGGTCAAGCAAATTCAATTACGCTTAAATCCAACAGACCGCATAAAACCAGCCCAAAAAAAAAAAAAAAAAACAGAGAGAGACCCTTCAAATTGTTCTTCGCACAACGTTAACAGATTTTCATTCACTAACTGTAATCACAGACGCCATTCGCAAATAAAATATACTCAGTCTCGTTATTCATGTCAAAAAGAATAAAAAAATACTTGACTTTTCTGAATTGAAACAACGTGCAATCTCACCTGAGATAACACCACAGCATAAATACTGGCTGACTGCAAGAGGCTGTGATGGATTTCCATCATTTAAATATGATTTGATGGAATTATAACTGAAAAAAATGACAAAAACGTTACAACAGTGTTGAAAATAACTTCGAATTAATACGAGCTGATAAGGTGATAAACATATCTTAAAACACAATAATTCTACATTTAAAAACGCGTTTCTCTATTTCATAACAAGGAACAGCTTTCAAACACTAATATGAATGCGAAGATAGGCAATTATCAATCCAACTTCAACCAGACTTGAAGAACATATACATACATTTTGTCACTTACTAAAAAAAATATAGACCCCAACTCAAACCATTTCCAATAAAATTAGGCAGAACGCCTGCATAGAGGCCTCTTACACCTTGTTTTCTCCACACACTTTTGGCAAGATTCCACATTGAGGAATACTTGGGTCGTGATGAAAGACCATCACTAACTAAAAACGAGTAACAAATAAATTTTTTTTAACGCTAACTAAATCCCTAAGAATCGAGATGGTAGAAACATGAAAAGTTACGCAAGAAAATATTTAAGAAAATATATAGAAACATGAAAAGTTACGCAAGAAAAAATAGAAAATATCTTAACAATTTTAGGCCTCTACAGATCCAATTTATAGTCCCAACAGGTTCATACTGGGTCCCCAATTTTCCCTCTGCTAAAACTCCACGATTGATCAAATAATTATGCCAAAATAAGATAAAAATAAACCGATCGCAAAATGAAAAAACTAAGCAGATAGGAACAGTCTTCACGAACTGCATTAAATAAAAATTCTAAAACGAATAATCGCAGCACAAGAATTGTTACAGCTGAATGGCTTAAAATTTTAGAAATGACTAACTGGGTATTGAAAGATCGCTAAGCGATTTTAATAGCGATCTACTGTTCAGACTTTCAACTTCCAATGTCCCTACTAGCCATTCGGCAACTATTTCTTGAGCGTAAATCGCTGTAACAGATTTCAAAATTTATTGAAACACGATCACGGAGAAAATTTTGTACCTAGCTGCAAAAACCTAGCAGTGGTCGTTCAGTAATACCATATCTAGCCCGTAAATGACTTACCAGAAAACCTTATCTTGATCAAATCAAGTGGATGAAGTATTGATGTTGATACTGTACCACCTAATACCCCCGATACAAAATGTTTATAATTGTACGTCGCTGACATCAAATTCACGAAGAAATTGTATCATAACAAAAATACACTGACCACAGCCTATCTATTTGTCTTTAGCCTTATGTTCGCTGAAGCAAACCTACATAAAAACAAATAGTTAAATGAATGGCTTGGTTTTACACAAAGAATTTAAAACACGAAACTGGTTGATTCCATAGAGAAATTATTTTTGCATAGGCCTACCGACAATACATCTAATAACTATACCCACATAATTTTATTAGGCGATACGTAAAATCGTACCTTTTGAAAGCTAAAAGTTGTAGAAAGACTGAAGTTTTGATTTACCCTTAACGACGGAGGGTGTCATTTTAAAACCCTTGTAGTTTGAAGTCCATAATTCAGATTTACTTATATTTTCTTTTTTTAGCATAACAGCACAAACAGGTCAAACGTGGAGAAACAACTAACTAGCGAAGCAAGCGATGTATAACGGCAATAAAACGCACGATAATTTTACAACCGCAATAAGCAAGCAGTGGTAGTGTAATTGCAGGCTGCGCTCACTCGCTGCATTCGGGCAGTGCATTTTTCGAAAAGGGATTTTTTGCATCTACTGCACATGCCAGCAGAACCGTTCATTTTGCACTTTGTCTTTGACTTGGCAGTTTCGTGTTGAAGGACATGGAGGTGGTTGGAAGTTTTGATCTGCACCAGCATCACCTCTTTCTGATTGACATGGTAGAACTCTTTACGATAGGCATGCCAAGTTCTTCCGCCAAGTAATGAAAAAAATGCCCTCTTGAAATTTTTATGCTATTGATTTCTTTAAATTTGTATGCTTTTTTATGCCATTGATTGTCTGACTCTATTCCAAGGATCTCTTCATCCTCAACTTCAGATATATCTTCGGGTATGTCACGTAGAGTAGACAAATACTTTTCAACTGATCCCTCTTTTTGAGCCATTTATTAAGCTAAAGCCTACACAAGGAATAAATGCTGCTGGCTAACCAAACTTATGAACAGTTCATTTTTGACATAAAACAATGAAACTGTTATTGAAGAAACGTCACAGACAATTGCATAATAAAAAGATTTGACAATTTGTGAAAACTGTACAATGGGTGTCAAAATGACACCTTCCGTCGTGCAAGATAAATTACGAAAATTAGGCCACGTTTAGTTTTCCACACAAAAAATTAATACAGTATAACGTCAAGCTCATTAAAGGACTAAAAGTTGCAAAAGGAATCGGTTCAACAGCAATTGGATTTGAATTAGCAAAACTTTATTTTTCAAACGAAGTCAAAATGACACCCTCCGTCTTTGTAGTGTTAAGTAATATAATGTACAGGTTGTAAAAGGCGATAAAAAATTACAAAAATGACAAACTATAACTATCAATATACGAATTTCCTTTTGAAAACAAAAACTTTAAGATTTGCAAGATTCCATAGAATACACACAACACTAAATATGGGTTTACCTTCGAAAAAAAGACGAAGGGAGAGTTTTTTCTTTTACTATGACACACAGCTTGGCTTAGTCAGTTGAGCAAAGAGCAAAATGACGTCATAAAAACAAACAAAGCTCAGCGATGCTCAACTATGATTTTTCATGCAAACCCACGTTAAGACGCTCGTTCATTGCACTGGCCTAAAATACAAAGTGCATCTAAAAACTGAAAATTAAAGTAAACTGTGCTGTTGTTTTTCCACTAGACGAAATCATAAATGAGCCTGAGAAGCCTGAACAGCACAATTACAGCAGCTGCAAGAAAAGCTCATCCTAAAAAGCTTGGCAGTTATGACAATAGATGGTTTAAAATCTAGTAAAACGTTATCATGAAGAAAATAAATCATAAGAAAAATAAGCAAGCATAAAAAAACGGAAAGATATGAAATGTACGATACTGCTCACAAACAATCGCTACAACATCGCATGAAACAAGTGCATTAGAATGAAACCAAAATACGAAAAATCCTGCATTCAGAATCGAAATTTAAGAATGGTTAGACAAAAAAGAACCAACAGGCAACTACACTGATCACAATTTATCTCCTAAAAATTACCCTGAAATGCTATATTGTCGCCAAATCAATGTTCTTGTATTTATCGTGCAACAACTAATAAAAAAACTTTGAAACTATCCACTTCTTCTGTAAACTTGCTGCTGCACCCTTTCGCTGAATTGCAATTGCCCCACTCTCCACAGGCACAAGATGAAAAATAAATTGCACACCATGTCCAGACCCAGAACCCAACTGGCAATTCAACGATGGCGAAGTTGCAGAACTGGGTCTATTGTAAAGGTTATGCAAAAGTTTGTAAATTTTGCTACACTGAAGAGAGTCAGTTAAACTGCAACACAGCTAGACAAAGCTTTTCTTTAGTCTCTTCTTAGATTTTTCAGTCTCGCTTCTAAGTCAGCATCTTCATTATCAGCAGATCCACCTCCTCCAGCGCCCAGAGCAGTTGGACCGGCTTTGGCATGAGTAGGCTTGTTCGTGACACCTTCTTCTGGCTGCAGACCGCTAAGTTCGTCGTTCAGTTGTAAACCCAACTCATCAAAAACTTGCTTAACTATTGCGTTTCTGCAAATACAAGGAGCATTGTTCAGCCGTAAAACCTAAAAAATGCAAAACTCCATGCAAATACATCAGTGGTAGTAAAATCTATCAATATTACTTTATTCCATTAATACGACAGCATTTTTTACTGACTCTAGCAGTCCGTTTCACGCTTATGCTATCTCTAGGGAATCTTGTAGAAATAGAACTTGTTGCAAGTAAATTTGGCGCACCTTTGCTCAATATTACTCAATAAAAAACTAAAAGCCATGGTGTCGTATATTCTGTGAGCAGTCTTGACTGCTTAATCCTTTTTCTGTTAATTACAAATTGACAATATTTAAATGAACAAAATCTCAACAACCTAACATCAATGTGTGAATCTCAAAGGTGTTACTTGGTCGAAACCGTCAGCTTATGGAGATAACATTGCTTCAACCCTTCACAAACAAATTATGCTGCAAATTGAAAATAAACTCAAACTTCTTACGTTTCTTCTTCATCATCTTCACCTCCCATCGCATCATCTACTGCATCTTCCATCATCTCGGTCTTCATGTCCAACTCTTCAGTCTGTCGTTCAAAATCTCGCATGATCTTTTGGAACTGAGGCAGCTTCATTTGCTTGTTCATGGCTCGCATTGCCTGGATACAAAGTTTTGTGTAAGTTAAACGAGTGCCGCTAGCTGTTACGCTGCAACAATTTCCTCACACCTACAGTATTTAAACCAATGTATCAAATCTACGGGCTACTTGGGATTTTAGTTAAGACACACCGCTTTGCAGCAGGAAAAGAGAGGTCTAAAGTAAGTGCCAAAATGCAACGTATTTGTTCGTCATGTTTGCTTTTTGTTTTTTCTTTGTCGGGGAAAATGTTAAGAGTCATAATGTATCAGCATTCAGCAGGGACCGAAAGTAATAAGTCAACAAAATAAAAAATATCCTTTTTATTTTTTCCCGATTGTAGGAAACCGATTTTCCATTTAGGATCAAATCGCGTATCCAAAACAACTTGCAACACTGAGTTTATCAGTTTCATCTATCACAAGTGTGCCACAGAACACAACCCATACTTTTGTGACTCCTTTCATTGCCTGCATCATTGCGTCTTGTCCTTGCAATGTTGATATCTTGAGTGATACTGCTTGTATGTTTGCTTTCATCACAATAAACTTCTTCACATATCGTTTTGTTCGAACAAGATCTCTTGCCATTATTCGCACAGCATCCTGAAATGTATAAAACGTAGTAGATCAAAATTACCACACCACAAACCTTGCAGGAAAAACTTCAACGTCCTTTTGTAAATAATAATTGCTTTGATTATCCATTGAAATAGCAGTAGCCAGTTGCAACTTGCAACTAGCATAATATAAGGTTGTGGTCAGTTTGTACATATCACTTCTTCCATCCTAATTTGAGTAAATGCATTTTTATACTCATCTACATATTTATCCTCCCATCACAAGAGAGTGATCAAAGCGCTATAACGAACTCGCTTGAAAGTAGCCGACCATCTACCTATCACTCTAAGATGAGGGAATTCCGCTAAGTGCCTTCCCAACGGGACAACGAGTAAACCTGCCGGCTTGTTCTCCACACTATCCCTTTAATGCTGAGAATCAAGCAGGGAAGTTGTGGATACCACTTTGAAAGTCACTGGTTTGACCTGACTCAAAATCAAACCATCATACAGCACCAGAGAGGCGAACGCTCTTACCACTCACCCATCTGCGCTATAAAAAAATAATAACGATACGAATTCAAAGACTTGGAATTTAATTTAATACAAACGTCATACCAGTTACACCACAAAACAGTTAACAAACAACGCACCATCTGCCCTTCTTTTGCCATTTTTTTAATGTCCACAACGATCTTTTTTTCTTGCTGTTCCATTTTGACACGTTCGCGATCAAGGTTTCTCATTGTTTTATCCAGCAGACGTTTGTTCTCCCTCAACATTTGCGCAGGTGTTTTCTTCTTTCCAAAAAGCCATTCCATTATATTCTATGATTTAACTACGCAAAATATCTTTTAACTATTTACAGAATTAGGAAAAAATAACTTCTAAACAACTGAATTTTAGTGGCTAATCAAACAGTAACCAGAAAAAAAAAAAGAAAACAGTATCACACACTGTACAGGTATGCAAATTATTAGCAATTAATAATTAGCCAACATTGTAAAAACTTGGCTGGGCACTGTAGCCAAATCAATTCATGATCATTCAGTGAATAAGAACTGCTGAGTAAAATGCAACAAGTCGGGGCTGGCATGGCACGTAGAGATAATCAATTCACTGCAAAACAATTGTTGGTTTTAACAGGTACCATGCATAACTATTTCTGGTGATAATGCTGTGATCTGTAGTATATAACTACAACAAAAACTGAAAACACACTCAGTTGATCAACTCACAAAGTTGCCAAAAACACCTCAATTATTCAACTAAATTGCGCAAAAAGAACCTATGTTTCAGGTCATACAAAGTTACCAAGTCATTATGAAACATAGCATCAATAAGTTAAAAACATGAATCAGAGTGCTAAAACCAGTTAAGTGTTAGTTTGCGTTAAGGACTGAATGTTTCTGAGTAAGACATACAAAGCATGATCTTACTCTTTCTCACAAGCCAAACTTTTGGAGAAAAAGCAGTGCATGCTATCTTAAATTCGTGTGGCCCATTAAAGAAAAACTTTAGCGTAAAATCAAGACTCCAAACATATGCATGAAGTTGCAAAGTAAAAAAAAAAACGATGTAAAAATGAACAAAGTTTAAAGAATGAAGTTATGCTGTGCTATAAATTAATAAACTGTTTAGGAACAACTCTTAATATTTCAGCGCAATGGGGACTTGTTGTCTCATCAAACCAAGCAGTTACATGCACATTATCCAAAACCACATAATACAGACGATCAGAGCATTTATTGCGTCTATAACTAGATCGAGGATCTGCTTGCAAAAGATCAGTAATTGCTTGTTGAAGTTCTTCTGGTTTTAAGTGATTTAAAACCCAATCTTTTTCAACCAGATCACTTGAGGATTTAAATTTGGAAAGATTTGACAAAGCGCGATCTGTGAAGGATACAGTCAAGCTTGGAATCGGAGGATGTTGGATCCAATCCGCCGCACGACTAGAGTTAGATGCCACTTGATCAACACCAACTTTATCACTCTCTGCAACCATGTCTTTTGCATCAGATGAAGTGCAATCACTGCTTGCATTAGGATAATAATTGGAAGAGAGTTCTGTATTGTTATCTTCAACATTTACACTTGAACAAATATCATCATCTACACATTCAGATTGCAGCACACTAAACAATTGAGGTTGATCGTAAATTGTAATGTAAGGTTTCACATCAATAATTGGTGTTCCATCAACTATATCAATTCCCGTTAAATACAGAGTATCTTTATCAACCTTTGTCAGTTTGGCTAGGGTCAAACCTATTGGATTTGGGCGATGAGGAGACCTGGTTGAAAATACTCCACTTTTGGAACCATTCAGTCGAGGAGGTTTAACTTTAGCTTTGACTGATTTATCTTTGTTCAAATGAAACACAAATAATAACCAAACATGAGAAAACGCAGCCAAACCTTCAATACTATGATCAGGATTATTGAATATGGACTTTTGTATAGTCAAACTTCCTTTGGAAACGGATGATATACTGGGCTGTCTTGGTGTTCCATTTTTTTCCACATAGCAACTTTTCATGTAACCAATTGGTGTGAAAAAATAGTCATTCATTTTTTACGCACAGCACAAAATAGTCAACTGTTTAAAATAAAAAAGATACAAGCCCATGCAGCATAAATTTACCGTGCACACATGCCTAGTTTCAGTGGGCCATAAGACCACAAACTTTCTGCATCATATTTAAACAGAAGTGATTATGACAACAAAAACTTTTGCGATGCAAAAAGTCTGTGGCTTTTTGGTCCACTTAATCTGGACATGAGGACAGGACAATTGTTGTCAGGATGCCAGCCACTTTGCCTTACAATTACTTTTGATTCTGCAACAGCAGCAAACTGCTTGCAAAAATTTTCAGTGCACTCCAATTCTGAACTGAAAAAAAAAAAGAGGAAACATGGCTGATAGCAGGATAAGTGATAATCACTAAGGTGATGACTAAAAAAGTTTTTTGATAATTTCAAAACTCCTGATGTGGGATGGGGTGAACTTTTTTTGCATATAAAACGAAAATGGGGTTGATTCTTCATTTTGTTAAAAAAAGTTACCCCACCAAATGACTTTTTTGCACCCCATTTTTTGGCCATCTTTTGCCAACTGTAAATTATTGCAGCAAATTATGCACTGATAAGTTTATGTGGACGATGCTCCTTGTCATTTGACGGTTTTTAAAAAAATTTTATTCAAAACGAACAATCAGGGCCAGACATATAAGCAATTTGGTGTTCAAATATCAAACATCGCCCTCCAGTGGAAGAATCGAATATTAACTGTTTCAAAGAGCTAGAGCGATTCAGATAATTTTTAATGGTGGTTGCCCATTTTTAGCAATAAGGAGTTCGTTTATGCACTCAGATAAGAGGTAATTTCTGCCACTAGATGACAGCAGCATCATTTTTTAATTTTTAATGAATATGCTTTGCACTGTACATGCGTGACTTTTCAAATGTTTTCATTTCGCCTTCATTAATAGAAACACACATCACGATAGCGACTACCAAATCTATTGAAAGAAAACAAACAACTTGTGCATTCACAATTTCAGATACAAAAACTTGCCCAAAACAGAAACTAAAAACCATCACAGCTTACTTTCAAAACACAAAAACTTGTTATTGAGATAGCTTGCTGCACGATAGAAGTTTAAGTGTGAGATATTTTTCATTAGTACACTTTTTATGCAGCTCTTTCATTAATTTCACTGCTCTTTCAGTGATCCAATTTTTTCATCAAACTTACAATTGATGTTACGGATTGGATGATTCGATTCTCAGTTTTTCACCTGTATGGGGAGAGTGCTATTTTTCATTCTATTAAAAGATAGCACCCCAATATTGCATTGAAGAATGACTTCATAGTAGAAGATCCTTCATGCCATCAAGGCTTCTTAACGATGGCTGTCTAAGCAAGTGACCGTGAGAAGACAAAAGTTGGTTCTTCTTTATTATGAACTAATGGATTGTTGTACCTATTTTAACCCTGACACACTGATGGGCTTTGTTGTTGGCCAGCTTTGCAAATGTAAATCAAAGATGTGCAGAATGCAGGAATTCCCATTGAACTACACTTCCATCATGGTGACATTGGAGTTTTGTTTTGCAAGTTCGGTAGATTGTGTCCTCTTACTGGATTCTGTATACTAACATTTGGATGGAGTTATGGCATTTTTTTACTTTTTTTAACTTTCTGGGAGAATAATGTTGGGACTAAGCAATCATTTCTAGCTTTTTCGATTTTTTTGAGGGACCTTGTGACATCTTAACCCATAGGCTACCTGTATCATTCCCTTAATGTTTTCATTTTAAATGTTTTACCTTGAAAAGAATCAGTAGGGTTTGTAGTTCTTTTAGAAGTGACGAATTTTATTTAAAGGGATGGGAGGTTGCTATGCCGCACAGATGAGACCATAGCTTGGTCGAAGCACGTATGCAGCTGCAAATGATTCGGTTACCCTATGGGCCTGTACTGAATAGTGAGGCTACTGGTAACTTAGTTGTGGGTTAGACCTTACAGGCTTTTTGACTGGAAGTTTTTGTTTCTGGCTAGTCGCCTACTAATGTGAGGGAACCCCCTAGAAAAGAAATAAAGCTGAAAAGTTAAGGTTAGCACTGCAACAAAGAGTCCTTACAGTCTGGAATGACTCTAGCCTGGATTGGCTGTGCAAAATAAGTCTGTCGAGGTTTTTTAGCTTTTGCTTCTCACCCTCCAACAACACTCGCTATCGACTTAAAATTTGATTTTTTATGGTACCGGTAGCCAAACACATTTGCATAAAACTCTTATTGAAGGCAGTGGATTGCATTTGTTGAACCTAGATTTTGGCAAACTTTTAGATCTCTCTGCAGATGTTTCAAATTTATGAAAAGACATTTTTAATCACAGAATGCCGTAGCGATTTAAACAAATATTTAAGCCAAAAAAAATTGGGTATTTTTAGACTAGTTTCTATGTGAATAAGATACCCCTGATGAACCCTACGGGGTGAAACAGGCTGTCGAGTTTACTAATGTGCTGAAGTGAATGTAATACGCTCTAACTTTGTTATGTAGCACTTTTTTGATCAGCTGTCCACACCGACCGCAGTTATTAGATTAGTTTACCAATAAACTGCAAAAAAAAAGAAATGATGCTGCTGCCATCTAGTGGCAGAAATTACCTCTTGTCTGAGTGCATAAACGAACTCCTCATTGCTAAAAATGGGCAACCACTATTAAAAATTATCTAAATCGCTCTAGTACTTTTTGAAACAGTTAATATTTGATTCTTCCACTGGAGAGCGATGTTTGATATTTGAACACCAAATTGCTTATATGTCTGGCCCTGATTGTTCGTTTTGAACAAAATTTTTTTAAAAAGCCGTCAAATGAAGGAGCATCGTCCACATAAACTTATCAGTGCATAATTTGCTGCAATAATTTACAGTTGGCAAAAGATGGCCAAAAATGGGGTGCAAAAAAGTCATTCGGTTGGAGAACTTTTTTTAACAAAATGAAGAATCAACCCCATTTTCATTTTATATACATAAAAGTTCACCCCATCCCACATCAGGCTAATCTTTTTTTTCGTAGTCATCACCCTAATAATCACATCATGTTACGATACACAAATTTAAAACGAAGCGACTTGGCGAATGGAACACTCATGGCATTTTTTTTTCCTTGTGAATGCTTATGCCTATACGCTTATGTCACGACCACACTAACACAATACTGCCAGAGATGTCCAGAGTCTAAAAATTTCAATCCAAATCCTAATCTGAAGGGTTAAAATCTGAATCCTAAAAAACTCAGGAAACAGAATCCGAATCCAAATCCTGTATTGGCATTATACACAAATTACATACCGGTATATACTAGAGATGGCACGGGCTCACTTTTTTGCAACCTGGACCGCCCATGGCCCAAAATCTCTAGCCCAGTATTTGTAACTGACCAGGCAACTCATCACAAAATAAAGCTGGACCCGCCCAAAGCTCATTCTTTTTACAAACCTTTTATCTTATTCAACTCAAACATAAAAACTGTAAAAAGGAAAACATCTTCAGCACCTTACTCTGTACCAGTTCTTACCAACATATCATATAGAATACAGGCATACCCGTCGGTATCAATACCATTTAAATAGACCTACCAATATTGTTTTGTAAAGTGGTACCGGTATCACTTGTTTTCTGAAAATTATTTCGACTTACAAAAAATTCAAGCACAGAGCACAATTACAAATCAGGCAAACCTACCGATAATCATGGTAATGAACATTAATTTTAAGGCAGAGGCTAAGGTTACGTGACCGTAACATTTGTCTCTTTGATTATTTTATTATCCCTTCACGCTTCCCTGATTGTACGAGAGCGTGACGAAGTAATAAAATAAACTAAAGAGGCAAATGTTACGGGCCCGTAACTTTAGCCACTTCCTAATTTTAATGTACCGGTACACATGTATATAGGCTAATTAAATGCCTACCGGTACTTCTCAAACTAGGCCTACCGTAGATTCTGACATGAAAAGTATACTGGTGTTTATTACAGATTAGCATTGTAAGTAGACCTGTAGACTGTTTCAGCAGTATACCGTCAACCGGGGTGACTTTGATGAGCAAGGTGACTTTGATCACTTTTAAAAAAAAGGTTCGTAACGTACCAAAAATCTGTTTTTCCGGTGTGGCTTTGCTTTCTGTCATATTTTGAAATAATTTTAGATCTAGTAGTGGCTAACAGGCGCTCTCGAGTTGTGCGGATTGCATCAAACTCGCATTTCACGCTATCGAACTCGCTTTCCACTATCGAAGCAGATCGATAAGAATAATGTTAGATCTAGTAGTCGCTGACAGGCGCTCTCAAGTTGTACGGATTACGGATCGTAGGGATTGCATCAAACTCGCGTTCCACACTACCGAACTCGTTTCTCTTCTTAATACTGCTAAAACATAATTTTTGGCTTTTTTATTGCATATTGGTATTATGGTATATGCCGATTGTAATTCATGTTTCACCATCATTACCATATTATGTTTCGCGGTGATCACCATTTTTTATATAAGCAAAAGAAAAATGAAGTTTGGAAAAAAAAATCACAAAACGAGATAGTGCTTTGAAGCCAAAAACCAAATACCTTCTCACTGCCCTACCAGCGATTTGATATCGCTAATATTGCTCTTCATATTAACCTGAAAATGCAAATTGCAGTCCCTTACACGTTTTTTAAAAATATTGTAGTGATCAAAGTCAACCCTGAAAAGAGGTTACTTTACTGAAACGTAGTAAAGTAACCTCTTTATGTATGTGTGATCAAAGTCACCCCGTGTGCGGGGTGACTTTGATCACACATTAGATGGCGATATGACGTTAGCACGTGACGTCAGGTGAAAAAAGCGAAGTTGTTTTAAAAAGCGAATCAGTCAAATGTAACTCTCAGTAGATTTTCGAAGGTGTAGCTGTAAGAGGCGGTTTGTGCGGAATGGCTGAAGTTATACGGGTGATCAAAGTCACCCCGGTTGACGGTAACTCTTCATGATTATCTGTTATACAGTGGAATTCGGTTAATGAATCCACGGTTAATAAATCCAGCCGCTTATTACATCCAATTTCCTTGGAACGGAATCATCCCAATCCTTTCCTGTTATAAAAACTTCGGTTAATAAATCCAAGCGCTGCTTAATACATCCAGTTTACGTGCTTTATGCAGTCAAATTTTCCTTCATTATGTGCTAATAAGTACGTACAATATTGGATTATTAGTTTTGTATGGACAAGTATGGACAGATTTTCTGTGTCGAATATATATTGAAAAAATACTACATTTTGTGCATTTTTACCGCTGCAGGAGGATATCCACAAAGTTGAGATGCATTTTTAGGAAACGCTGTTTATTAAAGCCGCGTATTAAATCCAAAACCGGCTGTCTCGAGATGGATTTATTAACCGAATTCCACTGTAACAAGCAGTGAGTAAAAAAAACTTGCATTTAAAGGAGAGCATTGACGGACTGATCTGTACCGCTCTGCCGCTAGGCCTATCTGTTTTCATTAGAACTTTTTCACTTGATGCTTGAACAGTTGAACACAGAACACACTACCGGTATATATCTTATTGCAAAAACAGTATCTGATTTTCCAGAAACTTCCTGCAAGCAATATTCACCAGACTGCAACCCTAACAAGCAGCAAGGCTGAGAGATTTATTAACAACTGACTTTGCCATTGACTTAATTCTACATTTTCTTCACACTCAACTTCTGACTTGTTTAAAAAACAATAACTGATAGGCTTACCGGTACCTAAGGGTTATTGTTACTACTTACTACACCAGCTAGACCTCAACTGCCAATGCCATAGTCTACCTCCTCAAATAATGATCCAGATATCATTTCTGGGAAGAGGGTAATATCTAGTATCAGCCCCCACTGCCCCAGGTTCAGTTGGATAGTGTTTTTACACATAATTTCTTCCACTTCAGGGTTGTTCACATAAACCAAGTTATCTGCAGGGTTGCCAGGTTTGCGGAGTAAAATGTACCAGAATATTTCAAATTATATACCAAACATATACCTAAAAGTTTTATCAAAAATATACCAAGTAAATACCAAAATTTTCAAAAAATCATGAATTTTTCAACAAAAATTAAAAATATGCATTACATTTTACAGTTTATGAATGACAACATTAATTACTTGCTCATTCTTCTAACAAAAGTAGGGGAAAGTGCAGACCCATGATCATGTTGGTCCCATGAACCACCCACTCCAGCTTTCCATAGAAAAGCAGTTTAGATTTTTATCGACTACGATTGGCAACACTAGGTTGGTTATGCATGATCAGAAGAGTTCAGTGAGAAGTAAACACATTTGGAGGAGTTACAGTAGTTGGTTTGTTTTAGCTACAAAACATTAACTTTTGGTGGTATAAATTTGTCGATTTGTGAGCATGAAGTAACATTGATAAATTCATCTGCATTTAGCAGTAGTAATGAGTCATACTAGGGTATACATCTAAGCTCTGAGTTCAGGTTTTTCTGTTACTCTATTCAAGTGAATGAAATTTTATACAGACATGTTGCAGTGTGCCGCCATGAGCCACCAAAAGTTTCGACCTTTGAGCAATGGTTCATGGATCTTAGCAAGATAAATTATTAAGAAGATGTTTATGCGCCTGCTTCTTCAGCTTCTGTTACACCTAGGCCTGCAACAAGTTCAATGAATCGTGTGACACCAGTCATCATTTTTTTGCAACCAAATAGGTTTACCTTTTAGCTATTGTTTATCTCTGAAGATTGAGCTGGATACTTAAAAAAAAATTTTTTTAATCCAAAGTTGATCGTAGAAGTACTAATGTGTTTCTATTCTTTTATTTTTGACTAAATTCATGCAAACAACGAGTAAATGACGTTTTATGCTTCATCTTTATTGTGATTCATGGGAGCAAGTGTGGTGGCTCAAGGATTCTTACTTTTTTTTCTGTGTGGGCCCTTGAGCCTCATTCATTTGAGGGCCAATATCAGCCAACGTGTTAGAGTTATCACTTCAACCTGCACATGGTATCATTGGAGAGCAAAAGCGCGTATTCCTTCAAACTTCCAGCTTTGTAGCTCGTTCAAAACACAAATCAGAAACGATTGTACCAAAAACGGCTCAAGGGTCCTCACTTTCCCCTATAATTATTGCATTGAGCATATTAAAGTTGCATTCTTTAAATACAATGCAATCAGCAATGTGCAAGTCATAACACTAGTTAGCAAATTTGATTTTTATGATTTTAACCTTAAACAGCTGTTTTGCTGCAGTTCGTGATACGGATTAAGCAGACCAAGGAATCGAATGAAAACCTCTCACGCTAAGAGAAAAAACAAGAGTCACTAACGCAACAGTTTAATTGAAATTGAAATGACAATTGACCAGAGTTCGAACGACTCGAGTCAGTGACTCGACTCGAGTCGGACTCGAGTCGCATTTTTTAGTGACTCGGACTCGACTCGAGTCACTTTCATTTTTTTCGGAAATGACTCGACTCGAGTCACTTTTCTAACAATGACTCGACTCGAATTTTGTCCTTACGACTCGAGTCACTTTCAGATTATTCTCAATCAAGAAGCCAGCAACCTTGCTTACTGTTTGTAGAATCTTTGCTTGCATGCAGTTATCATAGTTAACAAACGGAAGTCCGGTGCGTTAAATAAGTTGGGTTTTGCAAGGCAACAAGGCTACGTTTATTCACCAAGCAAGTACGACACTCTACAATTACGAAACGTAAAATTATGAGCACAGCCTACAAATCAGACAAATACAAGCAATGAGCAACGACAGCAGTCGCTTGGCAATTGGCATTGCAAGAACAAGGATACAGTTGAAAAACCATTTCGGTTATAAGAAGCTTCACGTTCAAGCTATCAATACCAAGCCAAGTTAACTTATATCTGAATAGTTTTCTCATCAAAATTACTGTACTTAGCAAAACCACGGAGCGATGTTTGAAAGGTTTCATCATCTTGTCCGTCGTTTCTGAGCTTTCGTATGTCGCCACTCCGTATCATTAACTTTCTACGCTATCAGTATGTTACAAACTATGAAAAACCGTTTCAAACCTTGTTGCATACCCTTCTTCATCAACTGCATTTTTCAAGACTCGTGACTCGACTCGAGTCACTTTTTTTAGTGACTCGATTCGACTCGAGTCATCTTCCTTTTTTTCACAAAAAACTCGACTCGAGTCACTTTCTTCAAAAGACTCGACTCGAGTCAGAACCCCAAAGTGACTCGACTCGAGTCATCGAAAGGGGTGACTCGTTCCAACTCTGCAATTGACCAACACTCTACAATACTGCGGTAGCAACTAACAGGCACTACCCAAAACTCAGTTTGAAACAAATCACCACCTATTAATTGCAAGTAACCAACACCTTACATCAAAGTCGCAGTTTCAAGTATATCAGGCACCATTCTGCCATAACCTGCAATTAACCAACACTTTACATTGCTACAGCAACTCCGGTTACAGTCTGCAATTCTTTGGTAACCAAAACATGCAACACCAAACTCATAGCATGAAATATATCAGCCACCATCAGCCTAATTTCGATTAACCAACAGTGTGCAATACCGCGCCAGCAAAAACATGTCTTACGTAAATCTCATGCATTACATCAAAGTCACAAAAACTTAACTCAGCATGGAATAAAGTTGCGACAAGAAAGGACATTAATTCACTTAATTTAACTCAGCATGAAAATTTAACTCTAATTTAGAATTATACCAAATTTTTGAAATATAGCCTACCAAACGCAAAAAATCACTATCAAAAGGCATAAAAATACACCAAATTTAAGGACATACACCAAACCAAAATTTCAGCTGCCAAACGGAAAAAAATATACCAGATTTATGAAATCTGGTTGTTATGGGAAGCTACTTAATGTAATTATGTTTGTGAGACAGCTTCCTATACGCAGCAGGGTTGACCCGCCTGACCTGTTGCTTAATGATCACCAACTGCGTTCATTATTGTATGTGAGTACGGTGCTTCGTCTTTCTCGCTCGGTTGTTGTCATTCTAATAAACGCATGGCTAGAGTTAGCTGCGTTCTGCTGGAACTAAGAAATACAGAAGACAAGTAGAGCAAGGCATAAAGAAACATGGTGTCAGAAGTAAACCAGTATTAGAATCTGAAGAAATAAGAGATAATGGCGAGTCATCTACCTGTTCCGGAGTCGATGAACTTAAGTGGCAATGTCCAGGAGAATTGGAGCTACTTCAAGGAACAGTGGCAGAATTATTTGGTAGCGTCCGGCTTGAACGAAAAGGCTGGCGAAGTGCAGATCGCAACTTTCCTCGTGTTAATAGGAAAAGAGTGCTACCAGGTCTATAGAAAATTGGCCCTTACAGAAGAAGCTCAGAAAGATCTGAATGCTATTGTTAAAGCGCTTAAATATATATTTTGTGCCGAAAAGAAGTGTGACACATGAAAGATTCATATTTAATACTTGCCTACAAGAGAACGGAGAGAGTATCGATGCATACGTGAATAGCGTGAATAGATTGCGAGGCTTGAGCGAAACGTGCGAATTTGGCGATCTGACTGACAGTTTGATCAGGGACAGAGTCGTCCTTGGAACAAAGCATAGTTCCATCCGAAGTAGATTTCTGACTGAAGAGAATTTGACGCTGGAGAAAAGCATTGCGATTGGCCGCAGCTACGAGCAGGCACAGAAGCAATTGAAAGCAATCGACAACAATGAGCCAGAAGAAGCATATAGAATTCAGAGGAAACCCCGGGAAACGCGATACCAAGCCCCGCGGTGGAAGTCCAACGATGGACAATGCAATTTTTGTGGGAGAAATCACGAAAGAGATAAAAGAAAATGCCCAGCGTATGAAGCAGAGTGCCACATCTGTCGTAAAAGTAATCATTTCGCAAGAATGTGCAAAAATAGGCCAAAGAACAGACGCGTGCATGCAATCGAAGAGAGGGAATCTGGGAGTGAACAAGAGTCAGCTTACAAGATCGAACAAGTTTATACCATTAGTAACAAGCAGAAATGGTATGTTTCATTGAATGTGGGCCTACCAGGCCAAGAAACAGTCCCGTTGCGATGCCAACTGGATAGCGGATCAACATGTAACACAGTAAGTTACGAAGATTACCGCAAATTGATCGGCGCAAGTGACAATTATCTTAACGAGAGTGGAGCTAAATTGAAAACATATGATGGATCACTTATTACTCCAAAAGGTGAAGTGAAATTGCAGTGCCACTGTAAAGAAAAAAGTTGTGAACTAAATTTTCAAGTTTTAGATCAAAATTTGACCCCTTTGCTGTCAGCCGAAACATGTTTAAAATTAGGACTTCTCACATTGAACATCGAAGAAACGTGCAAGGTGGAGACGATAGAGAATATTTTTGAAAGTTTTCCTGATGTATTTGAAGGATTGGGAAGATTGCCAGGAAAGTACCACATCGAGATAGATCCAGAAGTTCGTCCGGTTCAACACGGCCCGAGAAATGTGGCGGTAGCTTTGAAAGCCGACTTGAAGAAAAAGCTCGAAGAGTTAGTTGCCGCGAAGGTGATCCCGCGAGTTGATGAACCGACCGATTGGATCAGCAGCATGGTAGCTGTACGTCGAAACAACAAACTGAGAATTTGTTTAGATCCGAAAGATTTAAATACTGCGATTCGACGACCGAAGTACCCAATACCGAACATTGAGGATATTTTGCCGAAGCTTGCAAAAGCAAAAGTATTTTCGGTTTTAGATGCTAAGAATGGTTTTAGGCAAATTGAGCTAGACGACCCAAGCAGCTATTTGACGTGCTTTTGGACACCGTTTGGCCGATACCGATGGTTGAGAATGCCGTTCGGAAAATCTTCAGCCCCAGAAGAATACCAGAGAAGACAACATGAAGTGATAGAAGGACTCAACGGAGTCGAGTGCATAGCAGATGATCTACTTGTGTATGGGAGCGGAGACAACTATGAAGAAGCTGTGAAAGACCATGATGAGAACCTGAAGGCTCTACTTCTGAGAGCAAGACAAACGAACTTGTTTTTTAACAAAGACAAACTCAGGTACAAACTAACGTCCGTTCCGTATATGGGACACTTGCTAACGTCGGAAGGTCTTAGAGCTGACCCGAATAAAATTGACGCAGTTAAAAACATGCCTATTACGACTGATGTGCCCAGTGTGTAGCGATTTGTAGGATTTGTAAATTATTTAGCGCGTTTTTTACCGAAATTGTCCGAATTGTGCGAACCACTGAGACGCCTTAGGCTACTGATAAAAACGTAGACTGGAAGTGGACTGATACCCACCAACGAGCTTTTGATAGCATTTGTAAAGCAGTAATCTGTGCTCCAGTGCCGAAGTATTTTAATGTTAATGAAAGTGTTGTGATACAGTGTGACGCAAGCCAAGTTGGCCTAGGTGCAACTTTGCTACAAAATGATCAGCCAGTAGCGTATGCTTCACGTTCACTAACCATGACTGAACAGCGATATGCGCAAATCGAAAAAGAATGTTTGGCGATTGTATTTGCACGTGAAAAATTTGAGCATTATATTTTGGGCAAAAAGGTGTTGGTGAATAATGACCACAAGCCCCTGGAAGTAATTTTTAAAAAACCTTTGCTCAATGCCCCGAAACGCTTACAGAGAATGTTATTGAGATTGCAAAAGTTTGATATGAAAGTTGTGTATAAACAAGGAATAACTTTGCATATTGCTAATTTTTTATCGCGAGCTTCATTACCTGTTCGTAGCAGTTCGCAATGTGAGACTGATTATTGTATTTTTTCCTTGGCTGAGGAAATGGATGTGTATAATTCATTCGAAACCGTTAATTTGTGTGAAAATTTGAGACTTACTGACCAACGTTTAGCGCGAGTATGTTAAGCAACCCGTTGTGATGATGCTTTGATTGTTTTAAAGCGCATTGTTTTAAATGGTTGGCCGAAAACCAGAGCAGAGTGTCCGGTTGAAATTCGGCAATTTTGGCCGTACAGAGATGAAATAGTATGTCAGGGCGATGTGTTGTTTAAGGGAACCAAAGTCATTATACCGAGTGCTATGTATAAAGAAATGTTGCATGCGATTCATTATAGTCATTTAGGCGCAGATACTTGCTTACATAAAGCAAAAGAAGTTTTGTTTTGGCCCGGTATGTCTGCGCAAGTGAAAGATTTTATTTCGCAGTGTTCGGTTTGTAATCAATTTTTGTCGAAACAAAAGAAAGAGCCTATGATAATTCATGATATCCCTGACAAGCCGTGGAGTAAAGTCGGTATTGATTTATTCAATTTTAATTCTCGAGACTACGTAATTATTGTTGATTATTATTCTGATTTTTGGGAACTGAAAGAGTTGTCTACCACGACTTGTGCTTCTATTGTGAAATTTTGTAAAGAGCAATTTGCGAGATATGGCATAGTTGACGTGCTTATGAGCGACAATGGTCCGCAATTTTCATGTGCTGAGTTTTCTGAATTTGCAAAAGCTTGGTGTTTTAACCATTGTACATCGTCACCTTATTACAGTCAATCGAACGGAAAAGCAGAATCTGCCGTTAAAATTGCCAAGTCGCTTTTGAAGAAATCACACGCTGATAAGAGTGATTTTATGCTTGCTTTGCTTGATTGGAGAAACTCTCCGACCCCAGTAGTGAAAACGTCCCTTGTGCAGCGTTTGATGTCTAAGCGAACAAAGTCACTGCTACCGATCGATTCGAAACTGTTGTATCCCAAAGTTGTTGATAATGTGCAAAATGATGTGTTGTGTCATGGACTTCTAAATACTAGAATCTGGACTGGAAACCAATTTTACGCAGTGTACAACAGTAGGCCGAAGAGAAAAACTCAAATTACACATTAGAAGCGTTTTTGCTTCAAACATTGCTCCACTGCTTAGTGTTACGTCAACAACAGAAGAATGGCTGAAGCTCGATTCATGACTGTGACGTATATAAACAATTTATATACGCAATTTAAAAAATACTTGAATATGCAATGTGTGAAACGATGAAGCAATGACACACATTAACTCAAATGATATGAAATACTTTGCGTATAGCAATTCAATATCACCGCGGCAGTCCAACGAAAACGATATCAAATGGCAATATGGCAAGAATATGAATACTGTACGATTTATTTATTACCAATAAAAAACTTAGCTGAAAACCCAGCGGGTTTAATACACACACAAATTCAGTATAATTATTACGTACACAAGTAGCATTGCATAAACAAAGTTTATTGTCGCATAGGCTTATATTCGCAGTATGGGTTGAAAAGGAAAATAAAATGAATATACGATAACTTTTGTTTCTGCAATGCTATTGTGTACGTAATATAGACAGTAGAGGAGTGAGGAATAATAAAAACAACAGCAACACAAATCAATCTAAAGCATTTCTGCCAGTAAGTTTGCAAACTTTTCGAGCTCTTGAAAAATATGATGTATGCCATCATCAGCAGTTCGTAAGAATATTGTCTCTGGTGCTTGCTGGTAAAAAGTAAAGTAATTTGTTCCAAAAGAAACTTTAAAAATGACACTTGCTGTTGATTTTTAGTGACAAGAAGAAAGCTGAGAATCAAGTTTGAAATGTTTGTTTTAAATTGATCATGCAGATGTGATTTACTTCGTTTCTTATTTTTGGCAAAAGCCATTAAATTCACAACTTGAGATGAGAGCGTCACTTTTTCCGTTGGCAGTATATGTTTGTAAGCAGATGATGGCAAAAGTACTGGTCTTGGTAAACCTCTACTTCCAGACTTTCGTGTACAAAAATTGTTGCCAACGGTGAAGGCAGTGTTTCTTCGGACAAATGGATCAAAAATGCTCCACTGCTTCTCTTGTGCAATAAGTACTTTTAACGATAAAACTCTACTGATAGTTTACCAATAAGTTCTTCAATATTTCCAAAATTCTAACTTTGACGCTTTGTTATCAAGCCGTGAAGATGATGCAGATAAACCAGAACGTCGTGTTACACCAGTAGGAGAGTAATATAACCGCAAGTCACTAAAAGCTGAGGGAACAGCATCATCTTTCAACCACCTGCTGGCTAATTTTGTGGATTCTCTTTTTTTACGCCTATTGTTAAGGTCATTGGATTCAACAATAAAGTCATTGGATGTAAAAAGAAGAGAACAAAGTTTTGAATACTTGGAAGGTGTAAAATCTTTATGTGCCAATCGTTTCAGCTACTCTTGCAAAAGTTTCCCATGTTGCAATGGAAATGCATGGAAAGTTACACTAGAATTCTTGTTTTTACCATCGTACCCAGATCTATAATTACGAGCCGCACATTTGTAAACCATTGCTACATACACCGCTATATAATCCTTGTACACCGTAAAAGCTAAAAATTACAACACATAATTAGAGCTGCAACAAGGCAATAGTAGAATAACAGAAGCTTTGAACTTAGTACGGTACTGAGTAAACAAGTCATGGGACTTATACATTTGATACTGCTCTGCTGCAGTGTGTAACATCATAGACCGGCATTGCAATGTACTTGAGTATATATCAGACAAATAGAGCTGACTGACTGGACAAGTACTATTGCTGCAGCAATAGTTCAAAATCTATATGCGGTGCATTAGTCTAAAGCAGCAGACTGTCGTTACCAGATTACAACTGCCAGCTGGAACCTTTTGCCAGTAGACTATAATTTTAACTTTGTATACTTCCTATTAGTCAAATTAACATTTTCTGTATTTTTGCGGCAGCTTCGTGTCAACGTACCAAACTAGCTGACTAGCTGGTACTTGGTTGACCCGTGGTTGACCTATAAACATACAATATATAAGTTCATTTTTTTTTATGTTTTCTTCCTCATTAGCGTGGGGAAACTAGAATTGCAAATTCAATCTGCTTACTGCTAGCGATGCATGCTACCTGGTACTATGCTGATGGCTATTAACTGACCAGTGCTTCTGTAAAATGACTGCAGTAGGGTAGTTTCAAGTTTCAACAAAAAAGCACATACTTTTCTGAAAAACGTGTTGTTTGTATGTGCAAGCAAAGACTTTACGCTATAGAGCAGCGAGAGTTTTTTTGTCAGACATTTTCGCTTCGCAGCGACGTGACTGCTTACAGCCTACTGTTGTGCAACGACGCTCGTAAACAATCTTTTGTTTCCAGTCCAGATTCTACTACAGTAGAATTTGTCTAATTCGTCTTCGTTTATTTGGTCAGTTCGCTCAGTTCGTCACATTTTCGTCAGTCCCGGCAAAATTCCTATCTTTTACGTGCATTCCAGATCGTCTAATTCGTCATCGTCTAATTCGTCACTTCGCTGAATTCGTCACCTATCTAAATCCCCGAGAGACCTTTTGTTTGTCTTATTCGTCATTTGCATATTCGATCCAATTCAAAACGTCTGGCCATTCGTTTTGTTTCGTTGCTCAGCAATGTCTGCATGTGTTAGCACGCATGTGTGCACGTTTAGACGTGCGTGCGAGTACATATTGTACACGTGCGAGATAGCTTTGACGCGCGAGATTGCGCAACTACAGTTTGGACCGTTAAACTATAGTTGTGCTTTCAGCATTTTATTTCAGTATTATTGTCAGAGCGAAGTTACACACATTTTTTTGCGAGTTAGCAATTTTGGTTACACCGACTTTGTGTATTGTATTATTTTTTGGGTACTGTGTGATTTGTGTTCTGTGTAAGTGCATTGTATTCAATAATAGACGTAACAAACTGCGTTAACAGCAAAACAAGCCCCTTGTATACAAGCCATTATAGAGTTTTCACCTGTTTGCATAATTGGTCAGTTTGTTTAATTCGTCACTTTTTTCTAATCCCCTTTAGGTGACGAATTAGGCAAATTCTACTGTATTTAGAAGTCCATGGTTGTGTAAACGTACTAAATCCAAAAAGTCTTACGATCGTAACTGTATGTCCTTACCTGTGTTGAGAAAGGGAGATGTAGTACGTGTACAACCTTTAAATCGTAATGGTACTTGGGAAATGGGAAAATGCATTAAGCAAGTTGCTCCACGTTCATATTTAATCGAGAGCAATGGCCGAGTTATTCGCAGGAATCGTAGGTTTTTGAAAATTACGAATGAACCATATGTACCGTTTGATTTTTCATTTGATTCGTGTGATGGTGATGTTAATAATAATAATAATGCTGATGTAAATCCGCTACCTCACCATAGAGATGTTGAACCTCCGATTTCTCTTAGACGAACGCCCAGAGAGTGTGGCCCAACTAAACGTTATGGCCAGTATTATTATCATGCATGAGGATTTGTGAAATATGTTTGCGTGGCCGTTTTATCAATTCATGAGATTATTCGAATTTAAAGTGAAAGGGATGTTATGGGAAGCTACTTAATGTAATTATGTTTGTGAGACAGCTTCCTATACGCAGCAGGGTTGACCCGCCTGACCTGTTGCTTAATGATCACCAACTGCGTTCATTATTGTATGTGATTATGATGCTTCGTCTTTCTCGCTCGGTTGTTGTCATTCTAATAAACGCATGGCTAGAGTTAGCTGCGTTCTGCTGGAACTAAGAAATACAGAAGCCAAGTAGAGCAAGGCATAAAGAAACACTGGTTTATAAAAATACCAGTTGGCAACCCTGGTTAGCTGCGATGGCAAAACTATTATTGACTCTACCCTAACCCTAATCCTGCCTTAACCCTTTAACCACCAAGGTCTTTCAGTCTTTTGGTCTTCGTATTCCCAAGATGGGTCGGATTCAGCCCGAGCTTTGTTTGTACGTCATATATCTCCTTAACTATACGGAGTAGAAAAACCGCAAAAAGTCCAAATTGAGCAGAATTTCATACCCTTTCACCGGATATTCTTGCATGAAAATTAACTGTTATATGTATTAATATAATTGACTGAACGTCAAGGTCGGTCAAAAATCGTGTTTTACAACAAAAGATAATAAAGATAGAGAAAAGAGAAGCCATGGGCGCATAATTGAAAAACATAAGACGACACTCTGAGAAAGTTGAATCTGTGTCATGAGTCAGCGACGTTGCATTACGAGCACAGCGGGACAGCGGGGATCGTTGGCTATTTTATCAATCATCCTTTCAAAGAATGATAATGCTTTGTAAAAGATGCGTTGGAAGCAAATGAAAACCTTCCTCAAAACAAACTTAAGAAAACATTGTCATAAAATAACAACTTCCGCAGGTTAATTTTTCACTTGATATTACAGTATTTTAAATACCGAAAATCTCCCAATCGATGACTATTTCAAATTTGTTGGTTTTCCAGCTTCCAATCCCAACAATCCTACGTTGTATGAAACATTTCTTTAATCTGCATCAGTTTTGTTGAGTATTCAACTGACGAGAACAATTTGAGCGAATTTACTGATGAAAGTTGATAATTATTATTTTTTGAACCACTATCGGTACCGTAGTTGAACGTCAAATTATAATTAGCTTACTGCTTAACTCTCGTTCAAGTAAATTTTGCTTTGCAACCTATTTTTTATTTTTGGTCATTACTCTTTACGTGGCGTATTGTTTTTTTTTGTTTTTTTTTTAAGTAGACCTATAGCAAACAAAAATTAACTTAAGGTGCAGCGACCGTGCATGTTTTTTTGAAGTTGTGTTTATTTTTTAACTCCTGCACGTTTCAATGTATGTCGTTTTGTCGCTGTAACCTGTTTTTCGGCCATTGTTTTTGTTCCTTCTTTTTGTTAGATGTTTTTCTGGTCGTTAAATAAAATAAACTACTACTATTAGCCTACTAAACAATTATTTTAATTTTAAAGATTTCAGAGTGCTATTCATTTTCGAGAGTTGTATTAGAAGTATGCTATTTTTTTCGAGATTTTTTTTCGCGACTTGTCAAATTTTGTGATACTTGCTATAAGGAATCAAATGAAAGTTGGTAACTTAATTGGCATTATATTGGTTGGTCTCTGCCTCTCTGGCATGTCACTGCTGGTTTAACTCCTATCCAAGCGCCATGAAGCTACTTTCGTTGCGCCCTTGAACAAACTTGTATTTGTACTCGAGGGAATTCTTACTTTGCAATAAAATACGATGAACAAAAAATATGGAAGAGCCCACCGCCGAATTTGGCAGCAACGGCTGGACACGATTTTACGCACAATATAGAGCAGCGTTTCTCAACCCTGAGTCCGCGAAACTTACAGATACGGAAAGTTACAGGGTTAAAAAGCGAATTTGAAGAGCAAAAAAAGGCTATCACGTCCGCAGATGTGCAATTTTCCGCCCAAAATCAAGTGAAAAGCAAAAGATAACTTTACACCGCGAAAGTTTTGGTCATTTGGCCCTGCGATTCCCCTCCCTTTTCAAATTTTTCGCTACGCCACTTGTTTCGCGGGGTAGACTATAGCAGCGACTACAGCAAAAAACATGCATTCGCCACGTGTGACCACTCCGTTATCGAACAACTTTATTTTCATACTTATGAGTGATTTGAGTCCGCGTATATTTAGGCTAGCTGGGAAATAGTCCGTGGGCTAAAAAGGTTGAGAACAATGTTCCCCCTAATTTTTTGTAGTTTGTGCGCGCAGAAACTTTGGCGAGTGCGCACTTTTTTAGAAATGACTAACGTTTGTGCAACAACCCATGAATGAAAAAAGGTCATCGCGTCCGCAGATGTCCAATTTTTCGTTCATCAACCCCACACCCCTGGTTACCACATCAACCCCACACCCCCACAAGCCCTGTTTCAGCAAATCCAAAAACAATTTTCCCCACCTTGCCAACCGAGAACATTGCTTCATCATGATTATGTTTGTGCGCAGTAAATTTATGCGTGTGCGCAGTCTTTAAAAAACGTGTGCGCGCGCATAACTTGGAGGGAACACTTGTTGAGAACCACTGATATAGAGCAAAGTTTTTTGTGGCGGAGAGAATAAACGAAAAAATCAGCAACGGTAACACTTCTTTTAATTTTTGTTTTTTTTACTCCAACAAATTTTTTGTTTTCCACTTTTCATACACCAATACCGGTATTGTTTTCGTATTTTGTCGCATATTTATCTTCCTATCACGAGAAAGCGATCAATGCGCTATACGAGCTCGCTTAGGAGTTTGCAACCATTTGTCTACCACACCAAGATGGGGGAATCCCGCTAAGTGCCTTTCCCAACGGCACAACAAGCAAACTTGCGGCTTGTTCTCCACACTGTCCCTTTATTGCTGAGCGTCAAGCAGGGAAGCTGTGAATACCATTTTTATAAAGTGATTGGTTTGACCCGACTCGCAATCAAACTCAAGTCGCAGCTTCAGAGGCGGACGCTCTTACCAGTCTGCCATCCAAGCTGTTGAAATTCAGTTTAGCTAAATGAAATTAAGCTTAGGCCCTACTAGAAAAAACTTAAGAAGTGAAAAAAGACTCAACAAAAAAAAAGAAACTTTTTAATACTTTTCAAAAATATGGTAGGCTAGTCCAGTGTTTCTCAAGCCCCGGTCCGCGTCTACTTTCTGCCGGTGAGCCAAATAAATTCTAACGTTATACCACAATTCAAAATTGCGCTTTTTATTATAATCCACTAGGCTACGCACGCTCAATACTTTTTTCGTCTGCCAACAGACAAAGTTTATGCAGTATGCACTGCCGATTCATTGAGTTTTGCTTTTCTTGTATCTTAAAAAAAAAACGTTGGAGGTAAAATGAACCTAGCGCATAACCACTCATTTACCACGAGTTGTTGTAGTAGTACATAAAAACTAAGAACATATTTAACGAAAATTCAGCAGTATGATTACCAAAATTTGATTACGAAACGAAAACCAAAAAATAGCAAGTGTATCCCTTTTTTTTTCAAACACCCCATTTACGAAAATCAAGTTGGTGATTTTAGCACTTGGGTTTTAACATGACGTTTTTGGTTGGATTTTAAGATCCACCAGTCCACAAAATTTATTTGGAAATTTTGCCGGTGCGCAACCTAAAAAGGTTGAGAACCACTGGGCTAGGCTGTACTTCTACCTTATGAGTTCTAGTATAAAACTTTATGTTAGTAATGGAGTTTTCGAGACACATTTTTCAAAGTCTCGGTCTTAGTCTGGGACTTGAACTTCAAGTCTCGATGTCCAGTCTCGGTCTCAAAATATGAGAAGTCCTGAGACTCAAAATTTTGGTAGGCGAAGAAAACTTTAAATCTAATTATTCAATGCAAGCAACTTAATAGATACCCCTGACGAGCCCTACCGGGTGAAACGGGCTGTCGGGTTTTCATATTTCAACTTTTTAACTGATGTACTGAGTGAATAGAATTCTGCTTTATATAAAAAGATTCTGAAAACCGCGCGATTTTATAAGAATGCACGTTTGAACCGACACTCGAAAAAAATGCGGGCTTTCCTGTCAGCAAAGATTTTGTATCAAAAATAATGACGTGCGCTATAGGTTAGCCGCTCCAAAATACTTTATCTTGAAAATTTTGGAAGTTGCAGAGACCTATCTAACTATGTGAAAATGATGTACTCCCAGTTGTATCAAACAAATTTGTATAGAAGGTTGTCTTCGCCGGAAGCGAAAACGAGTGTAACTCACATTCAATGAAACGGAAAAATGATTTTCTCGGGCTTGAAATCAAATAAGAAGAAAAAGTTTTTGATTTCCTCTGTGTAACAGTGTGTAAACTATGCGAGTGCAGGTTTCCTGATGTAAAAGTGATAAAAATACTGGTAGTCGCCACTGCCGCACTGCGGGAGTTGTCAACGTTGTTTTGTCGTAGATCATCTATTTACCACTGCATCTTCAAGTCTAATTGTTCGTCGTTTTTTGTAATGAACCGCGAAAACTTTAAGCAGTCTTTCTTTCATCAGTTAATGTGCTTTCTTTCTGTCTTCAATTTTGTTGTGACTTTAAATTTTCACGTGATCCGTCATGTTATCATGTCTTTTGATAAAAAGTCATAGTCGATCTGAAATTGCCTTACTTTCTTTCAATACAATTCTATAATCATTACAACAACAATTATTACAACAATAGCAGATTCAGTCAGAACGGTATTAGTGACTGTAATCCAAGCCAGCGCGTTATATTGTGACGTCATTACTTATGATGTCATTAAACCGTTGCTCCCCCTTGAACAAGGCTTGCCCCTTTGTTGCTCCCCCTGTAAAATGAACCTGGCTACGCCACTGTGCACAAACGAAAGGCAATACTAGCATTTCAATGTGGTCTAATTTCAAAAAAGCACATAAACTGTTTTAACAATTATAATGTTTGCATCAAAGAAAAAGTTGCAAGTCACCATACTTGTTAACATAAAGTGTACTATTTTAAGCTGTAACAAAAAAAGCTTCAACTCACACCGCAAAACTCAGAAATTGCCAATTGGGCAGTAAGCGGAGCAATTTACATACAGGTACCGGACAATACTAAAATACGGAAATAGGAAAAGACGGAAAATACGGAAATCTTGCTAAAATACGGAAAGTACGGAAAATACGGAAAAAGTGCTAAACTGAAAGGCGGAAATGTCGGAAATGACGCAAAGGCGAAAATGGCAAAAATCTTCATAAAATACGGAAATAGCAAAAGACGGAAATGACGGAAAAGTCAGAAGAAATCTTACTGAAGGACGGAAACGTTAAAAAAGCATCTTGCTGAAATATGGAAATAGAAAGTGGTAAAAAGCCGGAATTATTGCTGAATAATACGGAAATAGGAAAAGACGAATAATGAAGACTTAAAGCTGAAGACTTAACAGCTCAGATGGCCGAATGGTGACTGGTGAGAGCGTCCGCCTCGGGAGCTGTAGACTAGGAATGGCACCGGCCGCTAAGAGACCCGCTAACGAGCCGTTAGCCGTTCTTTTTATTAGTCTGTTAACGGCCCAATTCTATCTTTTGTTTCTTATTGGGCCGCTACCAATTTTTGAAATCCCTTTCAACTTTCATTTTTCTGTTAAATAGTGCTGGTTGAAGGTTCATAAAAGAATGGGCTTTGGGAGGGCCGGGTTTTATTTTTGGGATGAGTTTCCTGGTTGGTTACCGCTACTGGGAAAGAGGTTCCAGGCCATGGGCGGTACGGTTTACAAAAAAGTCAGCGCGTGCCATCTCTACTGTACACTTAGGTTTGTTTTTGAGTCGGGTCAAACCAATGACTTCAAAATTGGTATTCACAGTGTCCCTGCATGACGCTCAGCATTATAGGGACAGTGTGGAGAACAAGCCGGCAAGTTTACTTGCTGTGCCATTGGGAAAGACACTTAGCAGGATTCCCCCATCTTGGTGTGGTAGACTGTCGTAGACAGATGGCCGGCAACCCCTAAACGAGCTCGTATAGCGTATTGATCGCTTTCTCGTGATAGGAGGATAAAAATGCTACAAAGCGGAGGAAATCCTGCTCAATGAGTAAAGTGTTGGAAAGACGGAAATCTTGCTGAAGTACGGAAATTGAATTACTGGCAAGAAACTGCAACTTGATGCAAAATCAGTCAAATCTTGATGCAAAATTTACTGATTTTGCATTAAGCTTCAATTTCTTGCCAGTGAATAAATTTTGATCGTTCGATGCGAAATGGTCAATCCAACTTTGTCAGGGTGCTTGTGATTGTCTCGATCATTTATACAATAGCCTAAACTTCTCTGTTAAAATACGGAAAATATTGCAAGGGCGAAAATCTTGCTGAAATACACGGAAACAGGAAAAGACGGAAAATATTACAAAACAGAGGAAATCTTGCTAAAAAACTGAAAATGTTAAAGACGGAATCTTGCTAAAAGAGGGAAAATAATAGAAAGACGGAAATATTGCTAAGAAACAAAAATGATACAAAGATGAAAATCTTGCTAAAAGAGGGAAAATGGTACAAAGACGGATATCTTGCTGAAACAGAGAAAATTTTGTCTTTTAGCAAGGTTTCCATATTTCCAACATTTTCCGTATTTTAGTAAGAAATCCGTCTTTCTAACATATTCCGTGTTTTAGCAATATTTTCGTCTCTGTAACATTTTCCATATTTTAGTAACTTTAAAATTTCCGTCTTCGTAAAATTTTCCGTACTTTAGTAAGATTTCCGTCTTTTCAGAATTTTTTGTCTTTGAGCAATACTTCGGTCTTTATAACATTTTCCGCATGTTAGTAAGATTTCCGTCTTTTCAACATTTTTCGTATTTTAGTAAGATTTCCATCTTTCCAACATTTTCTGTCTTTTAGCAATATTTCCGTCTTTGCAACATTTTCCATATTTTGGTAACTTTTCCGTCTTTGTAGCTTCTTCCGCATTTTGGCAACTTTAAGATTTCCGTCTTCGTAATATTTTTCGTATTTTAGCAACTTTAAGATTTCCGTCTTTACGTATCGTAGAGCGGGACAGAGCAGCCCGAAACAGCGCTGTCCCGCTCTACGGTACGTTTGTATGGAGTGCTTTGCACTGTTGGTGATGGAGAGCTGATATAGCCTCTGACCCAACAAGAGGACGTCGACAAGTCGTCATGACTTCCCGTCCAGTAGGCCAGGAAGGACATTGCTTTTTTAGTTATTTTCGTCTTTGCAACATTTTCCGTTTTTTAGTAACTGATTGCCGCCTTTGAAACATTTGTTACAAAGACGGAAAAGGTTGCAAAGACGGGCATCTTAAGTTATTAAAATACGGAAAATGTTACAAAGAGAGAAATCCTAAAGTTACCAAAATACGGAAAATGTTGCAAAGACGAAAATTTTAAAATCACTAAAATACGGAAAATATTACAAAGACGGAAATTTTAAAGTTACTAAAATACGAAAAATGTTACGAAGACGAAAATTTTAAAATTACTAAAATACAGAAAATGTTACAACGACGGAAATCTTCAAGTTACTAAAATACGGAAAATGTTACAACGACGGACATCTTAAAGTTACTAAAATCCGGAAATTGTTACAACGACGGAAAACTTAAAGTTACTAAATTTCGGAAAATTCTACAAAGACGGAAATCTTAAAGCTGTTACAATACGGAAAATGTAACAAAAACGAAAAGCTTAAAGTTACTAAAATATGGAAAATGTTACAACGACGGAAAACTTAAAAGTGCTAAAATACGGAAAATGTTACAAAGACGGAAGTTTTAAAATTATTAAAATACGGAAAATGTTACAACGGCGGAAATCTTGAAATAACTAAAATACGGAAAATGTTACAACGACGGAAATCTTAAAGTTACTAAAATACGAAAAATGTTACAAAGACGGAAATCTTAAAATTACTAAAATACGGAAAATGTTGCAAAGACGGAAATGTTAAAATTACTAAAATACGGAAAATGTTACAACGACGGAAATGTTAAAGTTACTAAAATCCGGAAAATGTTACAAAGGCAGTAATCTTACAAAGACGGAAGTTTTAAAATTACTAAAATACGGAAAATGTTAGGCTACAAAGACGAAAATCTTAAAGTTACTAAAATACGGAAAATGTTACAAAGACAGTAATCTTACAAAGACGGAAATTTTAATGTTTCTAAAATACGGAAAATGTTGCAAAGACGGAAATTTCAAAGTTTATTAAATACGGAAAATGTTACAAAGACGAAAATTTTAAAGTTACTAAAATACGGAAAATGTTACAGAGACGAAAATATTGCTAAAACACGGAATATGTTAGAAAGATGGATTTCTTGCTAAAATACGTAAAATGTTGGAAATATGGAAACCTTGCTAAAAGACAAAATTTTCTCTGTTTCAGCAAGATATCCGTCTTTGTACCATTTTCCCTCTTTTAGCAAGATTTTCATCTTTGTACCATTTTCCCTCTTTTAGCAAGACTTTTGTCTTCGTAACATTTCTGTTTCTTAGCAATATTTCCGTCTTTGTATCATTTTCCCTCATTTAGCAATATTTCCGACTTGGTATTATTTTCCCTCTTTTTAAGCAAGATTTCCGCCTTTAACATTTTCAGTCTTTCAGCAAGATTTCCTCTGTTTTGAAATATTTTCCGTCTTTTCCTGTTTCCGTGTATTTCAGCAAGATTTTCGCCCTTGCAATATTTTCCGTATTTTAACAGAGAAGTTTAGGCTATTGTATAAATGATCGAGAGAATCACAAGCACCCTGACGAAGTTGAATTGACCATTTCGCATCGAACGATCAAAATTTATTTACTGGCAGGAAACTGAAGCTTGATGCAAAATCAGTAAATTTCCGTATTTTCTTATTTCCGTATGTTTCAGCTATAATTCCGGTTTTCCATCATTTCCGTTATTTCTTATTTTCGTATCTCAGCAAGATGCCCTTCTAACATTTCTGTCCTTCAGCGAGATTTTTTTTGACTTTTTCCGTCATTTCCGTCTTTTCCAATATTTCCGCCGTTTAGTTTAGCACTTTTTCGGTATTTTGCGTACTTTTCGCATTTTAGCAAGATTTCCGTATTTTCCGTCTTTTCCTATTTCCATATTTTAGTAATGTCCAATTTTCAGTTCAATATAATTTGAAAATAACCTCAGTTATTCATTATTCACTGTTAATAAAGGAAGTATCATCATCATCATCATCAACATTTATTAGCGGTAAAGTGGCACAAAATAATACACTTAAAGAAATAGACAAACAAACATGACCGCAGGGAGACGGCGAATATACCTTTCGGTCATCTAGTCAGCTGCCACTTTATTGTCGATTTCATGAATGGACATGTGATCACATTTACATGTATTGGTTAACAGATGAACATAATTTAAATTCAGGACTACGAGGTAGTGATTTGCATGAAATTATTTCCACATTTCACACTAGTAGGTCTAAAGTTCAATTATTGTACGTTTGAAGCAAATGTTTTTTGAACCGAATTTTTAATAAATTAAACGAAGAGTTCTGGATATTCGTTGGAATATCATTCCAGATATTAACTCCTTGATATCTTATACATTTTCGCAACCGATTAGTTGTATAGCGAGGTATATATAAACAGTTTCTTTGAGGCTGGGTAGATCTAGTATTTTTTTGGGACATTACACTGGTCAATAAAATAAAATTAGAAATTGAGGGAGGTAGATTGTTCTTAAAATGAGCATGAACAAATTTTCCGATTTCAAATTTAAATAGATCTGGAAGTTTAAGAATGCCATGTTAGTAATAAAGGGGAGTAACTGAATCTCTTGAGGGACCACCGCCAATTAACTTTACCGCTTTGTTTTGAAGGGATAACGGTTTTTTAAGTTTAGATTTATAGGTAGAACCCCATACTATTAGTCCATATAACAGATGTGTATGTATAAGAGAACAGTAAATTTGTAAAATTGCGCTTGTTGGTAAATAATGACGTAGCTTGGAAATAATTCCAACAGCTCTAGATATTTTATGTTCGACCGTTGATATGTGGTTGTTAAAATTTAGTTGCTTGTCTATGGTAACGCCTAGGTACTTGGCACTTTGACAGATAGGAAGGGGTGAATTGTTGATGGAAAGATCCATATCAGGATGGGGTTTATTTAACTTTGGAGCGATAATTAGGACATTAGATTTAGAAGGATTAACTGTTAGTTTGTTGGCTTTAAACCACTCTGTAATATTGTCTAGATCTTTCTGCATGTGGGAACGTAGTTTAGATGGGTTTGAGGCTGAAAACAATAAGCAAGTATCGTCTGCGAAAAGTCGGGGAATACAGTCAACGGATGATGGTAAATCGTTGATGTATAATAAGAATAATAAGGGTCCAAGGGTTGAACCTTGAGCAACCCCAAAGTCATTGCATAGTAAAGAAGACTCGTGGCTATTAATAGAAACGAATTGTTTTCTTTTTAAAAATGCACGCAGGAGATCATTTGCCTGGCCCCGAATACCATAATGATCTAATTTAAGCAGAAAAATTTCGTGATTTACTGTATCGAAGGCTTTTGTGAGGTCAAGGAATATCAGTCCTGTATACAATTTATCATTGATGTTATCGAATGAGTGGGTTATTACGTCAATAAGAGCATGATTAGTAGATCTATTACTTTGAAAGCCATATTGAGAGTCTAGTATCACATTATGTTTTTTTAGAAAGGTGAACAGACGTTTACAAATTATTCGTTCAAATATTTGAGCAAAGCAGGTTAGTATTGAAATAAGGAGATTGTTGGTAGGGTTGTCACGTTTACCTTTTTTTGAAGATTGGAACAACTTTTGCAGTGGTGCCATTTTCGGGAAATATACCGTTTGTGAAGCAATAATTAATGAAAACCTGAATATAGGGAGCTAGTATTGTTGAGCCAGTTCGAAGGAAATATGGGGATATGTGATCATAACCTATTGCTTTGTTAATATTGAGGTCATTAATTGTATTGATAATTTCTGAAAGTTCAGGTAGGCCTACGTTCAAGTATATGGAGGGTGAAACACGGCGTTTAAGATATTTGTAGTAGGAGCTATGAGCCGAGTTGTCAAATTTACTTGCTAAGTTAGCGCCAATAGAGCAAAAAAATTCATCAAATTGTTCGGTGATTACCTGCTGATTAGAAACAATACGACCGTTAATTTTCAAGGATGTTACTGGGGCTCGTTTAGAAGAAGTAGGGAGGACAGAACGCAGAATACCCCATATTTTACGAGGGTCTTTTTGGTTTATTTTCAACTCAGTTGAGAAGCACGATTTTTTGGATAACGCTTTAATTTTGGTTAACTTATATATTTTGTAAAATAAAGTTTTTTTTCAAGGTTATCGCTCAAGAAGTGGGATTTGAACATAGCTCTTTTTTTGTTTATGGAGGTCAGAATGCCTTTGGTTATCCATGGTTTCTGGGAGAGTTTCTTTTGTTTTCTTGAAAATGGTTTTAGGGGGGCATGAATGTTTATGGTGGAGAGAACAGTATGAGAAAAGAGATTAAACATTTTGTTGAAGTTTTCGTTCGTTAGTTGAGGTTGGTGCGCGAAAACGTTACAAAGGTCAGCCTGCAGTTCATTGCGGAAGGAGTCAGCACAAAAAGATGACTTATCTCTGTAAAACATTTTGGAATTTTTGGTAGTTGAGTATTTCGGTGTATGGACTGTGCAGAGGATAGGATAGTGGTCAGTTATATCAGCTTCGATCACGGCTGGATTAATCACTTGGTCCATATTATTGGTAATAATGTGGTCGAGCAGAGTGGCCGAAGTTGCAGTTACCCTGGTGGGAATGGTTATCACGGGAACAGCACCGTTACTGACAATCAAGTTAATGTATTCGTTAGCAAAGCGTGACCGATTTTCTTGCATTAAGTTGATATTAAAGTCTTCAAATATGTAATAAACTTTTTTAGAATTTGAAAGGTTGAATAGACAGTGGGAAAAACTTTCCCAGAATTCGTTTAAATGGGTTTGTACAGGGTGACGGTATACTACCCCTACAATAAATTTAGATTTTTGACTAATTTCGGAAACTTCAAGCCACAAGCACTCAGATGAGCTCAATATATATTGAATAGGGATGGGTTCGTATTGAAATTTATCTAAAATATAAATGGCCTCACCCCCGGCCGCAGTAGTCGTATCAACGTGAACGAATTTATGATGAGGTAGTTCGATATTGATCAGTGGTTCATTTTTAAGTCGTGTTTCGGTTAAGCAAATTATATCGGGATTGAAATTTAGTGTGACTAAAAATTCATGGAATAGTTCAAAATTTTTGTGGAGGGAACGAATATTTACATGTAAAAGGATCAAGGAGTGATTTTTGTCAACCTTCAAATGGTTCAAGTTTAGATCGAAATATTTGCATTTTTTAATATTATTTGTCATTAAATCAAATACATTGTCACATAATTGATCAGAAAAGTGGTCTTCGACTATCTGAGTGGCAGCTTGACTAGGGTCGAGAAAGTCGGAAAACTCTTTATCCGTGTCAGGCGCCATGACAGTAGTACGCGATAATGCAACTCAAGAGACTAGTCTACAAACCCAACACAGTACAATTGCATAGAGTCAGTTAAAGTGGTCTAAATAATTAAATATACACATGATATCAGAAATCCTAACGATGAGATTATAGGCCAAAGGTATTTTTGACTTCATGAAAATAGGTCAAAGGTCGCATGACTTCATATTCATCTAATCTCAGTGTAAGGGAGAGTTGGAAGAGGAAATGCAATCAAATAAAAAGTCATGCTATAGCTTAAAGTATACATAATTATTATGAATAATTAACAACGGGTTGAAGTAAGAATTCAAATCTTTAAGTTATAGTTATATAAAAGGGAAGTAAATAATTAAAACTATAATTGGTGTGCGACTAAAGAAATAGCGGAGACATCACCAGAGAATCGTGCGCAGTTGAAGGCGTACGAGGCATATCTGTTGATTCTAATTCATAAAAATCATTTAACAGTATCAAACCCGGGGTTTGGAATGGGAGGTGAGATTATGGGCATCGCTAACTTTACAACCATTATTTGAACAATTGTAGCTGCGCTCATTACTTCCAGAACAGTTTACCGGTACAATATAAATAGACTCTGGATTAGGCCATACCACCAAGTAAATAAACGCTGTAAAACCAATTCTATGACTAGTTTTAGGGATTGACTTCATCAGGTTGACTCAGTTTCGAAGCTTCGAACCCACGACCTTGTCATTGAGAGTTTACCTCCTTAATCTGTTTTATCGTACGGTAGCAGTACCTCCCTAATCTCCTTAACCTAATCTGTGATCTGTTTAGGCCTTAATCTATTAATGAAAAAGGTGCAGTAAAGCTAGAAACTTAAGCTTAAAATAGACAGATAGATCAGAGGGTTGCCAGTAACTTCGCCGCAGAAACTTCGTCTCATGGTAACTTCGATCACCTTACTTTGTGAAGGGTGTCTCTATGGAATAGTATCGCATAGTATGGAATAGTATGGCATAGCATGGAATAGTATGAATAATATGGCATAGTATGAAATAGTATGGAATATATCCATATCCTCTATTGCCCCAAATACCCTGAAGCCCATTGGTCCTAGAGCCTCATTTATACGTAGGATATGCCCCAGTGCCCTAAATTAACATCCTATTCCTAGGACCCATTTATTGCTTTAACTGTTCTATCCTGAAGTCCTTTTGCCCTAAATTAGGCCAGAGGCACATTTATCCTGAGGGCCATTCCCCAAATTTAACTCTTTATATGGGTCCCTTTACTCTGGTGCCTCAAGCGTTCTATCGCCCAGTTCTGCCATACTATACCATAGTGCCTTTCTTACTATTCCATACCATGCCATACTCCTGATACTATTTCATACTATTCCATAGTATTCCATACAGTTCCATACTACTCCATATTGTTCCATACTATGCCACACTATTCTATACTATTCCATACTATGCCATTCTATTCCATACTATGCCATAGTATTCCATACTATGTCATACTATTCCATAATTAGAGTGTTCTCTATTTATGGAAAAGTACGGCATACTATTCCATACTAGAGATGTGCTTAACCGTTACTTTTGAGTAACGGTTCCAAGTGATTACTTCAGAAAAGATATTCGATACTTTTTATTCGTTACTTGTATTCGTTTGGGTAATCACGAATGAAAGATCTTTTTTTTTTGGTCCCCACCCAATGTTTGGGGGAAAATTGAACTTCGGAAGGCGTGAAGACCTTTAATTTTTTTTTTTGTGGTCTTCACCCAATGTTTGGTAGTGATGTGCTTAACCGTTACTTTTAAGTTCAAAGTGATTACTTTAGACTCTAAAGTGCTACTCAAAAATCACTTAGAACCGCTACCACTACTCAAAAGTAACGGTTAAGCACATCACTACCAAACATCGGGTGAAGACCAAAAAAAAAATGAAAGGTCTTCACGCCTTCCGAAGTTTAACTTTCCCCCAACCATCGGGTGAAGACCAAAAAAAAAGGTCTTCACGCCTTTCGACGTCCAATTTTCCCCCAACCATCGAGTGAAGACCGAAAGGTCTTTCATTCGTGATTACCTAAACGAATACAAGTAACGGATAAAAAGTATGGAACATATTTTCTAAATTAGAGATGTGCTTAACCGTTACTTTTGAGTAATGGTACCGAGAGATTATTTTAGAATAGACGTTGGAAAGCGTGAAGACCTTTTTTTGCTTGTTTGGTCTTCACCCGATGTTTGGGAGAAAATTGGACGTCAGGGCCCTGGAAGATGATTTCGGGGGAGGCCACGCATTGCCTAGTTTCGGCCCTGGATGGCAAACGAATACAATTTGGAATCGGTATTTTGACTAAACGAATCTGTTACTATCTGTTACTTCTTGTTAACCGTTACATTTTAACGAATGACCACTAATCGCCCATCTCTATTCCATTATTATGCCATACTATTCCATGATTAGAGAAACCGCTATGTGAAGGTGAGGGGAGATATGGGGATAGTAGGAAAATGTGTTGGGGTGTGGTGGGTGCAGTGATGGGCACGATAAACCTTTCTGTACTAAAGCGATAACGATAATCGATGACTTCAAAAAAGCCCTGGGCGATACCGATAGGCCTAATCGATAAATCTCAATTTCTTAAAGCGTAATCGATAAATTATCGCCGATAAATTTTTCCGATAAATGTTGCGGTAAATTTTCAATGTGTTTGACAGAGTTTTTTTGTAAGTCGAATTGCAAAAATGTTTTTTCTGGATATTTCAAGAAAAGAAATCAGTTCATGGACTCTGCCGCGAAATTAAGCCAAACAAAGAAATAATTTTTAAAATTTACAAGTTTTACTGGACACCGTGTGTTTTTTCCATAGCGCCGACTCACTAAATTTGAAGTTTAAACACCGCGTTTATAAAAAATCGTTTATCGCGATAATTCATTGGCGATAACAAAAAATATAACAAAAGCGATAACGGTAATCGATAAATCAAAACTCTTTTGAGCGATAACGATAACCGATAAAAAGTTATCGCCGATAACTATCGCCGATAAATTATCGCGATAAATGCCCATCTCTGGGGAGGAGGAATGGGAGTTGTGGGAAGAGGTATGGGGGTGTGGGGGAAGGTGTAGGGAAGTGTGTTGGGAGGTAAGAAAAGATGCATGGAGAGTGGAGAAGTGTGGGGAGGGGTGTGGGAAAGTATATGGGGTGAGTGGGGAAGTGTGTTGGCGTGTGGGAAAGAATGTGGGGAGAGGATAGATAGATATATTTATTATTTAGCCATATTTACGGAAAACAAAAAGCAAACACACACAACATGTGAAAAAAAAAAGCAAATAGGCAAGGAAGCATCGACTAACCAGACGGTTTTCGGGTCAAGATGCTTCCTAGCGATACAATATTGCAGTAGTTGTTGAAAAGTGCGGAGAATTAAGACGAAAATTTGATAGTTGTACACTTTAACAAATAAATACAAAGCAAGCTGACATGTGAGAAAAAAAAGTATACAGGGCTCAAATACTTAATCAAGAGATATTAACGAAATATAGGACAAAATGAGCAAACAAACAAGCAATAAGAAAAGTTACGATTGCTTTTGATTAAATTAAAATGTGAAAGAGAATAATTTAGAGTAGACAAATTTATATTGCTGGCTACACACCCAAAAGGAATTAATCAATATCTATTAAGTAGTTGTTTTTTGTAATTTTTTTTTGAAAAAGACCCACTGCATGCTTTTCAGTTCATAATCAATTTCGTTGAAAAGTTTAGGTCCTCTGAATGAGAGAAGGTTTAACGCAATTGATTTATTGACCTTAGGTCGAAAATATCCGGATTTCGTAGATTATCTTGTGTTATATTCATGGGTAGAAGCAAGTTTGGTAAATTTGTTTTCGATTATTTTCGGAAGGTTTTTGTTATATACTTTATACATAAATTTTGCCAGTTCCAATTTATATAGGCCTATATCATCGAGTTTTAAGAAGTTGAGGTTTTTGTATAATGACGTTACCTGAGTTCGAACGTTGTTAAAAGAGATGGCTCTTAGAATTTGATTTAATCTAATTTGAATGGCATTAAGGCTGGTTTTGGAGGCCGTTCCCCAAGAAATTATACCGTATTGCACTTTACTATAAATCAATCCATAATAAAGCATGCAGAGAGCTTCTCTTGATACGTAATTGCGTAGTCTGTAAAACAGCCCGGAATGCTTGGCAATCTGCGAAGACAAATACTTTAAATGTTGCGACCAGGTTAAATTTTCATCAATTATGACTCCGAGGTATTTGACTGTACCTGCTCTTACAAGGTTATTCCCGTTTATTTCTAGTTTAAAATCGTAATTGAATGTTTTGTGAGGATGCTTGTTGAAAATCATAAAGTTTGTTTTGGAATAAAATGAATTTGTTTTGGAATGAGGAATGAGGAAGATGTAGGAAAGTGTGTTAGGGTGTGGGGCCCCAACACACTTCCTCCCACACTTCCCCACATATCCTCCCTCACCTTTCCCTGCATCTCCTCTTACCTCCCCCACACCCCAACACACTTTCCTACACCTCTTCTCATACCGGTACCTCTTCCCACATCTCCCCTTCCTCCCCCCACACCCCAACACATTTTCCTACAATCCCCTCATCAGCCATCTCCCCTCACCTTCTCAAAGTGTGGCGAAGTTTCCATGTGACGAAGTTTCTGTGGCGACGTTACCGTAGCGAAGTTACCATGTGGCGAAGTTACTGGCAACCGATCAGAGTGGTTCTAGCCTGGTTTACTGTTTCAGTCCTAATAAAGTTACTGGCAACCGATCAGAGTGGTTCTTGCCTGGTTTACTGTTTCAGTCCTAAGAGTATATACCGGTTACACTGTTGCAGAGTTGGCATATTTGCAGAACGGAATGAAGATGGTAGACTACCCAGGATCGGTAGGTTACCGGTATCTCTGCCATACAGCATAAGCAGCACATACTGCATAGGCCTAGCTTACACTGCTTCTCTATAAGTCCAGGAGTCTTCAACTCAGGCCTAAAATATTCCACGCAAGGCTTGATTGCAGACAAGACCATGAGTATTGTAGCTGTGTGTGACTAGTGTTACCAGAACCATTACTGTAATCTGCTGAGGCCTAATTAAAACTGCTTAGTTTTTTTGCTTGTGTTTGTGTACTGTGTATACAGCACCCAACCAAACTGCCAAAGCCCATTGATATATAGTGATTTCCTCATTGTCCAAATTTCCCTAATGTACCGGTACAAAAATGTAAAAACTTTTGAAATAAGGTGCTTGGTATCAGTCAAAATTGAAAAAACGAATGTGCATTTGTAAGAAGAAGCTATGCCAAACTCTGGTACCGAAAATTAGGTGTAAACAGGTAAACTCTCTGTCAAATTGTCACAATCATTGAATGAACTTCACCCTCGAAAAATCCTGACCCTAAGTACATTGAAAAACTTCTGTAGCGCCTCTGCTAACATCCCTGTAACTTCTCTTACTGTACACCTAGAATAACCATTCAAATGTCAGTGGATTCAGGAATCAGTTCTGTGGCAACATGTGCCTACTACTTTTTTCTTAACTGCAAGCTGTTGGATGAACATAAAGATTCGAACGTTAGGGGAATTTTTAAGCGTACGAAAATAGCATGAGAAATTCTTAAATTAATTGTGTTTAGCTTCATGATTGAAGCAGAGGGCTTAAGTTTTATCTAGTTTGATCAGAAAATGAAAAGCTTGGGAAAATGTGATAAAAAAAAGTTTTAAGTAGGGTGTAATTAACAGTTACTTAGAAAGTGCAAACTCACCAATACATACGTGATCTTATAAACAGATAAAAGTAACATAATTTTACAGAATAAAAGACTGTATTAGGCTTTGATGTTTTCACCTAACTTTTTTTTAATTTTCTAGGGGTAACAAGGAAATTATTACCATGCTAGTAAATCAATAAAATATAAAATATTTAAGGAGATAATTAGATTTTAGAGGTGTACGAATTTCCCCAACATTCATACGGACCTTAGGGAAATTTCCCACTGTCGTAATTTTTTCCCAATGCTTGCATTTTGTCACAAAACACAGAGTTGTTAAAGCTTCAGCTGAAATTTTACGTAAGTTATCAGTAGGTATCTAGAAATGATATTGCAAAAAATTAAAAAAAAAATACACAGAACTATTTTGTTGGGGAGAAAAAACGTATGGACAACCAGGAAAAAAATTTGTACATTACAGCATTAGGGAAATCACTATGATCTATGGTATCTTACTGCTTTGACAAACCAGGACAAACTGAACTGTGAATAGGCTTTTCTTCTAGCAGTCTTAAGTATTAACTAGTTGCTATATACTGCACTGGTACTATGTAGATACTAAGAATAAATTATATCAGTACCTTGCCAACATTGTTTTCTTTTAGGTGCCAAATTGGAAAAAAATGAAATAATTTGGGCAAAATTTTTTCAATTTTTCTTTAAGCTTGCTGAGTGCTGACTGAAATAATGATTTTTGACTGATTTTAAATCAAGGTTCTTGATATTTTGATGCAGAACTAGAGTTGTAGATTCTAGACTTTCTTTACCTGTTTACATACCGGTACCCACAATCATTGGGCAAATGTTTTGTTAAAATTTATATTTAAGCAAATTCGCACTAGCTGAAAACTTGAGGAACAGTGCTTGCCAGATTGCTATCAGTTGTAACTCCAAATGCTCACTCAGTTTGTCAGGGTTGCTCAACAAGAAAAAAGTCCAAAATTAATCTCAAAATAGTCCAAATTGGGTCCAAATTTTCAATCAAAAAAAAGTCCAAATTATAGCTAATTGCAAAAAAGTCCAATTTATCGCCACAAATCAAGTGATGAGCAAAAAAAAAAAGGTCCACCATGTCCGCAGGTGTCCAATTGTCTGTCAATGCGCAAATGCAAAATTGCAATATGGTGATTCACTTCTTTCAACGAACTTTTAAAAAGTTCAAACTTTCAATCAAATTAGTCCAAAGGTCCAAATAACTTTTTTTTGGTCCAGACAAGTTAAAAAAAGTCCAAATTTCTCGAATTTGGACCTTAAATAGTCCAATCTGGCAACCATGCAGTTTGTGCATTTGCCCAAACTACACATAGCTTTTGGTGTGTTAGGCAAGTTAGACTGCTTAACTCTGTGAAACTTTACATTTGTTCATCATCAGCTCACTGCTCATTACATGCGATGTATGCAAGTACTAATATTGTCGCACCGGCATATACAGTGTAGTACTGAGTATTAGTTAGTTCGTTGTGCTTACTTGGACATTTTGCATGCAATTTTTTTTTGCATGCATATTAATTAAGAGGTCTCCTAAAAATATCCACTTTAAAGTGGGACTTCTCCGCTGACGTCCAGACAGTGCATACTGTAACTCATCATTGGTTAAAGCCAGATGCTCGCATTGTGATAACATTTGAAGCAGTGACACCACAGCGTCAGCTGGGAAGTTCCGCTTTAAAATGGACATTTTATAAGAGGCAACTTAATTCAAACTAAACCCATTTTTTCTTGAGATTGGTTGCTGCATCAACAATGTTTTGCTTAATTTAAATCAAAGTGTTTAGAGGTTTAATGTAAAATGAAAGAATCATTCTCTGCAAGCTCATGTTCTGGGTAAAAAGTTCAGTCAAACTTTTGTTGAGCCATGAAAAACTCTGGGAAAATTTTTGCTGAGATTTAGATTTAGGCAGTGTCCAGAGCACTGGCAGGCTTTTTTTAAAACTGCGCTTTGTTCACACCAACCCCAGAGTTGCATTAACTAAAGGTCTCTAATCTCATCCCCATTTCCCCTCCTGTAACAATAATGTAATACCCCAGTTTTTACGGAGCTTGTTTGAATTAAGTTGCATCTTATAGTAGGCAGATATATCATGAGCACAAGGACCGCTAGGGGTGCTGGTGAGTTATTAGTCGGGGTTAGGGCCTAACACCAAACCCTAACCCCCAAACTCTAACCCCCAAGCTCTAACCCCAAACTATGGCTTAATTCAAACTAGGCCCGATTTACCTGCTGTTAACGTTATACCAGCATGACACCTACGTTTTGTAAAGAATCAGTCCTGTGCAGCAGTGGTTTGATAATAGAAATTGGTCCACTGTTTGAGACACCATCTTAAATTTATACAAATTTGCACTTGCTAGGACCATGGAGGGAATGGTGCTTATCAGTACGTGGCTTTCCTGAGGTAGGATGACAAGGATGCTAATCTGCTGACCACTCTAAGGGTACTGATACAATTGTTTAGGGCAGCTGGGTCTGAACACCAAATGGTTGTATCCGTTGTGACTTATACAAGGCTAGCTGCTCTCAGACTTTTTGGCTTGATCTTGAGTTGAATTTAAGCTGTATAATACATCAAGATTTTCAATCTGGTCAAAATAAAGTCACACTGTATTTTTTAGTTCAATACGAGAGTAGCCACTTGAAGTTCATTATGCAAAATAATGTTTTTTTCCTTTAAATGTTTAAGTTGTGTTTCACTTTCATTTGTTGCAAATTTCGTATTGTTATCGTATTGCATTGTGCTGCTCTTTGATTTTTTTAAAATTGAATTGCATTCAGTTGCGTTCAAGAAGGCTGCGATAATGCTTTGTTGGATCATCAGGTCTTGAGAAATAAACTACTTCTCCCCCAAGCAATTGAGGCTTATGAGTAGCATTTACATATCAATGTATGTAAAACTTGTAATTGTGACTGTAGACCCAGTTTTGAAATCGAAGTACTATTGGAGATATGCCCTATTGATGACGGGGTAGGACTATTCGGTGTGACCGATTTGATGTGAGATGACTCGGCGTGACCGACTCGTCGTTGGGGCGACTTGACGTTACGGTTTGGGTTATTAGGGTTAGGGTAGCGTAAAACTTTTGCCAAATCATCTCAACGCCGGGATGTCCCAACGTCAAGACGTCCCAATGACGAGTCGGTCATGTCGAGTCGTCTCACGTCGAATCGGTCACGCCAAATAATCGCGCACTGATCGATGAAACTACATTTTGAATTTGATTTTTTTTACTGTCGTGTAAGAGCTTAGATGTGAAACAAAGTATATATGTTCCAATTTGATCAAAAGGTGTCTATTTTGCTTGAATCTCAGTTGTCAATTTTCTCGCTAGTCTTATTGCTTTATACTTTAACAAATACCAACACGCTTTGAAAGGTTGCGAAAAAGCTAATGATCAGTTCAATGCAAGCTGATTTTGTCTTTCAATTTCTTTTTTTTTACAATTTTTTTATGTACTTACTGAGCAAAGCTAACAAAAAACTTGGTTGATTGTATGTTTTAAATTCTTTCATAATTTCATGGTAAAGCGAGGAGGAACGTAAGCTCACTGTGTATTGTAGGACCTACAAACCTTGTCTTTCGTTTCTGTTATCTAAGTCGTACTACCTTGCTTTTTGGGGAAACTTATTGTATAGCTTATTTTTTGCTAATGTTGATTTTGTTTGAAAAGGTACGATTTGGTAAATTAGTCGTTTGTTTTGAGCAGGTCAAAAACTCACGTGATTAGGTCTTTGCTCAATATGGTGCATTGATGAAAGATTTTTTAAAATTTTTTTATTATGCGAGTCAGATGTTATGTTTTCTTGAAGTGATGCGTACTGAAATATTTGATTTCATTACCAAGAGAAGATTCATCCACGTTCTACCACCTGTTTGATTAAATGCGATCACGTTAAATTTTTAGGGCATAATAGTTTGTTTTATGCATTTTCGAGATTTTAATTACTTGTTTTGTCAAAAATATAGTGTTACGGTACCATACGCAAGTTAAATATTCTGCGAGACGGTTTTAATTCATAACTGGTTGTATTTTGTTGGTTTGGCTGCTTCCAATTTTCGATTAATGCTTTGCATAAAACCTTAGTTATACCGCATGTTTTTTCAAACTCTCTTTTTCAGCGCCTTTTTTTCGCTTAAAATCAAATCATGTTACCTGTGCTGTGAGTAAAATTTTTATCGTAAGATGTTTGATTAATCTCACTTAAGCTAAGCGTTTTACGAAGAGGTGGGAAAGGAAGCGATTTTACAAACATGGATTTTCGAGTTTTTCCAGTGATGACGGATTACCTCAAGCAAAGCATTGGTCCTAAATTGATGAGTAAATTTCGAGACTTCCAAGTGCGCTAAATTTGCGCTCTTCCAGTCAGCAGCCATCTTAATTATGTGTCAAATGCGATTGGTTTTAGCCTTGAATCAAACCCTGGGCAAAGGATCTGCAACGCACGCGCTGTATTTGCTAGACCACGTTGCTTCAAATGGTGCTGCATGTGAAAGTGTTTGCACTATTTGTTACGCTCAAAGTTTAAGATTAGTTTTGTCCATTGCAAACTTTTTCGTACCTAAAGGTTGTGTAAGCACTGATGTGCGAGCAGTGTAAGCATATCTAAAGGCGCTAAAACAGATTACCGACGCTTATGGGAGAGATTTCAACAAGATTTTTCATTTTGTTTTGTACGAGTAAGAAGTTGCTACGTAAGTAAATTGCAGCTTAAATGCTGTGGGTGTATTTTTAGTCTTAAAATACTGTTGTTTCCCATTTGCTTCTGATTCACGATGTAATTTTGCCTTTCTAATCCTACAAAACCTTGGCAATGTACCACGCTTTTAGTAACAGTTTTGCAATCGTCACCATTGTTACGTATGAACTAGATACTAGACTTATGCGTCTGTAGCAAAGGAATGTGCGATTGACGATACGATCGAAGGTTGGTTTCCTATTCAAGTCTGCGTCATTTTTCACGAGAATTATGGAATGATCAAATGAAAATCGACTTGATCGCAGCCTTCAATCATGTAAACAAACACATGTTTTCTGGAGTTCCGTTCTTTTTTGTATTTTTTTGCTTAATCCGCTCTATCTGACGCCTCAGAGTTTTGCGTGACGTTTTGAGTAATTTTGTTTTAGACAAACGTTGACGAGAGCGGTAGCCCTTCATTGCCTTTTCGCTTCGCTTTCGTCAATAGCAGAATGACGTCGTTGTCAGACGGTGTTGTTTGAGACGGCTTCGGAAAGCGTTTAGTTTGACGTCATACAATCGCCACTACGTTGTATTGTAAAAGGGCTACGATTGGAAGAGCTTTCTGTTTTGGTTGTTGACCATATTTTTCAATTGAAGTCCAGCTTTTGTGCTGTCATGGATTGGCGCAATAGTAAAACCAAATTAGTGATGGGCTCCAAAATAGCGAACTTCAATGGCACCACGCAGTAGCATAGCAATCAGGTGTAAGACTAGCGAAGAGACGACCGCTGGTTGTGAATGTTTGTAGTTAGGTTCAGTTACGTGTCAAGCTTGATGTCAAGAATATCCCAGAGTACCGGTATGTAAAGTACTGTGCTTTTTCAGACCATAGAATGGGAACACTGGTGATAACAAAGTAAACACGTTGTTATCAATCGCCGGATCAAGTCGTTGAGAGTGGCAATAGCGCACTGCGTGCATTTTTGAATTTGTACAGTTCCCAGTTCTTACGCGAAGTACCGGGTATTAAAAATGAAAGATGAATAATATTGTTGGTAATAGTCTAGAGCTGTCTAGGCTCTTGTACCATCGTTTTTTATTACCTTCGAAAACTAAATGACATAAGACGAGATTAAACGGACAATGAAGCGTTCTTGTTGCAGTAAGTCAATATTAACGAATCTTTGCATAAAGTGTTCTTAACGTAGACATCAATTTTTGTTTCGTTTTTCAAGTGGAAGAGTTATGACATCCAGAACTGTGGAATGCTAGCATTCATATCAGCACCTAGCCTTAATCAGTCATTTTTCTTACTATTGCGCCCTGTATTCTAGCTTTTTCCAGTATGCGCTGATGTAGCCTGCACAATATGTATTTGTAGCACAGCTAACGGTGAACTGACTACGTGTTTGTATGCTGCAATTTTAAGCAAATATTTTTAACGTGTGAACCTGCTTTCGGTAATGCATTTTCTTAATATCTTAGAAAAAGCAACACCTAATGCTACCTTTTCCAGTGTTGCAACTGTTTTAAAAAGATGGTTCGTCAAACCCGTTGTTTAACCAGCGGTGCATTTATTATGTTTGTGGAAAAGGTGCTTTCTGAGGTTGATTTCAGCTTGTTCTTCCATGATTGTACTTTTATTCTGTGTCTCTGTATCAGGGTAAAGAAGTAAAAGCCAGGCGCGATTTTTACTTCTTTTTTCGAATCTTCATGGCATAATAGAAACGTCTGGCGTAATTTTGACGCTGCTACTACTTGATACGCAGGGAAGCAGTTTTCCATCTTTTCATTTTCTGGTTTTTCGGATCTCCGTTATTTATTGGCCAACAGTTGTTTTTAATAATCTTAAGTTTGCCACGATATTTGCTGCTTCATCGTTAATTTCATGAATAAACGTGGCTATGTAGTTTCAAGGACTTATGTTGAATAAGTTTGACCAGTTGTGGTGTAAAATGTGTAGTACCGGGGTGCGTTGTGTAATTTGCAGTGTTTATTTAATGTTTTGAGAGTGTGTAACGAGTGTTTCTCTCGTTGCGTGACATGATTGCCTGCTAAGAATCAAGTTTTGGTTTTAACTTTTTTGGTATATATATAAAAATTAGCAGAGCGTGATGTTTCTTTGCGTGCTTATATCTTGATACAATCTTTAACTTGTTTTGAACGTTTATAGCTTGAGGATACGCTCGAGATTAGTGTAATCTGACTTTAATTTAATGCGAAAAAATTCGCTTCTTCGAAAATCTGCCTCACAATATGGTAAACAGATGAGATGGATTAGTGAGAAAATGTTTGGTTTTTAAGCAGACTAGTATGGATAACGTAAGCATTGTGTATTGCAATAGTGTAGATACATCAGGGTTTTACATTTCTTAGTCAAACCTGAGAAAATTGTAGTAGTTTATGTGCTGGTAACTTTGATGAGTTGCTTTTCGATGCAATATCATTCAAGCATCCGTGCATTTGTAGTAATCAACGTGTGAAAACCTATTTTTAGATCGTGTTTATATTTGTAACGTATCGTGTCCTTTAGCCATAATGTACTATTCCTTGTATTGAAAAGTAGGTGCAAAATAATGTGCAGTAATTGCCCTTGCTTCCGAAAGTTTGAAGCTCACATTTTTGAAGCTTATTGTCATTACGCATACTTATCACGCCGGAAAGTCCCATTAAAGTTGACACTCAAAGCAAACTTTGTCAATTTGGTTTAAGCCGAAGCTGGGTTCTAGTATGTCAGTTTGATTAAGTTACTTCGCTTCTAGCTACCCAGAATAAGACCCTAGTGCAGCTTTTCTAACCTTATGAAAATGTGTAGCTGTTGCAACTTTTTAATATTCGTCAAAATATCGTACTAAAATCCTAATTTCTAATCCAAAGTACACGATCAGATAATTGATTCAGATTTATCTTTTTTTGGTCCAGAACATCTGTACTTTAAATACATCGACGTCTATACCAGTGGTTCTAAAGTTTTCTAGGCTGCGGATCCTTATGGCATTCTAATAACACATAAGCAACCTATTATAGTGATATGTAACGGCTAATATTAAATAGTGGTGTAAGTTGATATTCGTACTATATTTGGGCTGACGAACTTCTTAGGGGTTCCTGGGGCTATTTTGATAACTCCTGTACAAAACCCCTGAAAAGAATCTATCACTTGGATGATTGACAAGTTTGGCAATAACCTGCTATGAAGCTTGAAAGGTATGAGATGCAAAAGCTGGCTGCCATGATCAAGCCGTAACTTGAGTGTTCACATCGTGCAAGAAAGTAGCTAAATTTCAGCGTCGATTGACGCTTGTTAGGGCAATCGCAGTTTTTACTTCTAGTTGAATTTATTTTGTAAAGCTGTAAACTTTGAAAATGCAAATCTAGATCATGCAATACTATACGAAGATCAAGGGCGTGAAGTCGAGTCTAAAAATACAACCGTTCATATTATCTTGTACAGTTTGCGATTTACAGAACATGACAAAAATTTCAAATTAAAGCATTTAATTGAATACAATATCCTGTCGATTGCACAATCTGCTTTATTAATTTTTTGTGCCACTTATTGGGATCATGATTTGTGAAAGAGTTTTTCTTAAATCTGCTGAGAACCGTCTTGAATCGGAATGCGGTCCTGAGATTGATGCACCAGCCTTGCTGCATTTCGTGAAAAAAAAACTGTTATGTTGCTTCTGTTGACGCCCTGTGACAACCTGGGTAACACCTGAAACTTCTGACTGCAAATTAGTTTGGGAATAGTGATAACAAAGTAGGCAGTGGTGCAAGCTGTGAAGAAGGTGGGTTGTAAAGGTGCGTTTGCTGATACACTACTGACTACCATTACAAACTACACTGGCCAGCGATTATTGCGATATATAATTTGCTGACGGGCGTCCTGCAAGCTGATTGGTCAGTGATGTCCAAACTATCCAACGTGCATTTTTCTCAATCTTGCCATCAAGGTCTCCTCGCTCATATGAAAATCGGGCGAAGAAGCGATAAAAGCTGTGTGTCATTTGATTTCGCGTAGTTTTTGTCGCGTTGTCGTCGCGCCAAAGTTCAACGCCACAATAAAATAAAGAAAAAATGAGGTTACCGCGCTGTCGTCTGTCACGTGTTGGTAAATTAAAACCTTGTACTTGCAATAAATCTGATCTACCTTCAACGAAACGTAATTTAGCTCAAGTTTTTATTAATTTGAATCAGTTTTTGCTGCTTTATTTTTAACTGTATGCATCACGAGGGTGGTAGCAAGCATCAAGATGCATAAAAACTTGTGGTGAAGGCGTACGATTGAAGTTTAGTGCGCACTCTGCGCTTACCTTGCTGCAATCATTTGTGAAGTTTGTCATGTAAGCATTTTGAAATTCTAGGGTCAAAGCATTAATATGTGTTGAGGATCGCAGCATCGTTTATTTCGATCGTTGGAGTATCTTCAACTTGTTATATTTCAGTGCATGAACGACCTCTCATTTCGAATTGACTTGCATAGTCACTGAGTAGGTATTAGATAACGATTGCACCATTCTTACTAAATGCAAATTTTGATGTGATTAAAAGAGTTGTAATTTTGTTATAATTGGCAGTTTGTTTGGCTTAGCCGTGTTGATGGATATTTTTATGAGCCCGCCCTGTTTCCATGTTTCAATTGCCTGTTCTTGTCACCGTATGATGCTGCAATAAATTACGAAACAATGCACTCGTTCTGACGCCGGTGCTTCGTCCTGTTTGAAAGAGGAAGCGCCGGAAGCTGTGACTTCACACTGCCGCTTATTCTCTATCAGCCACGCATACTGTTCATTGCTTGACGTAGAGTTCGCAGCTTATGCTGCAGTATTTTTCGTAGCTGTTGCAGTCGATCATCAGCATGTACTGTAAGGTGATTTTTTGACGATTATTTTGCTAAATATTCTTTAAGTGTTAACTAAATAAAACTGAGCTACCCACCGTAGATGAACTATAAACAGATATGTTGGTCTGTTCGGAGTTGTTTTTTTTATTCAAGTTTTCAGGCTTAACTGGGGCCTTCTGATTTAAAATAATGATAAGTTATATTTGGTTTTCACCGAAAGTCATTGTTGTGTTTAAGGCAATGTATAGTTTTCGCCAAAAAGCGGCTTAGGTTTGCTCTATAGCGCTTTTTCATACGTCACAACTTTTTTGTGGTACGTCAGTTTGCGATGAGATTTGTGAAGCACAGCCTTCGCTTGCGTAGAGACTGAGCGCTTCGCTTCCTCGCTCATGTGACGTCATCGCTCGCTTCCTGTATATTTCTTGCGTCGCACGCAGGAAATTTCCAAGCCCACTAATTTACTGCCATATGGTGGTGGAAGGAAAGATTAAAAATGCCGTTGTTCATAGCAGGAAAGTTAAGAAAAAGCACAGGGAGTTGAGAGCGCTGCCGAGTATTGCTCATCCGTTTCGCAAAGATAATTAATTATTGTATTGTGAGTAGTGCTATTTTAAACTAAGGTTGCTTTTGCAAAGGCGAAAGTTGAATCAGCTTGTTCATTTTGCATGTGAAGCAATTGGAATTGCCGATGAGTTTCGTAAAATTTTGTTTGCAAAATTTAATTGTATTAGTTTTTTACTATTCTATGCAATAGCAATTAGCAAACGATTGTAGTAGTTGAAATAACTACCGTACTCTGATGTACGCATCTAATGATGTCATGCGTGACATGCGTATTAGCTTTCATTGATGTAGTGACAACCACCGAATCATGTTTTTGTTATGTCAATGAAAGGTGCTTGTCCCACTAGTGCGTGGCGTGTGTAAATGCCGACGTGTGCAACATCGTAGCCCACTTTCAACCTTTTCTGGCTTCCGGGATTTTAAGAATTGCTCAAATAAGGCCGGGTTGGAACACAAATGATTTCCACTGAAACAAGCACACATCTTTTTTGTTTTTAATTGCGTGTACTTACATTTTGATACATTGCTACTTTGCCAAACTTTTTTTTTCGCTACGGTCTGGAAATGGTTGACAAAACATCTTTGCACCTCATTATAATTACAGTCCCACCCTTAATTTATAAGTTAGTGTGAAATTATGTAAGCTTAAGTATGTCTTGTGACATTTGGTGATGACGTATATGATTTGTTCACATGCTGTTGACGTAATTGCGTGTTTTAGATTAAGATAATCTTCTTAGCTCCCGTATTTTGACGAAGATTTGAATGCTTGCGTCAACTTGTTTACATTCAGGTGAAATTTTTGAAATGGTTGGGTGCGTAAAGTTGCCAGCAGTGATGCGTTATTTGTCCAGTCGGCTTCAATGATAACTTTTTGTCTAGAAAAAAGTTTTTAAGAAAGTGCAGCGTCAGTTGTGTGCTGAGTGTCGATTGATAAAGCGGTTTGTGTTTTTCAGATGACTAATACTCCATCACGTCGTAGCTATTTATAAGCGACACTTTTCCTTCCTTCTAATCATCTAAGATAAATTACGTTTGCGTTCGCGTGCACTCACCCAGCAGTTGATACACTTTACTCTGATCGTGCCTTCGCTCGCTTAATTTGCTATTCATAGTGTCAAAGCGAACAATATGGATCTATTTTTATACTTGTTTTCAGAGTATAACTGTATTTAGTTTTGTTTATTAAGTCAATCATGATGATTGCGTCAATGTCTAATGTGTTTGTACATGTCATGCAATGGAAAGAGAAATATTAAAACATTTTGCAAACTGTGGTAAGCCAACAAATGATGAAATTAATGCGTTGTTGAAGTTATCTAAAGATCAGCAATGCATTTCTCGCAATCACAATTCTAAACCGTCTTGGCCACAAGTAGACCTGAGCAGCAGCCAGCAGAGTAATAACTCTTCCACAACTTTACGTCTTCCAAATCCGCTTGAACAACTCCAGATGATGCATGGCCAGAATCCGTATATTGCACCCTCACAAATGTCTCCACCATTTGATAGTGCGAATGGCTTTTTGTCTTTGTCAGCAAACAACAATCATCATTCCAAGGACGCACACAAAACAACTTTTGAACTGCGCTGTTTTGTGTGTGGTGCAGGTTGTGCTAATATTGTCGATTTAAACCAACATTTGAAACAACACATTCCACCTGAAGAGACGCAGCGCGCAAATATGGAGAAGAGTGAAGAAAATATTACTAAGTTTCATAAGAAATCCTGGTCTGATTCATCATCTCACTCCAGTGACGTGGATGGAGCTTCCACCAATTTTCCGATTCCTATTCCCAATTTTGCTCTATTTAATGAGTCCATGTCATCAGCCTCCAACTTAGCTGGAAAAGCTAAGGATGCTTTAAAAGACAATGTGGTCCCACCACTTGGTATCAATTTGCCCTTTAACCCTTCCCTTTACCCGGCTTTTCCAGGTGCTTTAGGATTACTAAACCCGTTGTTAAATTACCAAAATTTGATCAACTCTAAAGGCTTTGGTCAGTCTGGAACCCTTCCTGGGTTAAATATAGGCCCTTTTGGTTATTTACCTTATGTGGGGGGAATTCCTTCGTCCCCAGCTGCTAACTTGGTCCCAATTGCTGGTCGCATTCCATATTTTTCTGGTTTACCCATCGGCGTTCCGCCAGCTGTGTCTCAAAATACATCTGCAATAAACTCCACCCTCCGACCTGATAGAAACCAACCAGCCAAAACAACTACCTCCGACGTTACTAACGGAACTTACTCTCATTCCGAAGCATTGAATAGACGCTTGTCAGTTCCACTTGTAGGTCATGACAGTGAGTTCCGCGTTCCACATCCCTACACCCGCATTCGCAAACCCAGTCACAATAATGCTGGACATAGTTCAGCACTTCATGAAAAAGTTGAGAGTACAAACGAGCAACTCGCTCACCAATATCGAAATTCGCAAGTTTCGAATGCGAAGAGGGCTCCAGTTGAGGATAAATCCACAAATCAATTGAATGCGAAATCCATTGAGCAACATATATCAAATATAATATCAAATAATGAGAAACTCTTGACCAATCCGGAGTTGGAACGGGTGAAACCTCGACGCGTTTTTCGACGGAACAGTTTAGATCCTGCCTCTTTGTCGTCATATACCACTGGTGTGTCTAAATACAACCCCCGGGATGCAGCCTACTACAAAGAGAGTGCATTGAAACCAAGACGAATGTTAAGCGAAAGTGACAATATAGGTGGACTTCCCAGTACTAATTCAAAGTCCTTTGAATCTTACGACTCATACACCTCAAATTTATCTTTAGCTGAGTATAATAAAATGATTCAATTGACAAGAGCTCCATTTAATGTCGCTGAAAAGCATAATGCTGCCAGCGTTAAACTTGGTGAAAGAGTAAGCAATGTTCCAGGCTCGTCTGATTCAGATCATATTCGCGGTCGTGATCTGATGCAAGCTAAGCGAGATTTTCCCCTAACTTATTCCCAGCAACCTAAGAAATCCCGTCGATCTTCGTTTTTTGAATGCAATGATTGTGGAGTCCGATATCGAAAAGAGGAAAATTACAAAATTCATAAAGAAGTTTATTGTAAATTCAAAAATGTATCCTCGCATGACGCAAAAGAGAAATTGCGTCGTCATTCGGATTTATCTGGTGTGTCACCTGAAACACACAGACCAAGATTCTCAACAGACTCAGCTGATACCTCCCGACTACCTCATTTTAAATTGAGTCGACCTCCGACTTCTCATGTTTCATTTTCATCTGCAAATGGCGACCTCGTTTACTCCTCGGTGAAGAACACTAGGCCTGATTTGTGCCGAACTAAAAGCGCTGAAGCATCTCTGGAATCGAGTTCTGTTCGTGATAATAAGTGGAAGAAATCTTTCGAATCGCCTTACACCACTTTGTCTCCAGTAGCACAGCGTACCACTTCAAGTTGCGCCTCTGTTCTTGAAGCCCTCCCCACAAATTCATCTTGTTGTGATCCTGCGTCACCCTCTTTTCAACCGGAACCGGGGGTTAATAACTCTATACCTCCAAGCAAGCTTCCTCCTAATAAACGACACTTAATGCGGCATTTGGAGCAAAGTTCTCCTCCTAGTATATCTGCTCATGATGATGCAACGCATTCGTCTATGTCGCCTAACGACACCTCTTCTGGAACCAGTGAGAAGATACATGGAAGCATTAGTGAAGCACAGGGTGAAAATGAGGTAGATGACACTTTGATTCCACGAAGTAATTACAAGCTACTTGTTCATCAAATCAGCCTTCGTAATATGCAGGATATTGACTTAATGAGTGATCTTTCTACAAACTTGCTGCATAACAAATCAGTCTGGTCTTGGGAGCAAATCCAAGGTCTCAAGCACAACCAACTGCAACAAGATTATCGTGAAGCCTGCACTGATTCTCCCTCGCAAGGAATGCCTCCTAGTTTGCGCAAATTTTCTGTCCCTTCGAGGTATCTTCCGCCTGTTGAAGCTACATCTGATAGTTTTCTTTGCAACTCCCAAAATTCCTTTACTTCTGGAACTTCTACTTCGTCTACCGAATCGGAAAAACAAAATATTAGTTCCGACTCTCGGCACAATTCTGCACCTACTCCTTGCAGCAAGATTTCTGTTAATGATATCAACAACAAAGCAAGTGATTGCTCGGCTCCAGAACAGTCAAAGGAGTAAGTTTTACGTGTAGTGTGAAATTTTATCGCTGATTTTCATTTGAAGTGCCGTAAACTCGATGGTCAAACAAAGTTGAAGTTGTGTTCTTCTACTGCTCAGTGAGGTTATGGTGTAAAAAAAAATAACACGTTACAAGCAGGGACATAATGTTTGAATGCTTGGATGAAGTTTGCATGCAGCCTATACCGCCTGTGCGTTTTGACTGAACGTTTCGAAACTTTCATTCATCATCAATGGTTAAATTACTTTGATTGCCTGTCTTGACTTTTTTGCGTTATATTATTCCTTTTTAAATGCGCTGCTGCCCCGTTTAGCAGCTTCTAATGAAAAGAGTGTTATTTAACCACAGTTAGTAAAAATGTATGTTACGACAAATGATTGACGACAATTCTCCACCAAAAAAAAAGTCACGAATATGGTTTTGTTTTACAGCGAATCAACTTCGACCCTTTCCCCACTCGATCCCAAGGTTTGCGTTATTATTTTAAAATTTAAGTTGAAGCGTAGATTTTGTAGTCAGAAGACTAGGGATGAACAGCAAAATCAAATGAATAAATTTATGAATTACTATTCTCGAAATGAGATAAGACGATGAGACAAAATGCTTTGCTTAATTCGATTGTATGCTGTCTCTCGATCAGGCTTAGTTGGTACGGTAGTAAACTGTCTTTTTTATATTTTGATGTAGAACCGTTCTTCTGACCAACAGCTTCCCACCATAAGCGAGTCACCTGGTACAGCTTGTCAGGAAAATGCACGGTCTGTCGAGGTAAAAGATGCTTTGCGGTATTCTGATTTTGCAGATTGAAAAACTCATTGTTGCCCAACGTTACTGACTTGCGCCCCCCGAATTTTTCTTTGCTTGCTATCTCATCTGCGTAATACCTTTCCAACCTTCAATTCGAGGTGATAAAGTAGCAAAGGTTTGCGATGAGAAAGTAATAAATTAGACGAAAAAGTGAATTACAAAGTAGGAGAGCGTTAGGTGCATTTCCAAGGACGCTGCAACGCAAAGTCCAGGTCGAGTATCGAACTAAGAGGCACCAATCACTCGACGCTGATACTCTTCTAACTAATTTTTGCCTCCTGCTAAATAGTGGCATTTGTTCTCTCTCATTCTGTTAAATTTCCTTTTTCTAGAACCAAACCAAGAGTGAAGGAAATAAACTAGTGGTGCTCTATCCCCACACTGAACCAGTGCTGGACAGTGGCACTTGTGTTTCGTTCTGCTGTATGGTCAGTCCGCAACCTGCTTGTATTGAGACATGCAAGTCAAACGAGAAGAAGAATGCACAAATGTCCATGTACAGTGAATGGGCGGTGTTGGAACCGTTTTTAGTTCCTAAAGACTTGTCAATTGGAGATATCTTAAATGGGTGGTGGTAAGTAGATGCATTTTTGTTGTGTAATTTTTTGTCCACACTGCATATATTTAGTTTTGAGCGGTTTCAAGTGGTTTCCATTTAAAATGGATCTTAGCATTCTCGTTTGTGAAATCCAAAACCCAATTTTGGTGTTTTAGCAGTATGCCCGCTTAATTTTACGAACTTTTTGCCACTTTCAATATATTTTATAGGAGGTTAGTTACACGGTTTTATGTCTCTGGACACGCTCTTAAAATAGTTTACGTTGAAGCGTAGAGAAGCACTTAATACACCTTTAAAAGTCGACAAATAGCATATAATCAATTGGTGTTTTCGCGTATTTCCGCTCAAATATTTAAGACAAAATTTTCCGCTCCAGGCGCTGTCTGCGGACATCATTATTGTTCACGGTCCTACATGGAGACGAAATACGAATGATTTATTTAGTTAACTAATTTGTAGTGTCAGTACAGTGTATGCCTTTGAGCATTTGTCGAAGATGGGGTAGGATTTTTAAACGGTGTTCTTTTTATTTTCAATTTCGTATTACGTGATGTTGATGTTGCATCAAACATGGAACTCATTGTCAGCTATAACCGTGCACCAAAAACCAGTAAAACCACCGAGAACACCGTTAATTAATGAAATACTCCAATAGGCTGCTCAATGATGGAGAGAACAAAACTTTGAAATGTAGACCCTTACTTAAATAAGATTGATTAGACAACATCTTACATTTTTGCGTTTTTTTTCCTTCCCGTTCCAAAAAGCGTGTTTGTAGTGTTTTGTTTAATTAAGGATTCTTGTTTTAGAATGTCAATTTAGCGAACTTCACTGGACGTGAGTTGTGTATAGGCCTGCTACAAGCTTCTGGATAAATTAGTAAATATTTCGCATTTTTTTGTTTTTTCAGTCAATGTCGTGCGGCTTGTCAAAGAGGAGTAGTGACATGCATGTCTCATAAATCAGACCTGCTGCTCACCGATAACAAGGCTTACGAAAAACTGAATGAGAAAAATAAGACAACAACGGAAGACAAAAGAGACGCAGATACAGCTGACAATAAAAATCCTCAAGTTCCTACGTTGGAACCTTATCAAGTTGTGGAGTTGGCTGGGTTGTTATCCAATTCCGTCTTCACATCATGCAACTATAAGCGCACCAACAACAGCTTCCCGTTTCATTCAATATCTCCTTTTACGGAACCAAGCACAACGGATCTTCTTCCGTCTTCCTGTAGCTCCGGAGTTGTTGAGGTGGACAATGACGTCACGTTTGAGAAACGAATCGGTAGTCCTCTGTCAGGCGTGACGGATGCGAGTTCGGAGGAGGAGAGTGTGACTAGGGAGAGTGACTCCGCAGAGGAGCTCATGAATTTGAGTGGACGAGTAAAAAGACGAAGAAGCAGGAAGCATCGATCCTCGACCTCACCACGGTAAGTTTCATTGATCCAGTTGATATGCTGACGAGAAAAAACTGTTTTCAAGGCCGTGCTGCTGTGGTCTCATGGATGTTGGTTGATTACTGGTAGATGTAACTCTTTATGCCAACAGGAATTTTCTTGAGCTGACTCTGTCGCTCACGTAATGCTTTTTTAGTGGCATTTTTTGTTGGTATTCATCGCAATTACGTTGGTTTGAGATTTTGAAAATATTTCTACGTTATATCCCATAGCCTTTTCGAAATGCTTGCCGTAAACTGAATGAAATACGTCCTCCTAATATCAGCGTTATCAACAACTTGGTGAATAGTGATGCGCGGTAGATCCAAATTATAATCGCATCTCATACGCGTAATTAACCCAACCTCGGCTGGATTTATATATTTGGTACAAACTGTTTTGATGTAAAATTAATTTATGCGCTTGATGACGTAAATAGTTGCGTAATGCAAAATCTTGCAGACTGCTAGGATTACTTTGTAAACAAATGGTGACGTCATAAATCATGTTTGCGAACTTATGATATCGATAATGCCTGGCGTCGTCTTCCTTTAACATAACGTAGGGTTGGAAACCCACAGTAGTTCAATTGCATTTTAGGTCGTTTATGTCGTAAATCATACATTTATAACGTTAATATTTGTATTCGTATTCCAGAGAGTATTTGTTTTCCAGGGAGAAGCGGAAAGCTGCTGGGGGTTCCCCTGTTTCAATACTGGTGAGTGGACCAGCTTCATCTGGTTGTTTGATACTAAACTAAATAACCAAAATTTCGACGCCGTCTCAACGGTATAAATTTTTTGTGCGTCCACTCATATCTAAATAGCTATTGTTTCTGCAATGAAGGCGTGACGATTTCAGCCAAATAATTCCAACTCCTCATTGTTCTGTCAGTAATGCGCTAAGCCTAATATTATTTATTCATATTTTCGTTCTTGTGGTAGTGATGTACCAAATGAAAAGGTAAAATTGAATAGGCTTGTCTATGATAAGAGTTTATATTTATACACTTTGGATGTAATATCGCCTACTTTTTATTCAGTTGGACTTCTTCTAACCTCATCTTTTTTGCAGCCTGTGCATCCGGATGGTGCGTGCAGCACCTCTGATGAGAAGCAACCAGATTGCGCTCTGTGCAGCATGAAAGCTGGCAAGGGAGGGTCTAGTCGGGCAGAATCCAGTGGAAGCAAATCCCCTGCACCTGTGCTGTCTTCTGCAATCAAATTCAACCCCAGCTCTTCTCTGACTACACCTGCTGTTACTGGAGCAGTGCTTGACAGAACAAGGGGTGCGTGTCTGGTGTAACGTACATTGGCCTTTCAATTCCTATTACTTTTGAAAGATTTAAATGGGTCTGATAATGCAGTGCCGGTATTTTTTCCTTAATATATTTACATTTGTTCATTATTTGTCTTCTCTTGTTTTTCTAATACTAACATCTTTCTTATTGTTTGAGATTATGGCAAGTTATTTTTAGAGATAATTTTTTTACTCATCCGTATTTCTTGATTTGCCTAATTTTCATTCGCTTTGTTATTTCAGGAATTTCGGGGAATACCCAACATTGGGTGTCTGATGTGAGCCGTCACGACCCATCTCCCACATCAAGTTCGTCAGAAGCCTGCGCGGACACCCCTTGTCCGCCCCTGTCTCATGGGGAGGGTGGAGGGATCAGTGTTGATGTTGGGGATCGCAACTCTGCCGTGGTAAGCTCTTCACTTGCAGAAGTTGTATCCGAGGTGATGAGGAGTGCAGCTATGCAGTCAAAAATGAATAAAAAACGGCGACAGTTGCTCTCCGGGAGCAGAGCTCTACTTCCTGCAGATGAAGAAGATGATGGTCCTGTGTCAAAAAGGAGAAATATACATGGCATCCTGGGCACCCGTAATGACGATTCCAATGATTTAGTGCCTACTGTATTGCGCAATAGCACCCCATCACCAATTAGTGAGGCTGTTTCATCTTGCGTGGTTCCCTCATCAGAAAGCAGAACCAATGGTCTTTCTGGCAGAAACACTTCAGAAGACGACTCTACGTCGAATCAGGTGAGTAGAGGATAGTGTAGCTTTGAAAATTGTATCATTATATTGCTACTTTTTTGTGGAATCTAACTTTTGCAATTCCATATTTCGTGTTCGTTTTTTGGCATCATTCCTCTAGTTTACTGGAAGTGCTAATTATTTTGCCTTGTTTTATGCGGTTTTTACAGTAGGTATAGTGGTACACCAAGAGATTTAGTGTTGCACCGTGTTCAGTGTTTCTGTAATTGCAATTTTTACCCATAATTTTTACTTTTTTTAATGCTAGTGCCGTAATATTTTGTTTCTGCCAGTCTGTCATATTGCAATAAATTTTGTTTTTGAATTTTTTCAAGATTGTTACCTCAAGTGCGGAAGGAAGTGTGCAGCAAATAAATGGACAATCTGCAGGTATGGATATGAAAGAATATTAGGAATGTTTGTGCAGCAGTCACTGGTGGCTACTTAGGAATGTGCGATCTTGCTTTGCCTAGCTCCCCCCATTTGAGTAAGGCCAATACGGGTTGCAGTCAAGGGTGGAAACCCAAACCTAAACTTAAACCTGAAAACCCCGTTTTAAAGGAAATTTTGGAAACTCACACTGAAACTGACACCTACTTAGCCAAATTTTTGAACACCTAAACTTGTACCAAAACCGTTTTTTCTTGAAACGTCAAAACCGAAACTGAAACTAAAACCTGTTTAAAATTTTGTAAGGTTTTGGGTTTTAAAAATTGTCATTACCATCATTAGGCTACCACCACAGTTTCTTTACTGCTGAGCGTGAATAAGCTGTGTGAATACTAACTTTTGAGTCTTTGGTTTCACCGGATTCGGAACTGTACCCAAGTCGACAACGTCTGAAGCAATTGCTCTCTTCATTCGGCCATTTGAGGTGCTACTTATCATCGTAATAAAACAAAAACGCCAAAAAGTAGAACATTTAAATAATCCGTATTCAAAATAAAATAGCTTTCTTGGATGAAACTTAAACCGAAACTGAAACCCAGAAACCGAAGCTGTGCGTAAGCAAAACTGAAACCTATTTTTCAATAGCCGTGAAACCAAACCAAAACTGAAACCTGACATCTGAGTTTCAACACACCCAAACTGAAACTGACACCCTAACGCCAAGTAGCCAGGTTTCCACCCTTGGTTGCAGTATTACAGATGAACTTCAGAAGTGCTCGTTAGGTTTGGTGGTTACTTGCTGATAGTTTACAATACAATACAAAAATCGTCCTACGCTTACTAATCTCAAAAACGATTTAAGTTGACATTATCATAAATTTCTTTTGATAGCGTAAGAAATTCTTATCCGATGTAGCGGAGCTTAAAGCCGGTTCAACTATTTGCATGCTGTGAATATTTAAGACTTTTATTTTCTCATGACTCTTTTAACTTGTTATGGATAGTGTTGCCTTTATTACATAATTGCATATTCTCGTTTCAGCAGCAATTATTTCTTTTGGTATTTTTATCAGTTGCTGGAAATAGCTAGTTGTGTAATGTTGTCTCTCCTGCTCAGAAATCTACTTGCACGGCACCCAAATTATGTCTTGTCAGTTGCTATTAAGCTGTAGTAGACATTGTCACAACTTGATCAGAGAATTAAAGTTTCGAAACGAAAGACCTTGGATGCATTCTTTGCCTCGTCAACATTATAGGAAATCGTTTGGTTCAAATACCTATGTGGCTGTGCTGCAATTGTTCAACATACAAACATTGTCTTCTTTCTCCGATAAGGAAGCGTTATAGACTGCAGTATGTAATATGTATACTGCAGTAGGGCAAGACTATAAGCTTATGTCCAATTATTTCTTCTACAGCTGATGAGAGTCAAGTTGGTGATCCGCTCTACTCCGCTCAACACGGATTTTCCTCATCTGGACATGAAGATGAGGATTCCGATGGACGATACGAGTCTACCAAGGTACGACTGAGATCAACCTGATTTAATTTTAAGGAGTAGAAAAACAGCTTTTGCTTTAGCGCTTGGGTTTTAGGTGTATATTTGTGTGATTTTGCTTCACCGGCATTAATGAACAGTTGAAAAGTAACGTTTTTCTCTCCCACCAGTCGCTGCTGGTTTTATGCCTGCCGAAATAGCAGTTGCCCTTATTAGTATGTGCAAAAGCTGCTTGATTTTGAGTAAATTGGAATTACATATTACAGTCAAAGCCAAAAGTTACGTTATTTGTTGTTTCTAATTTGCAGAACGACAGTCCTCCTAGCTCTCCTGGTGTTGCGCGACCATTTCGCTGTAGCGAGTGTAAGATAGCGTTCCGCATCGGTGGTCACCTTGCCAAGCATCTTCGATCAAAAGGTAGATATTGTATGTTGTATTGAGACCCTGCTTTCGATTTTGTTTTCTAGCTAGACGCGTAATGTTAGATTTTCTTGGATGCTTTTTTACTAACTTATTATGGACTTGTAGCTGTAGGTAGCGCCAGGTTGGACAAACTTCAAATCAACTGCATTGTATTTTCTCGCTTTTATGTCATTTTCCACACAGTTCATGCTGCGCGGTAATGGGATTTATAAATATTTATTACCACCAAAGGGGGATTGCTGTTTCAACGGCTGTCTGGGAACTGCTGTTTGGACTTTGCAATGCTATGAGCTGACGATTAATTGTCTTCTAACTCGCAACACCTTTATTACAACAGAATACCAACAGTTCAAGTGATATCGCAATTCTGATAGGCTAGCAGTAAATTAGCTGCAAACAAAAACCACAATTAACTTACAAGTTAGTATAGTTCGTCCTTAATTCACCGGTAGCTCACTCTGGCCTAAGCACATGACAAGAACAGAGGAATAAATTGGGCACTGGCGGAGGATTCTGGAAAGATCCACCTAGCGGTTAAATTAATTAAATAATAGTAAGGTGGTAGGCAGTAACAATATCATTTTAAGCATGACTTGATCTAGTGATGATAAAAGAAGATCGCTAACACAGAAGCCTCGTTTGCAAATAGGAAGTTAAAAAAGCATTTTAACTACAGTAAAGCTCTTCCTTACCGTTGAAATATTCCAACTCTAATTAGAGTCTTCAACCAACTCATTTTGCTGCATTACCGCCACTAGTTTGCATGTTACTTGCAAATCATCAACTTATCACTCACTTCCTCACTGCTTTGGATGAGTTCAAAATGATTTAGCGCTGGTTGCTCATTATTTGTTTATTACTTCATAGAAAATCACTCATGATTTAATTTTCTTTTCGTCATTGTGCCACGAGGTCATCGCCAAACCACGAGCCAGATGCATTCACGCCCTTTTTATGGTATTTTTAAGGTTGTTCAGTTAAACTTGTTTTATTTTTGCAATCTACAAATTATTTGCAAAACGACAAAGTGAAAATTGAGCTGCACAGTGTTAAAAAGAAGTCCATTCTGTGCAGTCCAGAGTTGTCCATGGGGCTCGGGATTTTCCGCCTGGGTTCGGGTTTGGATTTTGAAAATTTTTGAAAATTTTGGGCTTCAATCGGGCCGGACGCCGAAGCAAAATCGAAATTTTCACGATTGCTGCAGCAAGCAAAGAGAACACCTTGTAGATATTGCTGTTCGTAACTGGTGTGGCTGTGAATGGGTAAAACTCATTTTGTAATTTCTTCAAAATCTAAAGTGATGTTTTTGATTACGGGTTTAAATCGGGCTGACATTGGCTGATAAATTAGGGGTCGGGTCGGGCTCAACATCTTCGGCCCATTGACAACTTTATTGCAGTCTGTGCTCTTTTAGCTGCGTGAAATGTGAGCCTTCAATGCGGAAAAGCGTACCCGTCGCATGATGTGATTCTACGTTCGGCACCGCTTTGCCACTAGCAGCAATTTTGCAGAAATGTGATTTTTGAAATGCAGTTAAAGATTATTCACTACCAAATTTTCTATCATGTTTATCTGCTTCGTATTTTGATGTTTGTTGAGAGCTTTCTTGCTGCGTTTGCCTGATGAAGATCTTCAGTAGACTTTTTGCATTTTTCAAAACAAGGCAACAGAGCTTCGTAGATGAAAACTGTTGCCAGAGTAAGGTGTGATCTACTTCTCTCTTTGATTTATTGCGGAATTAAACTTCGACCTTGTGCTTTAAATCGAGATCCTCAAGGCCAGGAAAACTCAACACCAATGCCACTCCGCTGTTTTGCAGGGCATACACTAGCTGTGCAGAAGAAAACATTGAACCGACTAAAGATGAGTCAAATCCAGCGTCTCACTACAGGCGTGAATGCTGAAAGTGAGACGTCGCACAATGATGATAAGCAGATGCCGAATGAGCAACCAACTCCTGTGCTGGCGAGGAGCAGCGGTTCTACCTCCGATGCTGAAGTATCGGAGGTAAATTATTGCTTATTTAATAGATTTGGTTATATTATGTCGAGGCATTATACAGCGCAATATCACGATAAATAACCTCACGGCCACGGCAAAAGTTGTCGGCTCTTAAGATGGGAATCCCCGCTAATGCCTTTCTCATCGGGACGATAAGGAAACTTGCCGGCATGTTCTCCACACTTTCCCTGCAATGCTGAATGTTGAACTGGAAAGCTGTGAATACCAATTTTAAAGTCATTGGTTGACCCGGCTGTCGTTTGCGCGACTAATGTTAGATTCAACATTTTCATACTATCCAGTTGAACAGATAATCTCCTGTCGGCTTTGTGTAACGATAAAACAACAATGCTGTCTCCTCTTCGAGTCAACAAATAAAGTATGTGTTAAACGCGATCAGCTTATCCAGGAATCGAGCTTATTGCCTTTGATCTCTATATTGCCCTCAGCCTCGGTTGCAAAGATTAATTTTTTCAGATTCTTACCGGAAGTGGTGACGTATTGGGTCGAGCTCAGGTGCGCGCTCTTCTGCAAGGAAATGACGAATATGCATGTGTGCCATTGGCGGAACAAGCTCGTCAATGTGAGATTTCGGATGAGGGAGGTGCAAGTCAGCAAGATCCTCGACCGTACAAGTGCATCGCGTGCCGTGTGGCCTTCCGTTTTCAGGTACGAACTAATTCGACACGTACTGCTAGTAGAAGCTATAGTATACCGTCTGTTTATGATTTCTAGCCAATATTTTTCCTGAAAATGCTAAATCTTTATGTAATAATGGTTTCACAGCGACTAAGGCAATGGCACTTGGATTTGTTCTACCACAAGATTTTTAATTTGGCATCAGCATTATCATTGTCAAAATGGCGGGAGCTTAAGTTAGTCAAAACGACTGTTAGCAGTTATTCTTTAAAAAGTGTTGTAGTAGCATCGCTGATTCGTTGCTAGGTTGATACTTTCTTGAGATTTAGAGAAGCAAGCGAATGAATGACAATTTTGTATCGCATATCGTTTTCAAATTTCAGTATCGCATATTGTTATGCATAATTATGTTTTCGACACAGGGCCATTTGGATCGTCACTTTCGATCCAATTCTCACTTGATTGCGATTGGACATTATGAACATAATCCGTTCGGGATTGTCAACATGTCAATCAACGAGCAAAACCGTTTCTATGGCAACGGTGAGTTATTGTCGCTGTGATACTCTGGGTTGCTGCTCACTTGAAGGGGACAATCTTCTTAACCTCAGTTATCCATAGATTGATGTATTTGTTTTGTATAGACGTTACAACTCACTTCTTGCCTTGTTATAGACTTGGAGAAAAAATCATCTCATGATTCCGACACTGCGACATCACGTGAAGCGTTCTATCATATTCCAAAAGCGGAAGATGGCAGTAGTGGTAAGGAAGAAAATCGACTTGTGGTTCCGAATGGAATATGTTCCTTTTCTCCTATTCACGAACAAACGAACCAATCACATGATTCTCCTCATAATCCTAGTCTCGAAGCAGCATCCCAGATGAATGGCAGCTCTGAAAATCGAACGAATTTTGCTCATAAACACATGACGCCTCCTCTACCTTGTCAGGTGTCCTGTACATAAGGAGTCCCCATCCCATAAAAGCTGCGAGATTGTCGTACCTATTCTCAGTGTCTATGCAGTAAGGTTATTCGTCAAGGTTTGATTGAAGTTAACTGCACGCTTTTTTGAGTGCTGTCTCCAGTTTATTTGAAGTTCCAGATTTTGTCCTAGTAGCTCAAGTTCATGCATTGTATTTGCTACTTTGGACTGTGTGCTAATAAAGGCTGTTTGACATAGCGCAAATTTTCATAATTACGAAATTATTTCTTAAGTTTTTCGCTATTTCGCAAAATCAGTTCTAGATAATTTCGTTGTGCTGCACAAGCGTAAGTTTCAAAACACATCAGTGAGCACGCTCTCGCAAGGTATGTTGCGCACTTGCGCATCCACTAAGTTTCACTGCCAGGACCAACTTGTAGATGGTAGCCTAGGCTCACCACCCCGCATCATTCCTGATTAATATTGCATATGTTTCCAAATATCGGTGTATTGCAGTTTTCTGAACATTATTGCACTTTTTGGTGCTTTTTCGTCGCATATTATAATCTCCGGTGTCGCTTGCTGGGACTACTAGTCTAGTAGCAACACAATTTGAATTGGTTATGGTGCATTTTTATGTAAGATTTACCAAAGAAGATGTGGTTTTTATGTTTGGCCAGTTAGCTCGTTTAGGGCCAAAAGAATTCAGCTTAGTGGCGCTAGAGAGACGTATCCTTGCCCCACAACGTTTCCTATGTTTATTGGTGTGCCTTAAATGAAGATTTATTTCTTTACGTGTCATTGAGTTGCGCGTCTGTTTGCTTGTTACTATTGTGCATTGTTCTTTACCGGCTTCTTATGTGTTTGTCTAGTACATTGCCGCTGAATAAAGATCATGCAATTGTTTTCACAGACTACTCTAATTTTTTAGGATAACGTGATTCAGCGCTGGATGGCTTGTACAGTTCGATAAAAATCATTCAGTGATGAACTGGATTCTGTAGTTTGTAATACTAAGAAGATTTGAAAAGAATCTTCTGATCAAACGCAACCATAGCTATAAATGCAGAAGTAACGAATGGGAAAACTGAACGTTGGACAAAAATTGCTCAATAGGGTCAAAATTTCGAAGTGGGAGAAAGTGCTTTAAAATATCAATCCACGGCCAGTTCAAAGTTTACTGCGCAAAGGCGGAACTAAACATCTAATAACCGGTAACTTTTCTCATTAGACAAAACCAGAGCAGTAGCTACAAATTTTAAAGGGGAGGAGGGGGAGCATAAACTGCAAAAGCAATTAAAAAAGCCTGGTATATTCCAGTCAATTTGGAACGTTTGATTTTTTCTCCAGTACAAGTCAAAGGAGGAGCATGGCATAATGGCCCCTAAATACGATAATCAAAACGTTTGTGCCAAATGGATAGACCAGTATTTTCGTGGGTATATACAAAATCAAAATTATTAGCCTACTTTACCGTGATTTTAACTAGTTGATTCCATCAATAGTATCGAACTTATCGGATTAAAGTCGGCTATTTCCTGACTTAGTATGTAAGTTAAAAAGATTTTTGATAAAATACAGATCCATTCATGAACTTTTGTTGCTGCGTAACTAAAATTAATAGGCTAATTGGTGCTACGTGACTTATGCTTGGTTTACTACGTGACTTACCGCAATTTTAGCAGCTGAATCAAACAAGCGATGTTAACTTACCGGCACAACTCACAACAATTTCAATGCACAGGCCGCAATATCATCTTTTCAAAATATACGCTTTAATTGCAACACAATATACAAGTTACTTCACGCAATAACAATCACCAACACCTTGCTTATTTCAATAACTTGTATGGGAGTAATTTTTTAAACTTGATAAGTTGATAGCTTCACTTCAGGAACGGTCAAGGAAATGAGGGCAGCTTACTTTCGGGTTTTGCTTTCCTTCAAGTACCGTTGTTTAAGTTTGCTCAAAACAACTAACTGTCTTTGACAAACCAAGCATACAGCGTGAATGTAGTACGATAACATACGATCCATCATTAAAATAGTAATAAAATTTCATTTTCAGGGATTTATAGAAGTTCTATAAATCTCTGTTTCATTTTGATGATTGAATTCAGTGCAATTAAAAAAGATGAATTGTAGTCGCTCACTGCGTTTCGATTTAAAGATTGTTGCGAATGTTGCAATACCATAATAATGGACCGTTAGTTAACGGCTGATCTTTCATACTCGATTATTAGGTTCGGTAGTAGGCTAGGCTTAGTTAGGCCTCCTGTATTGGTTAATCTAAAGAGATTTACTTTGTACAAACACAAGCCTACTGGTAGACCTGCAATTATCAAAATTGAGGATTGTAATGATACACTTAATTAATTGATATTATTATTTTTCTGTTTGAAAAATCCACAAGTTGATGTGTTTTTCGTAAACGAAACCAAGAACACCTATGTGCAATTTAAAAAAAAAAACATTTTATCACAATAAACCCACATGACACAATTTACAACCTACACACATAACTTAGCCAAAGTTTTACACAATATTTGCACAGTTTACACAGCATAGCATTTGTTGCTGAATCAAACAAGGCGTCAAGATAACTTGAAGAATTGTTTTTGTATCTTCATTTCCAATCAAGAACATTTTCTTTACGACAAACGTTCAAGAGCTTCTCTTAAAACCGTGAAATCACCTAAAAATAGGAACATTGAAAAGCAAAACCAGCCTTGGTATAGGCCTGTCAAATTTTTAGAGCCTATCTGTCAGAAGGCTATCCAATTTTGAAGTTTTTCGCGATAATTAAAAGAACCTGAGGCCGCATTCTATGCCCTTCACTATCGTTATTCGAAATCGTTATTGGTCATGCACTCGTAAAACCGTTAATGTGATATTCTATGCTCATCGCTATCGTAAAGTTACATCGAACATTCGTCACGCGTTAACGAATCATGCAGAAAAATATCGACGACTTGAGAGTTGTCGTTATCTTGTGTTAAGTCGCATTTATTTCTAAATAGCAGTTGATAGGATGGCGTTGCCTTATTTTGCTTTTAACTCGACTTCAAGTAATGAACAAAGGGTCCAGGAGAAACATGTTGATCCTAAAAAAATGTAAAGCAAAAATTTTTTGAAAGAATTTCGTGGGCTATGACTAATAGAGGTGAGAGGGTTCGAGTTTGAACGCATTCGTAGACGAATTCATTGCGGTTGGGCACAAAAAGTGCGATAGTATTTTGGAATCAAAAGTGCTGCATGGCGGCTAGAAGCAGGGAGTCGAACCGAACCCGAACCTGAACCGCGAACCGGTAAAAACCGCTTTTTTTGGTGAACCCGAACCGAACCTGAACCGTTTAAATTTGAAATCATTGAACCTGAACCGAACCCGAACCTTTAATATTTCAAATTTCTGAACCTAAACCGAACCCGATTTTTTAAAATTTTATGCAAGTGAACCCGAACCGAACCCGAACTGATAATATTTTGTGTACATAAACCTGAACAGAAATCGTTTAGTAACATTGTTTGAACCTGAGCTGATTCTTAAAAAATATTAATAAAAATCTTTCTAGACAGGTGCTGCGACACGTTACATTCTTTCTGCTTTTTAAAATTTAATGAATCTGAAATAAATAAATAAATAAATACAAAATAAATAAATAAATAAATAAATAACTCAGGTTATTTTCAAATTATATTGAACTGAAAATTCAACAGTAATTGAGGGAGACTGCGAAGTGAGCTTGCGCTCTTCGAGTCAGCAGCCACCCGTTATATATGTCAAATGCGATCGGCTCCAGCCGCGAATCGAACCCGTCACGTAGGATCTGTCACCTGCGCGCGGTACCGCTAGGCCATGTCGCTGAAACAAGCAGGGAGTCGAACCGAACCCGAACCGCGAACCGGTAAAAACCGCTTTTTTTCGGTGAACCCGAACCGAACCTGAACCGTTTAAATTTGAGATCATTGAACCTGAACCGAACCCGAACCTTCAAATTTTGGTGCACTGAACCCGAACCGAACCTGAACCCAAAGTTTTGAAAAGTCTTAAACTTGAACCGGAACTGAACCGTTAAAAATTAAATTTCTTGAACCTGAACCGGAAGCGGAGCAATATTTTAAACCGGTTCGACTCCCTGGCTAGAAGAAATTGAAATACTATCGTAAAGTTAAACCAAACTTTTAACCAGGGAGTCGAACCGAACCCGAACCTGAACCGTTTAAATATGAGATCATTGAACCTGAACCGAACCCGAACCTATAATACAGGGTGACCCAAAAAAAACGGGCCCCGTGTATTTAGAATAATTAGAATTGGGTTCCGTTTTTTTTGGGTCACCCTGTATTTTGTGGACATAAACCTGAACAGAAATCGTTTAGTAACAATGTTTGAACCTGAGTTGATTCTCAAAACATATTAATAAAAATCTCTAGTCATGTGTTGCGATGCATAACATTCTTTCTGCTTACTTGGAGTTTTTTCTCGTTCTTCCGGTAACTTTACAATAACCTCAACTAAATCCAGTCAGGCTTTTATTTGTTGACGTTTTGTTGGTACTGACGACCAACTTCATCAGAACAATAAAGCACTGACCTATTTCAACCTTTGCAACATTCTTTCTGCTTTTCAAAATTTAATGAATTTTTACATTTTTATTTAACCTTAATTGATTCGAGCATGCAATTTATATTTCGTTATTTTAATGATATAAGACCCTAATTTAGTTTTTGGCCAAATTAAAGATTTTGAAGTGAACCCGAACCTGACCCGCAAACCGGTAAAAACCGCTTTTTTTCGGTGAACCCGAACCGAACCTGAACCTTTAAAATTTGGTTTCAATGAACCCGAACCGAACCTGAACCCAAATTTTTGAAAAATTTTGAACCTGAACCGGAACTGAACCGTAAAAAATAAAATTTCTTGAACCTGAACCGGAACCGGAGCGATATTTCAAACGGTACGACTCCCTGCTTTTAACCATAACAACAAGAACAAAATCAATAAAATATTCCCTGTAAAAGCCAAGATTTTTTAAAGTCCAAACAAATAAGCTCTCCTAATAGGCCTAATAAACTAATCCACTACATGATTTCCATTAGGCTAATTGCTGAAAATAATAGGAAAAAATTAGTCACCAAAGTGCCCGAGCTGACTGTTAAAACTAGTGTTGTTACTAGACGCTGATATATTTTTTCAACCACGTGCGTCCCTTTCCCTGTTTTATATTCAAAAAGATGCCTGAAAGAGTGTACTGCATGGTTTTGTTAGCGTCTTTTTGTTTTCTTATTACAGTTTTCATATCTACGTTCTCATATGCTATTCGTTTTAGATCTCCAACAACTCCTCCCCTTCATGAAGGCGTTGTTGTTTTGCAATTAGCCAATGCTTGCTCTGATTGAAGCGAAGCTTTTAATTGAAGCAGGGAGTCGAAAACACTATTCCCTGGTTTCGATTCGCCTAAGCATTCAATTAGATGTTTTGATTCTTCACCAACTGCATGGACAAGTTGGTTATAAGTATTTTCATTGTCACTATCCCTGGGTCTTTCCGTCGATTTACAACAAAAATGCTCCAAGTGAATGAACCAAATTTGTAAGCTGTAACTATCTTACCGTTGAATGGATGTAGCTTATTGTAGCTTGATGCAATCCGTAAAAAAAATTTAACACTTCTATTTTGGCTCCAACCCAGCATTTCAACCAAGATTGCCGTAGTTGCGTTTATTACGTCATAAAGGCTGCTACAACCGCATCTGAGTTAGCGAATATCGCTGCACAGCGAATGGAGCATAGAATTGGCCCACTTTACGAATCGTTACACGCTTTAACGCGTAACGAATAGCGCTTAGAGATAGCGACTTGTCATAACGAATCGCTTTAACGACACAACGAGTCGTTAGCATAGAATACGGTCTCTGATGGGTTTTTAAGCAATAAGACTGTTTTAAAAAGTTCATAATAAACTTATAACTTAGTTTATTAAAGTTCATTGTCGGCTCACTGATGTAGAATTTATTATAACTTAAAGTTATTATCCAACTAAAACATGGGTGGGGTAACCTGCGGCTCGCGGGTTACAGTTAGTTGGGGCCACATGCGGGCCACATGTGGTCTGAACTTTGTTAAAGTGTACAACAAACCGGTGGATTAGAAACATTACTTATAAATTGCTTCACATTCAAATACATGCTATAGGCCTACTTGTGACATAAAAACTGTGCAAAAATCTCTGCTTTTACGGTAAATAACCCACCTTGAATGTTTAGTAAAGTTGCGACGTGCAATTGCGTATTTTTAAAGCAAAATTGTCAAATTGATAGTAGGTTAAATGTGGCCCGCTGAAAATATTATGCAATCAATGTGGCCCGCTGTGCTTTGCCGTTTTCCCACCCCTGATTTAACACATCAAGTTTGCTATCGCAGCCTAAGTCAAAGCAAAGTAACTACAAGGTCAGTAGCTGATAATTATAATGCAAAACCGATAGCTTGCACAAATCGCCATGTCACCATTGTTGCGGTACTAGTACTCTAGAAGTCTTTTTTCTGTGATAACTGCCAGTGTCGTGTTGGTGATGAAACAAATAAACCGGGTACCGCAGACTCGTAACAACACAGCTATCAAAAAAAAATGAAACAATCAGTAGATTTTGAACATGAAACTTACCTTGCATGTCTGACGCAACCTGCAATAACTTTTCTTTCTTGTCGATAACTTCCACGGACTCTGTGTAAGGATTGTAACGAACAGCGAAGGGACGAGGAATTAATTTGCAAAACTCTCGTAGTTTAAGTTTCGCAGATTCGAAACTGTCAGCGACGAAGTAAACCGGCTGATATTCAGTGATCGGATATTTCTGCAAAATCATTTTAATTATGACAAAGTTTTTCAATTTATCAATTTTTTTATAAAATGACATTTTTATATCTGTTTCGACACAGGCCTATAAACGCAAGCCTTTTGGATACCGGCGTACCGGCACTTGCATAGCAGAAGACTTAGGCCTATAACGGTTTCAACAAAAAGAAATTATTTTGGCTGATACAGGTTACAGAGTATAAAAGTATGATAACAAGTTGGAAGGTGGCCCCTATACTTTCTTCAGACCCCCCTTTTAAAAATTTATAACTTGTCTACAGTACATCCTTTTGCACTTCAACGATGGCTTATGGCGTCACTTGTTATTCGTTTCTCTTCTTCATTGATACCATCAAACCAAAGTACGATAACTTTCGTAACTTTGTGACAAAGGTGAACAAAATCGCAAAAACTGTTGGATTTCGTGGTAACTTCGTGTACAAAGCTCTTAAAACTTTATTATAATCTCACAGTTAAATTTTCTCTAATTTTAAAAGGAGCTTTAGGGCAAACAACAGCGAAACAACAAAATATCAAATTAGAATTAGCCAGGGCATCGAGCCGCTTGAAATATCGCTTCGATTTAGGTTCAGGTTCCGCAAAATTTATTTTTAGCGGTTTACCTCCGGTTCAGGTTTTTCGTCGCTTGATTTTGCGGTTAAGTTTCGGTTAAAATTAAAAATACTAAGAATTATCGGGTTCAGGTTCGCAAAAGCAAAAATTTAAAGGATCAAATTCGGTTTGGGTTTAAGAATTGGAAACCGTCAATTCGACTTACAGTATGTTCTGGTACACGCTTTTTTTTTGAAAAATACTTATTGTTATTTGTAAATTAACTTCAGATGTTTCTTAACCGCTGTTACATCCACCATAACGATCATTTTTGGGAAAAATATTCAAAAGAACACACACGATTTAACGTAACGAATGCTTTTTGGACCAAACTTGCACTCCGGTCTGGGTTTATAGGTTGGACAAAAATTATTTTAACGGTTCAAATCCGGTTAAGGTTCAGTAGTTTTGATGACTTTGGGTTCAGGTTCAGGTCAGGTTTACGTCTATTGAATTATCAATGTTACGGTTCGGTTCGGGTTCAATGAAGGGAATCAGTTAATACGTTTTTTCAGTTTACGTTCCAGTTTGGTTCGACGCCCTGGAATTAGCTAGCTGATCCTAGGAGCGGTGGCGTAGCAAGAAATTCTCAAAGAGGGGGGGCATAATTTCCACATTTTTTTAAGCTTTTTTTTTCGGCAGAACAAATTTGAAGCTGATTGAGAAACAAGAAAAGCTCTAGGGGCGTCCGGGGGCATGCTCCCCAGGAAAATTTTTGAAAATTTACGTGCTGTAATGGCTATTTTGGTGCTTTTTGAATAATTTTCAGGCAAACTTTGTTTCAATTTTCTGTCCCTTATTCTAAGCTATGCTTCGCCAAATATGATATTGTTCGTACATTTTCGATTATGCGTGCTTAAGGCGTAAAACTTATTGCTATCGAAGAGATTCAAAATTATGGAAAAATTGTATACATCAAAAACTTTTTTGAAAATAGCTGGTGGGTGGATGCATACCCTTCATCCTACCCCCTGAATCCGCACCTGGCCATAAGCTATGGAAACCATCAAAAGAGTCTGGCATATTTCAGTCACTTGGCACCATTAGCTTTGTTCTTTTTCACTAAAAGGCAGAGGCAAAAAGGGGGCCATGGCACAATGATCCCCTTTCCCCTTTCCTAAATACGCTTCTACCTAGGAGCCTGAGACTAGGAGCTTGTGAGCGGAAAATAAACTCATTTAAAGAAGGTTAACACGTTTACAAATGTCGATCTGGCTACTGTGGTTGTGTTAGCTAGGAAAGCTTGAGTTCAGCAAGCAGTCTCTAAGTGACTTTTAGTGAAGTAAAGTGTATGATAGGCATGATGTATTGATGTATGTTGCGAAAACAAGGAGGGGTTCCGGTTACGCAATTTTCAGCCCACCCTACTTAAAAGTATTTTTAACGCCACTGGGTAACAGTGTGGATGTAAATTACTTCTAACTCAAAAAAGTTCATAATTATTTCTACATTCCTAGCATTACCTGGACGCCGGTCTTTATCGGATCAAATGGTCTCATTTCTGGTTTGCCACTGAGACAATATTGCAGTTCTCCAAAAGATGAAAGAAGTCCTGCTCCGTATGCTTTCAGTTCTCCATTCTGTTTGCACATTCCAAACTCCACAGTAAACCAATAACACTGCAGAAATAAAAGAGGTTAAAATAAACACTGTTTAGTGGAAAATAAGGCAACGAAATCTAGTTGGGCTTCAGCTGAGCAAGCATGCATTTTTCCTCTATCGAATTGATGTTGGTGTTGGAGCATGGTTTACTAAACCCTACTAAAGAGTAAGGGTATGGGCTAGAATAAGCTAACCGCAGAGCTGCCTCAGTCCATGAAAAGCTTCTTCAGGCATTGACTAAAAAAAGGTTGAAATGCACAATATGAAGAGGCCAAGATGCTCAGAAGCATAAAAAGCCAATTCAATGCAAATGTGACGTTGTCCTATATAAATAGAGCGATATTTTACATGAAAGGACATGCGTTTCTCATAATCTTACAGTAGCCAGTTTTTCAATCCATTCATCAGGTGCACCGAGTGAAGCAAGTCCGATCTCTTGTGAAAACTGAGCAAATCCAGGATCAGCAAACAGTGGCACGTGACCAATTAATTCATGACAAACATCCCTACAAGAAACTACCAATGGTCAAGTCAGAAGGTAATTTGATTTTTTCCTTAAATTCTTACGTCAAAAAAGATTATGCGGCAGATGTAAAATGAGACTTTTTTGACGTTGTTGATCAACTTTTGCGACTTGCACATTCCTTAGTTTATATATTACTGAAGCATTGTTGGTGATAATTAAACCAAAACGTAATAATTCGTCCCTTCGAACGTTAAAACAACGATTTTGATACTTACACTCGTACTTTCGCGCCGAGTACAAGTATCAAAATCGTTGTTCTAACGTTCGAAGAGTGGACTTATCAACAATAAAGGTGGACTTATCAACAATATGATCGAAAGCAAGAACCTCAAAAATAGCTGTTGAGTTTCTGTTACACTCTCCTAAGAGTGTAGGCTAACTAGCTGCAGCCTATAGTCAAACAACAAAGATCAACATACGGCTCAGGTGTGTAGAGCGGCTTGGAGTCGTGACGTATGTATTGCGTAGCATGGAAAACACGAAATGCAAGACCAGCTAAGAAGTCACGTGATGATAACAACCCAGCCACTGGTCGCAGACGAAATCCAGTTGTTTCTGTAAAATCGTAAAAGCTCGAAAATGATGATGTTTTGCGAAACACTGCAAATGTTCGAACACACGCAAAAAGTAATGACATAAAGCATTATTCTAAGCTGAATTCAATTTTCTCTTGCAGGGCAGTTCAGTGACAACAGCGTGTGGGCATCGCAAGTGCGAAATATGCAGAGCAAGCTGTGGCAAACTTGCAAAGTGACGTTCATTCATTCATTCATTTATTTTTGTTGGAAAATGGCAATTATATAATAATAGCATAACAAAAGGTACACAGTAATAATTTGCTCTTTCCAGTGAGAGGCTGCGTAAGACCATATGTCCTTGCATTACAAGCATTACAAGCGACAGACCAGACGTAGACTGAACAATAAACGTACGAGCACAAACTTGACAACCACACAACGGGTGATGACTCAGAGACATATTCTGATCTAGTGCGTGCGTTTTGTTATCCAGACCTTTATGGCCACGGTGCGATTTTTCTGGTTTAATTCTTATATTTTCTATTATGTCATTTTTATATGTAGTTACATGCAGAGATGGGCATTTATCGCGATAATTTATCGGCGATAGTTATTGGCGATAATTTTTTACCGATTATTGTTATCGCTCAAAATAGTTTTGATCTATCGATTACCGATATCGCTGTTGCAATATATTTCGTTATCGCCGATAAATTATCGCGATAAACAATTCTGTATGCACACAGTGTTCAAATTTAGTGAGTTAGCGCTATGGAAAAAATACCCTGTGTTCCTAAAGTACTGTTGCTGGTTTAAACATCTCTTTTTGTTCTATTTAATGCCACGGCGGAGTCTGTGAACTGCTCTTTTTTTCTTGAAAAATCTGGAAACACATTTTTGCAATGTGATTTGCAAAAAAACTTCGTCAAATGCATTAAACATTTACCGCAACATTTATCGGAAAAATTTATCGGTGATAATTTATCGATTACCGATATCGCTTTAAAAAATTGAGATTTATCGATTATCGGTATCGCCAAATGCTTTTTTGAAGGTATCGATTATCGTTGTCGCTTTAGTACAGAAAGGTTAATCGTGCCCATCACTGGTTACATGGGATTTCGGTGCTAGTGGAGCATAGCTACTGATTCATTTAAATTACCATATAGATCTCAGGTATGTAAGTGGGAGTTGTGGCGATTCATTCACTTTTATTCGAAGTTATAATTATTCGAGCATTATTCATTTTATTCGACGTTATTAACTTATTACTGTTTGAGGATTATTATTATTGTTCGATGTTAGAGCTATTCGAGGATTATTATTATTCGACGTGACAAATGACTGCAACATCTGCAGTAAAGAATTTATAGCGTTACAAACCCGCTATAATTTTGGCAACCCCGTTATATTTGGTGACCCCGTTATAGCGGGTTTGTAACGCTATAAATTCTTTATTGTAGATGTTACAGTCATTAATCACGTCGAATAATAATAATAATAATCCTCAAACAGTAATAAGTTAATAACGTCGAATAAAATGAATAATGCTCGAATAATTATAACTTCGAATAAAAATGAATGAATCTTCACCACAACTCCCACTTAAATACTTGAGATCTATGTGGCCTTTGCGCTGGTACATTGAATGAATCAGTAGTTATGTCCCATAAGCACCGAAATTCCATGTAACTATAAAATTGATTCGTAATAAAAAAAAATATAAAAATTAAACCAGAAAAATGCACCGTGGCCATACAGGCCTTGTCAATAAAACGCACGAACCAGATCGGAATATGTGTCTAATTCACCGCCCGTTGTGTGGTTGTCAAGTTTGTGCTCGTATGTTCATTGTTCAGTCTACGTCACTTTACCAGTTTGCCCTCCATATTTCGCTACAGCAATGCCCACACGCCATATGACGAGCGGTGCTGCTAGTGAGTTGGCATACTGTGGAAGGTTCCTTTGTCAGAAACTGCATGAGTATGGTTTTTATATCTAAAGTATCCAAATGGTAGGTTGCGAGAATAGCTAGTTGCTTCACCAAACTCGCGGTATTGTTTATTGTTACAAATTTTACGATTTTGTACCATAACTTATCAGAACATTTAATGTCTTTGGAAGTAGTCTACTAGAAGAAATTGATAGGCTACTACTTCTTGACAATTACTAGCAACCGCTGACACTATAATACAGGGGTGGTCAACAAGTCGATTGCGATTGACCGGTCGATTGCGAGCTATCAAGTGATGGATCGCAAAAATATTATTTGTGACGTGTTAGAATGTGACGAATAATAGATATAATTTGTTAGGTGTTTTAAGTAAAACCAGAAAAAATGTTTGCTGATTAGCCCTAACAGTCAGTAACAAAGTGTTAATTCATTGCTTCAGTGACGGTGTGTTGGTCGTACAGTGAACCCTCGTTTATCGCGGGGGATGCGTTCCAAAAATAACCCGGGATAGGTGAAATTCGCGAATTAGTCAGCTTTATTTTTTACTGTTATTTTACAATGTAATACTGTACTGTACTGCAAAAGGAAACAAGATATAAACCCAAAACGTGTTTAAGAAATAGAAATTAACGTTTTCTTATGAATAACTATAATAGTTTAAACAACGGTGTTGTAGAACAATTTTACAAAACAATTAATGAATATTTACTTGCTTATCAGGATTCACTGTAAAATAAAGCACTGTGAAGCAGCGACAAGGGAAGCGCGATATAGCGAGGGATCACTGTAATTCATTTCTGTTGACAGCACTAATATGCATTAAAGGTATGAGGTAGTACCGAAAAGTCATAAGAAAGTTTTGGCTTTTTTGCAACGCATCATTGACCGGTCGAACGCGAGCTTGTAAGACATTTTGTAGTCGATCTCGAACGATGTGAAGTTGGCCACCCCTGCTGTAATATAACGATATGTTTGTAAAACACAACAAAGTCACTTGCCAAAAACTCTGCTACTATTATTAATTTAGTCGTTTTTGCGTAACTCATTACTGCATGACGATGTTGTTATAATGACCAGAACAGACCATTGTTGGGTACACATTCAAAAACTCGGATATCCTGACTCACTGTGTAGAAAGTTGGATATGTCTTTTAATTGTGGAATGTTGTCGGCACTGTACTTGCAATTTTCTCGTAGAAGGGGAAATACTCGGTTGAATTCGCGGCAAGCATGAGTGGGATACAAGTCTACCAACTTGGTAAACATAGTGTTCCTGTAGCATTGCATAGCGGTAATGAAAAATCAATTATATTCTTTCAAGGAAGTACAACTGTACCATTCATGCATAGGCTTATTCGACATCGTTATTCTTTGGATTAAAAACGTGGCAAACTTTTGCCAACCATAAACAAACTCATGTTTTCTAGCCTTTTTCGGTTTGATTTTTATGAAACTATGAAGTACATTCATTGCTCTTGTGCTTTTAGGGTACTGCAATAGCGGAGAACCAAGTATAATAGCCTAAGAAACAATCGACGTCTAGATCAAGACAGAGTTTGAGTGTTTTGAATCAAACCTTACAACCCAGATTCCAAACCCAGAAAATGGCTGCTGTGCTTTTCCTTAGAACTGGCCGAGAACACAACAAAAAATAAACTGAACTTTTCAAATGCTGTAAGGGTATTTCATCACCGGATCGTGGCGGGATTATTTCCCGCAAAAGAAAATCGTGAAAATCATAAACTGAAAACTTACCATGTTTTGATCTCCTTTTCCGTGTAAGTCACAGCAGGAATGTCTTGACCACTAAAATGTACATCAACATTGGTGAAAAATAAGAAGCGATGTAGCTTTACATAGTAAAGTGCCAATAAATACAGTACAACCAAAACGATAGAGAAGTCGGGTGCAAGATGCATCAAATTGTTGAGATGTTAAGCAATGGAAGATGGAAGGTATGTTAAGCTATGGAAGATGTTAAGCAAACTTTTAAAAAGATAGATAAAGCTAAAAACATACACAAACAAGTGAAATATCCACTGCTCAGTAGGACTTTATTGCATTAGCACCACTTTTAGAATTCTTTTAACACAGCTTTTATTTTAATTTTATTTTTTAATCCTATTCGATTTGCGATGATCTTAAGTGCAGGTTCTCGCTCTCGATTTTGACGGGCGAAAAGTTTAAATAAAGCTGTTTTGAAATGCAGCTTATCCAGCACATTCATTCAATGTGTTCAGTTGCACATTTATCCTCCTATTACGAGATAGCGTTCAAAGCGTTATAACCAGGGGTGCCTTGTTGTGAGGGCTTGGGGAGGGGGCTGAGCCTCCCTTGTCCTAAAAAAATGTTTTGAGGGGGGCCCAGGGGAGCCCAACTGTTCAAGTCATGGTAAACTTTTAGTGCTAATCAGTATTCATTATTTTCACATTCGAGTCTGTCGAACAAAAATTCGCAATCGAGACTACCTTAAACACAGGTCAGGCAATATTCTACCGTTCTGTGACGCAATAATACCACACCGTTTATGGGATCTTGTTTGTGTCATGGTTTGTGGGAGTGATTTCACAATCACATCGAGAGTTTGCAGACACAACTGGCTGCCTATGTCATGTCGAAAGCGCAGTTGAGTTTTTCAAATTAATTTTTGGGTGGTTAGGCTTTTTTGTTCCCAATTCAGTAGCATATCAGAAGTTGGAGTACTTTTGATGACATTTCAAGAATTTTTTTTCATTGTTGTCGCATCGTTCACGACTTGCGAAAATAATTGACTTCTGGAGGCTGCTGTTACATTAGCATAATGATTTCTTGTATTTCTTCTGTTCGTTTTAAGTAAATTGCGTCGTGCGCCTTGAACTTACTGCCGTAGATTTTGACTTCTGCAGGTAGGCCCGCGTTTTTCTGGCAAATTACAGCCAAGCGTCGATTTATGCAACTTAGGTTGGGGGGTTCCAATGCAGGGGAGATAGGACTTATTTTTACAGGAGGGCTAGAAATAGTCAAACCGTATCAACGTCTGGGGGGTTGCCCCCCAGACCCCCTTTGGTCGCCTTTCATGCGAGTTAAGCAGTGTTGTTGAGCTATTTTTCTCGACAATACCGATTTACTTGATAGTGCCGTATATTTTTAATTTTGAGCATTTTTGTGCTGCTTTCTTTGCTACTTTGGCCCAAGAACGAAAGGTCTAAGAAAGTGTAAGGGTTGGGGGGAGAGGCTTCAGCCCCTTACTTTTTTCGTCTATGGTACAATGAAATTTCATGATCACGAGTAACCTAAAAGTCGAGTTACGACTGATCACCACCGAGTTGTTTGCACTTTGAAAGCTTTGATACCCTTGAGAAAACGAAAGACTTTTCAACCGCAAAAAAATTATCGAATCTAGTGGGAATCATTGGCTGACCAAGAGAAACAAACTGTCTTTGCAGACAGCATTGCATCTACGTTCAAAAAACTTCCGACCTCCACTGACAACATTGAAACTGACTGGTGTCTGTTTCAAACAGCACTCATTATATCCGCTACTAAATGTTGTGGACGAAAGCGTGTTGGAGGGACGAACAGTAGCATGAAGAGAACTCCTTGGTGGAACCAAGAAGTTGAAGAAGTTATTTGTGCGTAAAAACTGGCCTACAAGACCCCTGGCTCGCAAATAAATCATCACTTGACATTCGTTTGCAAAACTCTGAAGCACGTAAGGCAGCAGCCACAAAACTTAAACTGTCTAAGAAAAGATCCTGTAAGGAATTTTAGAGAAAGGTTGGACGATAATTTAAAAATGGCAAACAAAGTATCCTGGCAGACCGTTAGCCGTTTGCATGGAAAAAGATCTCCAACCGCTTTCTTCATCAAAGATTCGAATGGTGTCTTCCTCAAAGATCAAGATGCTATTTTGAATAAGTTGAGAGAATACTTTAGTGATCTTTTAAACCAAGTTGATGCTACGCCGACGCAAATTTACGAGGAACATATTGAGGAAGATATTCAGATAACTGAAACAGATGTGCATGCAGTTATAAAATCATTGAAAACTGGAAAAACACCTGGTGAAGATGATATCAGACCTGAAATGTTGAAAGCAATGAACGTGTATGGTGTTCGTTGGCTTACTCGTGTTTTTCAGGTAGCATGTAGGACTGGGCAAACACCAACGCAATGGCAAACCAATGTGGTAATTCCTAAAAAAAAATGAGCCAATTGTAGTTGCAGCTCTCCCATCAATGTTCCTGATAAGGTCTATGCCAAGTGGCTTAAAAAGAAATTCCGTGAAATAGTCGAACCTAAACTAGCGGATGCTCATTGCTCGGTGTAACTTTCGTCCTGGCCGAAGCACAATGGACCAACAATTTGCCTGGCAGCAAATCTTTGAGAAGTTGTGGGAATGCGTGAAAGAGGTCAATGCATTGTTTGTTGATCTGGAAAAAGCATATGATCGCATTCTCAGAGACAAGCTTTGGGCGGTGTTCTTACAGTATGGCATTGATGGCCAGTTACTGACTGGTATTAAGCGCTGCACAAATGTACACGCGTCCCGAGGTCTATGTTCGTGTCAATAGCGTAACGAACACAGACCTCGATTTATGTGTGGGACTACGGCAAGACTGCTCTCTTTCACCTATTCGGCTCCATGTTTATATGGATGGAATAGTTAAGAAAAGTGACTCTTGTGGCGAAGTAAAAAACGGCGATTGCACTGTACAACGTCTGTTATTTGCAGATTATTTTGTGCCACTCGAGTCTACCCAAAATAGTCTCCGAAAAGCTCTTATCAGATTTTCGGATGTATGCTCTGTTGCCGGAATGAAAATCAGTACCGGTACAATGAAAACAGAAACCATGTGCCTGTCCAGGCAACTAAAGCAGTTTTCTCTCCAAATTGGTGAAGTACCACGAAAACAGTCGGAAAAATTCAAGTACCTCGGCATCTCATTCACAAGTGATGGCAGACAAAACAGCGAATTGAGTATGAGCAAACGCAGTAATGCGCCAGCTCCACCAATCTGCGGTACTGAAACGTGGGCTAAGTACCAAGGCAAAGCTATCCATCTTCAGATCAGTCTTTGTTCCAATTCTGACTTATGGCCATGAGTGTTGAATCATGAATGAGAAAGTGAGATCTCGAGTTCAGGCAGTCAAAATGAGATTTTTGCGAAGAATTAGCGGTTTGACCTTGTTGGACAAGGTTAAAAGTGCAGATATTCGTGAATCTCTAAACATCGAATCGCTGCTTCTTCGACAAGAAAGATCGCAACTGCGCTGGTATGGACATGTGACACGAATGTCCCAAGAAAAAACAACCAAAAAACTGCTCTATTCAACGCCGATTGGCGGAACGCCCGGAGGCCGTCCCAAAACTCGATAACGAGATTACGTTGAAAATCTTAGTTGGTCCCACCTTGGCACCCCACCAGAGCATCTACCTTTCTTCGCAGAGGATCAAGTTGCTTGCATGCTCCAACTCGAGCAGCTGCTCTCACGACCCCTCAACGACTGGCGGGTCTAGAAAAGTTGGTTAATTGCGATATCTCACGCGTAATGGGTTTGAACAAAAGAAATTTCCTAAAAAAGCATGCTTGTTTGCCAGGCGCGGATTCAACAGTTTTTTTCGGGGGGGGCCACAAAATTTAATGTGTAAAAGGTTTTTCACGGAGGTGAAGGAAAAAGTTTATGATTAAAGTACGCCATCTAGCAGTGGCGTACGCAGGATTTTTCGATGGAAGGTGTTTCAGTGACGTCACATGGTGATGACGTAAAGATGCTACCATTACGGTAATTTAGAGGTATTAAAGTGCATCATCGGATTGCAATGTTTCTAGTTTAAATTATTACGCAATTGCAGTTAACCATGATTAAGCTATATAATGCCATAAATAAGGAAACAACCAAGATATTTCATTCATACTTTTGATTGATGCTTTGCGCTTCACTTAAGGAGAGAAAAGGTTTCACAGAAACTCAAGCTATCAAGCCGTGGTTAAAAATTTACTGCAAAATTTTAGTTTACTTCATTTTCGGGCCATAGGAAGGTTAACTGACTAAAGCAGGCCAGCTTTTGCAACGTCATAAACAGGGTGTAGCCATGGGGATAAAACAGTTAATTGCTTCCCTCCAAACATTTGTTTCAAAAACCAACCTCGATATAAGCAACGCATAAAAACCTTGATATAAACATTTAACATGCGCTCATTATAAAGGGGGAAGTTTCTTCCATAACTGTCTGGAAAAGTGAAGATAGTGGAGCATGAGAAAACACTGCTCTTCCTACAGAAACATTTTTAAGCTAAAATGAATTGCGCGCGAGAGGAATCCCTGATCAAGCGATTAAGGTCAAAAATAGCGTCGATATTGTCCAAAGCATTTTTCACCCAAATCACAGCGTCGTTATCATCAGATGCTCTCAAACACATAATCAGGATGTCTGAAAAACGAAGCACTCCAGCTCCTGAGACAGTTACGGTACGTAAAAACAATTTTGTCTCCCACCCCCCCTTGTTTCGCCCCTGGGCCTCTTCAAATCTTTTGTAGGTCTGATCTTCCTTGGCAGTATTTATATTTTATTCTTAGCACTACGTCAGTGTCAATTTAGTTTTTTATATTTTAATAATTTTTCAACAAACCGGCCGGTTATTGCGTAGTTGTCAAAGATGCCGCTATCGATGCGGAAAGTTGAGGTTCAATTCCCAAGCGGGTCAAATCGGACGCACTGCGGCCAACGGCTCGCCATCGCTGCGACGTTTCTTGGCAGCTGCGTTGTTCAGGCGCTAAGCAGCTGGGTCGGGCCCCGCCACTCGTTACCATGCTTCGGTACTACAGCGAGTGTAACGAAACGAGTAAGTTGTAATGAAGATATGATTCAATTTTTTGAAACAATTTTTTTGCGCAGCCATAGTCACTGCAGATACACCGCATTGAAGGAAACTCCTACTTATTAAGTGCTTCGCAGTAGCATCTATGACAAAAATGCAGTTCAAGCAAAACACATCAGAAAAGTTGGACTACCGGTATTGTTGCATCGCATCGTAATGAAAGTTTCTCGAGATTAAATTAGAAAGTTGGACTAAACAGAAAAAACATGATAGCAATTGCGACAAGCTTCGCACGAAGAAAAGTCGGTTCGTTTCAAAAAAGAAAGGTTTCATTTTTTCTGCAATCGTCAAGGGGGTGAGTGTTGAGTGTTGACTGAGGGTGCTGGTTGTTGACAGCAAGTGTAGCCATGCCAACAGTTCAATTTCATTAATTTGTATGTATATCTTTTTTTATTGTTTTATTTTAAGCCACATAATTGCATTTTGGGTTTTTGTGTAAGTGAAGTATATGCATCATGGAAGATGACCTAGCTGAGTGTCGAACCCGCAAAACCAGTTCCGTAGTTCTAAGCACCAACCACTCGGCCAACTCCATGTGCTTTTTTTATATCATGGACTAATTTTCGCCTGAGGAAGGGGGTACTGCCCTCTATTGGTTAACGCATGCTAGTTACAGGAAATAAGGTAGGACCCTAATTGGCAGAAATAAGACTTGTCGACTCTAAACACTCGGCTTATAGTATCGTATTACAAGCAGGCTACTGAGCTGAACTACAGTTCCTAGATTTTCAAAGCATGATGGAATAACAGTAAGCTACTTCAATACCTTACAACATAAGCAAACTCTTTTTCTGTATTATGCTTTTCCGCAATACTGCTTTAATACAATAGCCTACACTGATTCTCCGAATATGCAATCCAACCTACCTTTTCATCATGAATTTATTTCTGACTTTCATATGGATTATGATGTAGGCCTAACCAGTAACAATAGCTGCAGCCTAGCCGTTAATAAGAACTTTGATGACAAAAAACGCTGCTACTCAAACGACCTTCCTGAATCGTAGTTTAGAGTATTTGAAAATTTAATACCAATTATGACATTTGCTAACAAGTAAAAATTTATAAAAATTTAGGAAATTTCTGGGGAGACCCGCCCCCCCCATAAATCCGCGCATGTTGTTCGCGCACAATCAAACTATTGTGCTGCCTAAATATTGGGGGGGATATTTATTAATTGGTCCCCCCCAAGCAAAATCATTGGGGGGTCCGGCCCCCCGGCCCCCTCAGGAATCTACGCCTATGATTGCAGCAGACTGTCATTTGTAATTTCAGTTTTCTTCTTTCTCTTACGTAACTTAGTTGTAAAGTACCGGTAAACTTAAGTATTTGTGATTACTACCATATTTTGGCAAGGATAGTTGCAACTCGAAGACTTAGCTATCACTTTTTCCATATCTCTGACACTAGGTCTGCACTCTTCTGAGTTTTGAATGTTTAGTGATTGTGTGCTTGTAACTACATAAACCAGGGGTGGGCAACTTTTCCATAGTCGGCGGGGCGGCGTGCCATATGTGGGATAATGAAGTACTTGGCGTTGGCGGGCCAGATTATTGGATGAATCGTATTTAATATCATAAATAACTGCCAATATTAGGGCCGCACTGGTTGGAAGAGCAAAAAAAGGGTCTCGGCTTGATTCACGGTACCTTTAGGTGTTTATGTTTTTTTAAGTGCCGGCGAGCCGCATAAAATGGTTCCGCGGGCCGTATGTTGCCCATGCCTGACATAAACTAATGTTTTGGAACTGGAAATAAACTTGTAACAAACGTTGTAAAACATACTGTAGGTGACTGAAACCAGAGCAATTAAGCTTTACACAATTCAAATGCTATGGATTGTTGGCGTTTAAAACAACTCAATTTTTAACAGTGAACAGGGCCCCCCTAGTTCAAATTTCACCAAGGCACCCCTGGCTATAACGAGCGCGTTTAGAAGTTGCCAGCCATCTGTCTACCTACCATACCACACCAAGATGGGGGAATTCCGATAAGTACCTTTACCAACGGCACAACGAGTAAACTTGCCGGCTTGTTCTCGACACTGTCCCTATGCTGAGCGTCAAGCAGGGAAGCTGTGAATACCAATTTTAAAGTCATTGGTTTGACACGACTCGTAATCAAACCCGAGCCAACAGCTCCAGAGGCGGACGCTCTTACCACTCGGCCATCTGAGCTGTAAACGAAAACAGAAAATTAGCAGCTTACTGTTTATAATTAAATGCAATATCCGCAAATTCTTTTCTTCTTTTTCTGTAAACTTCATCTGTAAATCCCTTCAAAAACAAAAAATATTCTTTATCATTTAAGAAAATGTCCGGTCGTGCATACTTTGCTAGTCCAGAAAAGATCACCTGGCCAAGAAGCCATTCTCTCACAAATGAATAGCAGTTGTAGGCTATTTCTAATACCCACTTACAGGATGGTCCGCACTCAGTTCCGATCCATACGAGAGAATTTGATTGGCAAACTGATCCAAATCCTCGATCCGCTGAGGAAACCAAGGAGCTATAAAAAAGCAATTATTTTACGACGCGGTTATTGCTATTAAAAAGCTTTCTTAAATGCTTATTTATATTTTGCTTCTCTTCCCACTTTATTTGTTTTTTTTTTGTTTTTTTTTATGCATTATTAACTTTGATGTAATTTGTTGGCTTTCCTTACGGCGCGTGATAATTAAGTATAAATTGAATCAGCGCACTAACCATGCTTCCTGTCAAAATCAGTTATCCAACTTAATTTAAAGGACGTAATATTCGTAATATCAGACGAATATATCACCAGCAGGCTACATATCGGAAAATTGAACTATATCCGAGCCTTAACGCTCAGCAAACCCTGCATGTGCTCTGAAATCGCGACCTGCTTTTACGTTCAACAGTAACAACTTATAGGACATTTTCACTTGAAACAGTTGCAGGTGCGTGAAATAACATACAACTGAAAAACATAAGTACACCAAAATAATAAAAAGTAGGTGCGATTTAACTAAAAAACAAAAAATTGATCGTTAAAAATATGCAACATGCCACATTCTCAACATAGCAATGTTACCAGCAAAAGATTTTTTGGATCCTGTTTCAGACGAATCACCATCGTCAGTTGTGTCTGCGCATTAAACGAACTCAACTTATTCAGAGCAAAATTATTGGTGGCACACTATTTTTTACAATGTTTATTCTGTTACTGTAAACCTATCTCGAAATGTATCAATATTCTTCTGCAATTTGAATGTACAGGGAAGATCTTAAAAAAGATGATTTATTCATTATAATAATGGCTGGGCATGCGTTGGGTTACCAAATTGCAAGCTTTTTGCCCATAGTTGTCAGCATCTGAATGATGCAATAAAAAAAATGCAAGGTGCTCCATAAATTTACTGTATTTTAAAAGCTTTAAAAGAACTGTACCCCAATAACCTCATTCGTTCATTATTGAGTAGAAACAAATGCGGAAACTACAGTCTGGCGAACTTACGTAAAAAATGCCAACCTACCACGTACAGCTTATTTATTTCACAAAAATGCCATACTCAGGGGCTGTAAATTCTACATCTTCAGCAGCTACAAGCGTTGCAGGCCTAAAACATCGTTGCTTGGATTTAATTTTTTAACAAGCATGATCTTAAATTGAAAAAGTTGCACAGTTAGAGGAATACTTAAAAGAATTAGCACGTAAGACGATGTGATGTTAGGAAACTTTTAATGTGTATCAATTGTATCTACTCACTAGACTCTGCAGTTTTTTGGTTTCTAGATAAAATCAAAACATCGGATCCCATTTTGTGCTTGAGTTGTTCCACAACTTTGTTCATGTGTCCGTTCGGATTCTTGATCGAAATAACAAACTCGTAGCAATCCTTCTTACCCTGGGCCACTCGTGACTCGATGAACGTCAAACTGATCCCATAATTCTATTTAAATTAAAATAAAAATATAAAAGCAAGCAAACAAAACAAGGTAAAACAGAAAATTGGCTTGGAGTAGCAAAGGAAAACAGTTGCAGAAGTAGGCTATTAATATCCGTTGAACTCAAGCATTTACAATGAACAACCTGCTGCTACCAGAGCATCCAGAAAAATGAAATGCCCTGTATTCATTTTACACAGCTTTTGATCGTACAAACTGGTCATTTAAAAACTATATTCTCATCTAAGCCTCACAGCCTAATCCTTGTTGACGCTGTCTTTTTAAATAACCCACTTTTTAGCCAATAGCATAACCAATGAAAAAATTAGCATGCACGACTTATCGCTGGTGGGCACATTAAAATGAAATTTTATCGCTGTTTCCTTATTTTCAGACCTGCTGTTTATTGTGTTCATGAAGTCTACTGTATTGTGGCTAAAAATAAAAGCTCTACTACTACTACTATTTCTACCAGCACGTTTGCTTGCAAAACTGCAGCATTAACCCACCTTGAACACATCCAAAGCTCCAGCAAGAGTTCCCACACCTTCTTGGACCGAAAATATAAGAGATGTCGGTCCCAAACTTTCTGTTTCTTTTAGGTAAGACGTCTGAGAATAAATTGTAGGTTTCAGCATTTTTAAGAAAATAATTTGCTTTATGATAATCCACAATATCAGATCAGAAGCTGAGTGGGCAAATTTAGAAAACAAAGCTATCACAAAAGTAGGTTAATAGACTCACAGTACTTTAAGTAAATATATTGTAACAGTGCAAGCGAGTCTAAATTATTGTAACTGGGTTTTGTGCTCTGTGCATTGACCAGTGCTTGCCAACCTTTTTTGAAATCGTACACACTTTCAACTTTTACTTAAAAGCTAGTACACCCCGGTCTTCACAACACAATATACTGAAATTGCATCAATCTTAAAGGAAAAAATAAAACACTAGTTAAGGAAAATATTAAGTTATACCAATAAGTCATTTTAACAGCCATTCAATGCAAACGTTGCAGTCGAATTTCATCAGCTAGTTTAGAAAAACGAGGTTGCAATCTTGTTTCAACTGCTCCTCTCATAAGCGTATCAACATCCATGATTGCGTTTCTTTTCTTTGTTTTTATTTCAACAAGAGCGAAAAATATCCTACTTGCTCGCAAAGGTATGTCGTAGGCATGCGAATAAGGATGGAAATAGCTTTTTGAGCAAGATTCTGATATTCCGAAACTTCGTAAATGATACCCACAATCATTGTAGTTTTTAAATGATTTGAACTTTGCCTTTTGCACTCTACTCCAAATTAAATATTTTAAGTCGAAATAAACTTACGACTCACGTGATAGCTAAATTTATGCATAAACATTATCTCGGAAAATTGCCCTAGAACTTCAATGATTATTTTACTTTGGTTTTGTCTGTGCATTTTCGCACGACCAGAAACTCTTCGAAGCTTCATCAACATTTCCTTCCTCAATTTCCCACCTATAAACTTCAACGTGGAATTAAATACAATGGCTCAAAAATTTGGAACTGCGTACCAGAAGAACTCAAAGAACTTCAACACACCCAATTTAAACGTAAACATAAAACTTATTTACTCAGCAATGAATAGACTTTTAGTCCTTAATCTTCCAAAAAAAAATGTTTTCTTTTTTTTTGTTTTGTTTTTTGTTACATAATCAGTTAAATTCTTATCTCAATTTATACAACCATGTTGGTAGTCGTTGACTCGAAGACCGAAAGGTCCCTTCACGATTTCCTGGTACATCGCAAACAGCTAATCAGACTACCCTGTTAATAAAAATAATTGCACGTATTCATGCCATCTTTCAAAATATACGGAAATTGTATTTTTAATTTTATTACATACCTGATGTTGTAAATTGTAGGCTTTTAATGTTTCGAGCTGTTATGACGTATTTTTATCTACTATGTAATAGCAATATGTGTCATTATTTTACTCATTGATGTGTTGATTTAACCCGAGCGTGTACCAAAATAAATTTGTTTGATTTGATTTGATAAGTTCGATCGCAGTTCAATAAATTCATTGGTCAGTTGATAAAGTGTCCAAAATCAAATTCTTCATTTGTAAACGGCTGCACAATCCATAACAGAGAATTAAGATTCAAATAATTATTAATTGGAAAATAGGCCTCGAAATTTTGTTGGAGCAAGTTGAGGTGCTCATGAACAAGTGATTTTATCTTGGCTTCAATGTTTGGATTTTTGTTTTCCCAATCACTAATCTTGATTAAATTGTTCAAAGATTCAAAATCAGAAAAATTACAATTTTTTACATTATTCTGCCACAATTTCGGTTTTAATTTAGAAGTTTGAATTTTACGACTAACTTCAAAAATATGCAAATTGGTGTAACTAAATATTTCCTTTAACTGGTGTTTTATTTTTTCCTTTAAGATTGATGCAATAACAGTGTATTGTGTTGTGAAGACCGGGCTTTTAAGTAAAAGTTGAAAGTGTGTACGATTTCAAAAAAGGTTGGCAAGCACTGATCTTTGCACATGCCCAAACTCGCACAAGTCCAGCAGACAATTGTTATGCCAGAGTGGCGCGAGCAGTGTCAATGCACCACAGCACCCACAATCTGCTTAAATTGTCTGTGTGGTCACTCGTGTATAGAGGCCTTCTTCACAGTAAAGTTACTCCAGTACAATCAGGTCAGTAAAGTTACTCATAGTTCTTAACACTTGGTATGAAAATAAATTCACCATATTGTTTTACGGTACACCCCAGTACACCCTATTACAGTGGTACACCGTTTAAAAATTTTGGTATACCCTTGGGTGTGCAATACACCCGGTTGAAAAGCACTGGCATAGACGTATAGTTCTTTACTTTCTTATTGGCGTCCGCAATTATTTATTCAAGGTGCCTCAAAAAAGACAAGTCACTCTTCATCGTAAACATATAGCCTACAGAAAATCACCGACTAACACACCATTTGTACCATTGCACTTACCGATTTAGCTTGTTGCATACCCGCATCCATTTTTACAACACAAAAATATTCAATGTGCTTAAAATTTACAAATTGTTGACGATCTACATAAAAGCGCAACACAGCATAAATTAAAAAATTTCAATAAGTAAAAATCCAAAACAATTTTGGAAAGTATCACTTAAAAACTGACGTCTCTTCTGCTCTCTATAGCAGCTTGCATTCCACTTCGAACCGACGGGGCCATCAACATTGTGCCGACCATTGCCTATGTATACAGAATGTATCGTCTTTTTCCTCGAAGCAATGCCAGCATCAGCACCTTTACCTTTAAATTACCGTAAATTTCTAAAGGAATTTCCACCAGTAATTATTTGTCAGTTAGTTAATCAGCGCTTTAAATTTACACCACAAATAGTGCGAGATCTATTACAGTGGCCTACAATGTCTTTCTAAAAATTCATGGCGAGTTATTGGGTTAAGCATTTTATCGTGCAAGCGTAATAAAGATGAAAAGGGTTATAAGATCTAACAAACAATACAAAAGGTTGTATTGAATGCACATTTCGACTTTTGAGTGAAGTGCGCCGTTTCTCAGAAGCTTATTTAACTTGGACAACTAGATAATTCTAGTTTTCTAATTACACTAATTAGAGCGAAATGCCGCTAATCTAATTCTAATCTAATTTGCGAAATGTTTCTATGCTCTAATTCTAATCTAATTTGGAAAAACTGTGTAGCTCTAATTCTAATCTAATTTGGAAAAACTGTATAGCTCTAATTCTAATCTAATTTGGAAAAGCCGAAATTTTTCTAGTTGTCCAAGTCTGCGGGCCGACGTGAAATGCTACGAATGATAGTTAATTAAGAAAGCTTACAGTAACTTAAAAATTGACTCTTTGAAACACAAATATCTAAGTATCAAACACAATTTTGTGACTACGCAAATTCAAGAGCAAGCTTAAAAGAGAAACAGGGGCGTAGCCAAAACTTGAAGATAAGATATGTGAGTAGAACCCCAGATAAGTATACCATACGAGATGTGTGGATGATATAAGGCGCAGTACATAGTCAGTAATGCATTTTGGAGAAGCAATTTATTTAACTTGAATAAAATTCCTATGGCAATTTTAGATTGTATTTTATCAATATGTGATTTAAAATTTAATTAAGAGTCTATCTTTTCATTAACTTGCTGAATTTTACCAGTGTTAAGAAGTGCAGAAGTGTCAGCGGAATGGGAACAAACTTTGGGACTAATCAATGGAGAATAAGTTTTATTGATGTTAAGCGATAGTTTGTAGAGGTTCATCCAAATTTGAGAATTGTGCAACTCCGCTTTAAATCTTAAATTTAAATCTTGAATGGTAGGACTTGAAATGATCAGGCAAGTATCATCAGCATAAAGTCTAGGCTTTTCAAGTAGAGCGTTGGGTGTGTCGTTTATGTAGATCAGAAGTAGCAGTGGACAGTGGCGTACGCAAAAGGGAGTTCGGGGGTCAACCCCCCCTTGTCGATTAGAGATGCAGCGAAAACTTATCTTTTTTAAAATGATATGCCTTTTGTTCACCCTTCCTTCAAGCTTGCAAAAATTTCCAATGTTTCGTCTGTTCCATCCAGCTTTCTTTCTAATCTCGAGATACTTTGATTGTGATGTAACAGTAGCGGTATATTAACTTTTGCGATGTGTCGCTTGAACCGCATTTTTGTCATTTCTGTTGCTGTGAAGCAATAAATAAATAGGAGTTTCCTTTAATGGCATATAAGCAGTTGCGTACGCACGGGAGGGGGGTTGGGGGTCAAACTCCCCCCATCGACGATTTAAAAAAAATGAAAACCTCTCTTTTTGAAACGATCCGCCTTTTTTCATGCAGAGTTTGCCGAAATTGCTCTCATGTTTTTCTGTGCTATCCAACTTGCTTATTAATCTCGAAAAACTTTCATCGTGATGCAATAATTCCGGTAGTCAAACTTTTTTGGTGGGTACGCTTGAACCAACGACTAACCCAAAATGCGTGCCAGGACAAAGTCAATGGGTGTTGTTAAAGCTGGAGTCGTGTTGTGATGTCATGAAGCAATTGTTCTCAACGGCTATCAAGGCTGGACAACACAACGTTCCAGCGCAGGAGGTATTCTTGAAAGAGAATGGTTGCAACGTAGGCGGATGTTCCGCTTGCGATGTCATAAGTCTGAGTTTACCAATCCAGCCAGTTGGGGTTAATCAAAGACATCGCTATCGGCTCGAGAGGTTTTGGGTTCAATTTCTGGGCCGGTACCGGTCGTTAGCTTAGTGGTCAAGCGCACAGACTATTGGTGCGGAAGGTCTGGGGCTTGATTCCCGGGCCGGTCAAATCGGCATAGCGTCGCCAACAGCTTGCCAATGCTGCGACGTTTCTGTGTTCCCCAGTCGCTAAGATGACCCCTAGTGGCATATGCAAGGGAGGGGGCAGGGAGTCACCCCCCCCCCCCTTCACAAACCGAATTTTCTTCGTGCAGAGCTTGCCGAAATTGCTATCATGTTTTTTCTGTTCGGTCCAACTTTCTAATTTAATCTCGCGAAACTTTCATTACGATGCGATCTGCAACAATACTGGTAGTCCAACTTTTCTGATGTGTTTTGCTTGAACTGCATTTTTGTCATTGATGCTGCCGCTGTGAAGCAGTTGGTAAGTAGGAGTTTCCTAAAGTACGGTGTCTCTGCAGCAGCTATGGGTGCACACAAATTTTTTTTTAAATCAAATCAAATCTTCACTGTACTCCTTTCATTAAACTTGCTGCAGTACCGAAGCATGGTAGCGAGTGGCGGGATCCGACCCCGCGTCTTAGCGCTTTGGCAACAGAGGTCCGAAGAAACGTCGCAGCGGTGGCAAGCCGTTGGCTACACTGTGTCTGATTTGACTGGCCTGGGAATTGAACTCCAAATCTTCCGCATCGATAGCGACATCTGTGACACTACGTTATAACTGTCCGGTTTGATGAAAAATTATTATAAACGTTAAAAATCTAAATTGACGTTGCCAGTGACGTCACATCGTGATGACATAGTATTAGTATTTTACGTCATCACGATGTGACGTCACTGACACCCCCCCATTGAAAAATCCTGCGTACGCCACTGGCAGTGGACCCAATGTGGAACCCTTGGGAACGCCACAAGAGTGATTGTTTTTACTAATGATGCTTTAACGCTAACGATTGTTTTTACTGATGATATTTTATCGGTGTTTTATCGAATTCTGTTACTTAAATAGTTTCGAAGAAGGTTATTACAAACACCTCGGACTCCATAGTGTTCAAGTTTGTATCAAAAGCCTTTTTTAGGTCAAGGGTAAGGAAACAAGAAAAATTGTTTGAAAATATGTTTTCGTATATGTGTGAGACATCATCAACAACTGCGTGGGTTGTGTTGTGCTTTTTACAAAAGCCGTACTGAGCACATTGAAGGACAGAGTTTTGATTGAAAAAACTTAAAAGTTTTGTGGATAGCACTTTTTCGAAGACCTTCGACAAGGCTGGTAAAATAGAGATAGGGCGGTAATTTTCAATGGTAGATTTGCAACCTTTTTTGAATACCGCTACTACTCTTGCCGCTTTAAGACTGTTTGAAAAAACTCCCAATTTAAATGACATTTCGATGAAGTATGTTAAGTAAGGGGCAAGAATAGGCGCAGCCAGCTTTACAAAATAAGAGGGGATATCGTCAGGTCCTGTAGATTTTTTCAAATTTAGTGAGCATAGTTCAGCATAAACTTCTTCCAAAGATGATGGATTTAAATAAATCAAGGAAGAAATTCTGTTATTGAGAAAATGTGTGTATGGAAAGTTATCTTAAAGCAATATTGAATCGAGGTTTTCTACCTTTAACAAGAGCCACGCAGTTCAATCTATGGTACTAAGTCTGATATTTCAACCTTACTCCACACTACTCATGACGAAATTCAACAGGGAAGGAGAGAACCCCACCCATCACCTTTAGCGCCCACTAGTCTATCTACCCGTTTGCAGCTGCAGACGCGTTTCGACCTTTTTAGGTCTCATCAGTGCAGCATAGCAACATTCCTCCCCCCCCAAAATTTTTCTTGATTTTCAATATTTTTGGCAAGTTTTTCTCCGATAGTTGAGAAGTAATTGTTAAAAGCATTTGCAACATCTTCAGCGTCAGTTAAAGTTTCATTCTCGTTTTCAATGAGTTATTGAGTGATCAGCTCGTTTGAGTGAGGCAGCCAGAAGTTCTTTAATCACTTTCCAGGTTCCACATGAGTCATGTTTCGCATCACTCAGAGCGTTTTGGTAATGCAAAGATTTCGAGCGTTCTTTAATTTTGGTTAGTAGATTGCTGCATCTTTTATAGTATTGTTTTAGTTCGTCGTTACCATCAATGAAATGAGTAGTACAGGGTGACCCAAAAAAAACGGAACCCAATTCCAATTATTCTAAATACACGGGGCCCGTTTTTTTTGGGTCACCCTGTATAAGGTTTTTGTTTGTGCTTCACTGATTTAAGAATTGCTTTTGTAATCCAAGGCTTTGTTTTCAAACGACGCTGTTTACGTGAATATTTTCTTAAGGGGGCATGTACATTTATTGTGTTTTTAATTATATGAAGCATCTGATTGAATAATACATCGAAATTGCTTTGGTTAACGACAGTACCATTACCGAAGGTCAAGGATAAGGCTGCTTGCAAATCATATAAAAAAATATCTGTAAAATTCATGTAAAAAAAGATCATACATGTAAAAAAAATCATGCAAATCATGTAAAAAAAGATCATACACTGCAAGTACACTTCAAATTAGGCCTCGTCAAATGGGAGAGGGGCTGTGCCATTGCCCCTGACTACGCTTTCGAAAAGAAAGACTTCGTAACTCGAAAACCGATAATTTATCGCATACTTTTTCCTGAATAAAGTTACTTGAATTCAACCAAGTACAATGTTATTCCACTTGAAGATTGTGCCTGAACGAACAGTAAGTTTAAGAAATATTTTTTTTGTATTTCTGCTGCGTAGACTTAAGTTATTCAAATATTTACACAGACTTATAACTGGAACATTCCTCAACCTCCAAAAGTTTGCGGCTGATTTTTTGGGTTAGAGGGGTTTCGCGCATTGCCATAAACAAAGTTTTCCATCCAAAAATCAAATCAAATCTTCATTATACTCATGGAAGTACACCGAAGCGTGTAACGAGTGGCGGGGCTTATCTCTGCGATCTAACGCCTGGGCAACACAGCTCCAGAAAAACGTCGCAGCGGCGGCGAGTCGCTGGCGACACTGTGTCCGATTTGACCAGCCGGGTTTCAAACCCCAGACCTCGCGCACCGATAGCATTGCCTTAAAAACAGAGCTAATCGGCCTAATCTTGTCAATGCCCTTGGCTATTTTGGCGCTAAACACGTGTCATGGTGACTTTTACAGAAACGTTCATAAACCGAAATCGAGTGATATTTCCCGTGGTGAGAACTATAAACAATTTACATTATTGTGCTTCGGAAACAACATGATGTGGTTTGTGATATTTTGATAAGAAAGTTTGAGTCATCGTCTTGAAAACAACTGCATGAATTCAAAAGAATCTGAGCAAACAACTTTCTCACGTATCAATTTTTATTATACTGGCGTGTTTCTGCGATTGTTTTTATTCGCATATTCGATAAATCGTTCCGATAACAATAGATCCTAAACTTGTTTCTATGAAATTTCCTTTTCGACGAAATTTTGAAAAAAAGTTATAAAATTCGATTTTTTATCAATTGTTAACCTGTTCTATGAAAAGAACTAGAATTTTTTTAGAACCTTCATTCAATAATCGCTCAACAATTTGTAAATTTAATCGAGATTAAATTAAAAACATAACATCATGATCCGCGATTAATTTTTGCTATACCTTGCATTCGATTACATACGTTGTAAGACCTGCAATTTTCACGAAGAATTATTATTTTGAATTCGAGCACGTGTTTTTGCTACACTACTGGGTTTTGCTGTTATGCAGTTTTTGAATCATAACTACGTTATATAAGGAAGTTGTTCGTTGATGACGTCAGGATAAAAATTTTGGAATCGTTACATAGGCTACTTACGCTGCGTTGTCTTACAGAACTTTGCTCACATTTAGCCGAGTTTCATTGCCGACACTAAATATAGGCTATGGCCAGCAAACAGCTCAAAAAACTAGCTTCCCAAATTTTTAAATTGATGTTTTTACCCAAATTTGCGCTTTTGCCCCTACCACAGACTTTTTAAAGATGTTATTATTAAGGTTTCCTTCTTGATCCGTAATCCGTTTTTTTTTCCATTTCACCGGTTAAATACTAGTAAATGTATACTCCAGACAAAATTTTTCGTTAAACTTTACCTAACAATAACATGTGCATCTTCTGAACTTTATTATTAAAACTAACTCGTTACTGGCTTTGAACTTCAATCTTTGCTTTAGACTAAAGACATAACTAGCATGTTAATCTCGTTGGATATTAAGTTATGGAAGTAAGTTCAGGTGAAATGGAATTCAAAATTATTATACCCTGATCTTCTTTGTGACTACCTTTACCTCAAACCTCCGCCAAAATAGTCATGCACTGCTTCTGTGCAGGAATATTAAAATAACAAAAATGTGAGTCAGCCAGCACTGTTTAGATTGCGACTATCAAGTAATTACCTCCTGTTTTAGTGGTTGTTCAGGACAAACGCTTCAGGCAGTCATTATGACATCACAAACGTGGAACTGCTGATCACAATTCCTTTGCTCAATCGATGCTATCCTTTTTCATGTTAAAATTAACTGAGACCACACAGATACTTGTAAATCATTTTTTTTTTACTTATTAAGGGTGACTAATTTTTTTACCATTTAAAAAGAGTAACGTTAGAGCTGTTAGATTTTGAAGTCATTTCCGCCGTTAATGACGTATCATCTAAAACGTGATAGGTTGAAATTGTGGGTGTGTCTTATAACTCAGGGGCGTCACTGGAAAAAAATAAACAAATCTATGCTGAGTGTTGTGAAGTGTAGAAATGCGATGCTAGGATTACTAATAACTTGCGTTAGTTTGTGGGCGTATTATTTCTATGCTTGCAAATTACTTTTACATTAATTTATACTCACTACTTAAGTAACAAATAATTGAATATGACAACGTGGCACAGCGGTTTGTGCGATGTGTTTACAACGGTAATCGACAACAGCACAAGGTTGTAGATTCAAATCCCATGTAAGTTCTTGTGTATACAGACTTGGCCACTTTAGTCACACTATCACTAGCCACCTCTTTTCAGTTAATAATGATCAATTGATCACACTGGCCAACAAAAAAAAATTTTTTTTCGAGTGCCATAGATATTTTAACGGTTTTAGGGTAATTTTGGGCCGCTGAGTCCGAAAATGACATCCGTTTCTGTGAATTGGCTCTAGTTTTTGAGATGTCGATACTTTTCGTTTTTGACAAGGAAAAAATAGTTAACTTTTGTATCTGCTAAATGTGAACACAAATGTCAATAACATGCACACTGGAAATGTCTCTTAGGTAGTATGCATCCCTTAGTCTCTATATCAGGTAGTGTAATATGTCTAATTTTTGATGTAGCATTCAATTACTTCAGTATAGTAAGTTAATGAAAACACTCTTTCGCGATTTATTACTTCAGACTCCATTTTCCATAGAACACGTTATTTAGCTGTGTGAATGTTGTTGTGTGGTATCTTTAGTTTTAGAAGTGATTTCCTCAGCTTTCGGAAAACTGTACACCATCAGACAGTAAACCAGGTGATAGGAGTGCAACAGTAGGCTTATCATACTGATAAGCTGCAGTTTCTTTGTGATGCTCACCGCATGTACGTCTGCACTCCCTTCAGCTATCATGTCATGGCAGATCATGTCAGTATCTCATTTTGTAGCTATATTTTTGTAAACTAGTAGTTCAAAGTTTAATAGCTCTGTAGCCAGAAAAAGGAATATTATCAGTCTAGTTTGAACTCATACTCACGTAACTAAAGTTTGAAAATTATGGAGGGTTTTGCGATTTAAGTAAGAATTGGGTTTATTAGTGAAGGTTTGGCCATATGCTTAGATTAGCCACTGATAGGTATGTATTTCCCTACAATTAAACTGATAGTGACAACCTGTCGCAGTTTAGTACAATATTTATTCTTTATCACAGATTTATATGTACTTTGGATATTGAATTCTACATATTGATTTAGCTGTGTTCAAGAGCTATGAGTTCATCACGAAGAAGCTGTTGCAATGATCCTGACAAGTTTTGTTACATCTGTGGGCAATATACATTCAAAAAACAAAGGAAAGCTATCACTGATTTTGTGAGGAAAGTGTATCTTGCGTATTTTAAAGAGAAGCTTTGTGACCAAGATATGCTATGGGCACCTCATATTGTCTGCAAAGCATGTGTAGAAAACTTGAGAAAGTGGACTAATGGTACGCTTGCAAGTCTTAGATTTGGTGTAACGATGGTTTGGAGGGAACCAAAAAACCATTTCGATGACTGCTACTTCTGTTTGGTGGACCTGAAAGGATTTTTGATGGTCCTCAGATTCGCAAACTCATAAAAGATCCATGTTTTGTGCAGTCTATGACAGAAACGGAGTCCGCTGCTTGGCAATCGTTTGTTTTAGTCACACAGAACTTCCTTGGAAACCAAAAAGCTGAAAATTACCAAGAGTTGGTGGAAGGCATGCTTTCCAAGTTCAAAGATTTAGGTGTGAAGATGAGTATCAAGATTCACTATCTCTTCAGCCACTTAGATCGTTTTCCCGCAAACCTCGGTGATCTAAGTGAAGAGCATGGAGAAAGGTTCCACCAGGACATTAAAGTCATGGAAGAGAGGTACCAGGGCAGGTGGGATGCCCACATGATGGCTGACTACTGTTGGAGTCTTCAACGTGACTGCTTGGCCGCGTCATATTCCAGGAAGTCTTACAAAAGAAAATTTGTAAACATCGACTAATTTTTTTCTTGATTGATTAATGCACTTTGATAGCATACTCAATATGCTTTAATCTTTACTGAAAGTAGTGTTTGTGCTTTGACTCAACCGGTTTTTGTATTACAAAAATCTGTTTATTGCTAGCATTGCCTAATTTTCTGATTTTTTGCTTGTTTTTCACATTAAACATGGTTTACATACAAAAGACTTTCTGCGATAACGGTTGCTGTCTTTCATGGTATAGCATCAACAATGAAAGAATACTGTGTGGATATGCTTGAGAAGACGGATACAGCCTTATCAAAGTTGTAGCATAAAGAGAATGCCAATGCTAAAATTTGCATATGTTTAGCACTTTTTTGAAACAAAAGTATGGAATATCTCAAAAACTAGAGTCAATTCGGAAAAACCTATGCCATTTTCGGATTCAGCAACATCAAAATACCCTAAAACCATTGAAACTTTCCTGGCACAAAAATGTGTGTTGACCAGTGTCATTATGTCGTGTAAATCGCGTAGTTTTCTGTGGTAGTTGAAGCATTTCCTTAACAAGTTTTTCATGTTGCCGTACGTTTTTTTGAAGCTGGTCAAATTGTCTTTTGGTTGTTCACAAATTAAAAAAACCGGCCAGTAGTTTTCGATTTTGCGGTAAACAAATAATTAACCATGATCGTTTTGTCAATTAGCAAGTATTGAGTCAATCAGGCCCGCTTGAAACATTAATGTAATTGAAGTGGCCAGCCGTGCTTATTATTGCCGGTTCCCTAACACGGTTATCGACATTTAAAGGGGAGATCGCCCCTGATGGCCCTTTTTGTATCGCTTCTCTCCTAAGATGAACTTATTTTTTTCTCATGTTTCTACGATCTCGATTTTCTGATGCTTCTCTTTCATCATCTTTTGCTCGATATTTGAAGTATATATGCATTTTGTTGATTGAAAATGGCAGAGTTTGAATTGCTGCCAGTTATCTGAAATTGAAATTGGCATATCCAGATATTTTTGTCCAAAACTGTAAATTTTACTGATTTCTAACCAACAATTTTTCGTTACTTGACAGATTTTAATTATTAGTATTTCAAAGAATTATTCCTAAATTTATCTGAAACTCTAAACTAGCTGTTTTATGACTTTTGTAAATTTTGTAATTGACTTTTTATAAATTTTGTAATTGTGATATGAGCATGCTTATGGTTACTCATATCTACTGTAAATACCAAGATCTCACAAAAAATTTTCTGAAGAGAGCAATGTAAAGTATCTTTCGTGCATCACCAGAATAGATAAAACTTTTTTTTGGTGCCAAGGTTAACAATGAAAAAAATGTTCTTTTGCAGTTTTGTACATCTAGAAATAAATAAATAACTGAGGTTATTTTAAAATTATATTGAACCGAAAATTCAGCAGTAATTGAGGGAGACTGCGAAGTGAGCTTGCGCTCTTCGAGTCAGCAGCCACCCGTTAAATATGTCAAATGCGATCGGCTCCAGCCTCGAATCGAACCCGTCACGTAGGATCAGTCACCTGCGCGCGGTACCGCTAGGCCAAGTAACGAAGCACCAATGCAGCGATACTGAACGTATATCAATTTCAGCAGGCTCGAGAACCCTTAGCCATGGATTACAGTACTGGAATCAACAAACTAGCTATTTTTGCTAAATAGGGTATGTAAATTTTTGGTTGCTTCAAGTATTTTTGTTACCGATATTCGCAATTTAATCAGTTTCAACTGAAATGTATTACACTCCGTTGCAAACGGCCCTTAAATGCTTAGTTGTTCAACTCATCGCTATCGGTGCGGGAGGTCTGGGATTCGATTCCCGGGTTGGTCAAATCGGATACAGCGTCGCCAACAACTCGCCACCGCTGCGTCCTTTTTTTGGAACTATGTTGCCCAGGTGCTAAGCCGCGGAGATGGGTCCCACCACTCGTTACACGCTTTGGCGTAATACCGCGAGTATAAAGAAGATTTGTTTTTTTTTGATACTCTACTGCTGTAAATGGATGCAAGAGACCTCCAGGATCGCAGCCATGGTTCAGGTCACTTTTGTAGGCTTCTTGTCCAGAAGTAAAAAAAATAAAATTTTGAACAGCTTTGGTCACTTCAACAGAAAAAAATACAAGACTGCACCAAGACTTTCAATTAGAGAAAGACCATGTCTAAAATGCTAGTGCTACAGTATCTTTCCGTCCGCATAGTTGTACTAGGACAGTTTGTTTGTAATGCATTTTTACATAATAATGAACATCTCAAAATATGTTTCAAACCGTGGTACTGAAAATGGGCTATTTATTCCGTCTGTTTCGATATTTTTTTGCAGTTAAAAAGTACTAATTGCGTATTGGTCAAATGAATAAATCAAAAATCTTTTGTAAACTTTATTTTCACCCAAAGCATGCAATATTGCAATACCGTTATTTCATATGGCACTCTCTATAAAAGAAGCTGATTAATTACTTGCGTGGATTAGACTTCGCTATCCTTTTGCTTTGCTACATAATTTTATGCTTTGTTAAGCCAATGGACTGCATCACTTTTCTTTATTTTTTCGTTTAGTAGCATAATATCTCTCTTTTCGAGAAAGCGATCACAGTGCTATAATGACCAATGAGCTCGCTTAGTATTTGCCAGCCACCTATCTGCCACTCTAAGATGGAATCCAGTTAGTGCATTTCCCATTGGCTCAACGTGTAAACTTGCAGGCTTGAGTTGCTGAAGGTTCGTTTTCTTTTGCTTAAATTGATTGGTTCGTTGGAGCTACTGCTAGTGGAATTGCTTAGGTTCATCGTGAGGTCATCTGCGTTTTGTGCAGTGATTAAAGTTGTCTGATTGCCCAGCTGTGGAAAATCTTTTTGTCTTTTAGTGCAGTTACTCTGTAAGAGCCCAGCTTTTGCACAATACATGCAAGTCACAATTTGGCCCGTGTATGTAACATATATGTCATTACCTTTTATTGAAATGTAACTGGGTAGGGGATTTTGTTCCAACATAGTTTTAGGAATAATGGCAATTCTTATTCCTGAAAGGAGTCCATCTTTATTCTTTTTGGCTGCAACTTTAATTACTATTCCAGCTATATTTTTAAGTTCTTTATGTACATCTTCATCGGTCATTGAAATGGGGACCCAACCTATTATGACATTAACAATTTCCGTCTCATATAATCGTGATTTGTATATAGGCTACGAGTAACATCCTTCAATTTTTCAGCCCCTTCGACCATATGCATTCTCTTTTCTCACATGTTATATCGATGCTTCTAGATTTCATTTCTGCTAACCTTGCAAGTTTGGATAAAGGAAACTTTAGTTCTTTTAGCATTTCTAAAACTTCGAATCGTTTCACATTATCCTTCGTTTTAAAGTTCAAACATGTAGGTCTTGCTAATAGCGGCGGGCCTTGCGCTCTTGCCACAGCAGCAAACGTTGATTTTTCATTCATGCTGAAGCGCTTCTCCTCTCACGCTTGCAAAGCAAGAATCTACCCTCCCAGCAAACACAAATGACATCTATTACAAACCTTAACGATACAGATGATAATAACAACAAACAATCGCATTCAGCAGAAGAAATGGTTACTCAGCAAGAAAACAATACTTTACCAAATGCTCGAGATGTACCTAATTCAAATTGGTGGCAAATGACTTGCTAATTTCCATGCTTTTTTTGTAAAGGTGCAATCTGTACAGACGAAAAAGAATTGCACATGAAGTCGGCCGAGTGGTTGGTGCATTGGGCTCCGAAACTGGCTTCGCGAGTTCGATGCTCAACTAGGTCATCTCCATGATGCATGTACTTCACTACCACTAAAATCTTTAGCCGCAATTAAGTGGCTCGAAATAAAAAAAAAATAAATAAATAAAAAAAAAAAAAAAAAGAGATCGAAACAACTTGTAAAGACTGTGGTCTGAAGATCAATTCGTGGTTAAACCATGCTGTTCGGAACCTTCGACGAACAAGAGCTTCGCTGTGAAATTAAATGAACAGCGTATCTCATGCCCAGACTGCAACTCGGACGTGGAAAGACTTCCTTGTTGTGGACAATTTCAACCAGACATGAGAATAGAACATATCATATTTGACTGTGCTAATTGTTCCAAATACTCGGTAGCGAGTACATTCATTGTACATTAATTGTTTACCACCTAAATCGACATTAATAGTTTACCACCTAAATCAGGGGTGTGCAACAGGCGGCCCGCGGGCCACTACTCGGCCCGCCAAGCCATTCAGTGTTGCCCTTGTCAACACTCTTAATTTCTCCAAATCAAGCATTGAATCACAAACCGACACTTTAATTTGACTGACGATTTAGACTTGGTGTATTTTTTCTGTAGCTTAGAAACAGTAACATGATTACGACAGGACGTGAAGTAAGCATTCTTTCGCTTTGCAATTTAAAATCGTTCAATTATCAGCTGCGTCGGTCAAATTACGTTAGACGCATTGTGTTCCCCTCATTGGGAAGGAGGTGATGCTGGCCGCCATGCCGCCATTGTTTCTTCAGTAGATTTGTTTTTTGTGTTTTTGTCTCAGACGGCTAAGATGGCTGATAGAGCGTCTGCCTCTGGAGATGTAGACTCCAGTTTGATTCCAAGTCTAGTCAAATCAGAGACTTCAATATTGGTATTCACAGCTTCCCTGCTTGACGTCCATCGATGAATAGACAGTGTGGAGAAACAAGCCGGCAAGTGTACTTGTGTCGTTCGGAAAAGTTAAGAACAGGTTGCCACAACCTTTGTCAAAGCTGATGCCAACAAATTAAGCTAGAACATTATATTTCAAGTGTCCCGCTAAAATGTTGGGTAAGCAATACTCGTACATTGTGAGAATTTTTTAGTTCGTTGTGCTCATGAAAAATCTGAGTTTTTCGTGTGACCCAGCTGGATTTCTAAGCTTCGTATGTGGCCCGCCGACAAAAAATGTTGCACACCCCTGACCTAAATCAATCAGTTGGGGCTGAAAAAATTTAACTGTGCCCAGCAGTGGCGACTCCAGCTTTTTATGGCTACTCGGGCTCGACATAAACATTGTTGAAAAAAAACGGTAAAAAAATCAATAAAATAGCAATTTACACAACCGTTAAATTGTTGCAAAATACTTTCACTTATACATAAAGTTTAATCTTCTTAATTTGATGGTAAACTCATACAAACTTTGTTGTGTAGCTCTTTGTGATCTACTATCCATTTTGAGCCAGAGAGGAACAGACATTTAGACAATACAAAAAGCCTGCGTTTGCTACATGGCAGCATGATGGCAGAGTGGCACATTACCTGCGAAATCTTTTTTCTATTCCTCTCTCCGATTGTATCTCGGGCTATTTCTCGTGGGCCCGCGTTCCACAAACAAGCAAAGGAAAAAATTGTGTGAAACTATACGTAACACACGTTTGCATTGTCTGGCTCAGGCAAATGCGATCGAGCCCGAGTTAGATTTAATAGGGAAGCACATGGAGTTGGCCGAGTGGTTGGTGCATTGGGCTCCCAAGCTGGCTTCGCGAGTTCGATGCTCAACTAGGTCATCTCCATGATGCATGTACTTTACTACCTCAAAAATTCTGAGCTGCTAATTAAGTGGCTTGAAATAACAAAACAAAAAGATTTCATAGGGAAATAGGCTTTTGTCTCTTTCTTTTCTCCGCAATGCGGCTGCTCGGGCTATTTTCCTCTGGCCAGAGCTTCTGAGCCAGACAAATCGTTGAGCGAAAAACGCAACTGCCACCGCACACTTCGGTGATTTTTACGATGACTATTTCTCTCAATGAACTTGATACGAATTAAGTTAAAAAAAGCTTTAAGCTTATTTTGTAGGATTTAAATATAACAAGCCTTCCATCATTTCGTAACTTGGGCTCAGCCCGAGTAGCCCGAGTGCCGGAGTCGCCTCTGATGCCCAGTACACCATACGTTGCAACTGCGGTAAAACTTGGCCTACATATTAAGACCTTAAAAATGCATATAAATGTCCATGTGGGTTTGAGTTTGAACACGATACGAATGTGGTGTTTAAACGTTTTGATCATTATTGTTTTATTTTCATTATTAGTTATGTCTTGTGTTATAGCAACTTTCAATGCTTGAGATAAACTCCAAGACAAACTTTTAAGCGAAAAGCTGTATTCCACTAGCTCAAACAAAAAAAATTATGATGCAATTTTGTTGCAAGAAACGCACTCCACATCTGCGAATAAAAATTTATGGAAATGTGAGAGGGGAGAGAATATTTTGTTTTTACGTGGAAATAGCCGCTCCAATGGGGTGGCAGTTATTCTACCACAAATTTAAGTTTGAGTTGTGCTCTAGGCATTCCGACTCTGATGACAGACACCTTCTTACTCGTCGTCGTCGTCGTTTGGCGGGGCATCTCTTCCAAGACAGATGGGAGGACCAAGGCCGAGGGTTTATCCTTTTACCACCCTGGCCACCAAACTGCTTGGGTCAGATGCTGACTGTAAGGGACTTCAGCCAGCATCTTGTTTCGTCATCCAAAACCATTAGACCAAACATACCTCGGGGTGCTCGATGTATGGGACACTGTGAGATGATGTGATCTGCGGTTTGTTCACTGGCACCACACTCACAATTCGCTAGAGGAGCGAGACCCCATTTGTACATGGACGAACAGAAACGTCCAACACCAGAACGCAGACGGTTGAGCTTGACCCAGGCTGCCCTGGGCAGACCCATACCCAAGGGTCTGGAGCTAGCCTTGGGAATGAAAGCGTGGAGTGACAATGCGTTGGCAGAGTACTCCATTTCCCATTTCGTGTTCGTCCACTCGGCTGCACGGACATCCATCTCAGAAAGACTGTCTAGTAATTTCCGAGCAGCAGGTACAAATGAGCGTCTAGATTTCAATCTCTCCCTACATACGTCCTGTGACTCATGAAACTGGCCATGTAAAATGTGGTCAGGGTCCAGGGAGCTGCGGTTGGCTAGGGAGAGTGTCGCTCCTTGGCGGCGAAGCTCAGCTGGCTGGATGCCTGAAAGAACCGGAAGGTAGACCGATGGAGTGGGACGCAGGCACCCAGTGACAATGCGCAAGGCGTCATTTATTACACTGTCGATAAGCCGTATGTGCACGCTGCGGCACCAGACTGGTGCGCAGTACTCGGCAGTCGAGTAGACCAGAGACAGGGCAGCTGTGCGTAATGTCTTAGCGCTAGCACCCCAACCTGTTCCGGCAAGTCGCCTCAACAGTGAGACGCGAGCACTTAACTTCTTGCGCAATGCTTCCAGGTGAGGACGATAAGTGAGCGATCTGTCCAGTTTGACCCCAAGATAAGTGGGAACTGGACAGAAAGGTAAGGTCTTACCGATGTTACAGACCTTAAGCTCACGCTTAGCCTCTCGATTGTGAAGGTGAAAGGCCGCCGTCACCGTTTTAGTGTGGCTAAGCTTCAATCGCCAGGTCTGGAGAAATTCCGAGAGTGTAGTCATGTCCTGGCTTAGAGTCCTTTCCAACTCCTTCCATTCTCCAGATGTATGAAGTATCGCCAGGTCGTCGGCATAGGCGAACTTCTTGGAGGTTATGGAGGGGATATCATATGTATAGATGTTGAAAAGGAGGGGGGCCAGGACCGATCCCTGGGGGACGCCATTTCTCAGGCGTCGTAACCTGCTAGGCTTGCTGTCGCCAGTTGTAAGGGTGAAGCTTCTGTTACGGATCAGCTCCATAATCATACGAACCATGTGCTTGTCCGGCAGAAGCCGCAACAGCTTGCAGGTGAGGCCACGGTGCCAGACAGTGTCATAGGCAGCTGTCAGGTCGATAAAGACGGCACCGGCCTTCTTTTTCGCTTCGAATGCATTCTCAATGCTTTGCGTGAGCAAAGTGACTTGATCCACGGTGGATCTTCCGCGTCGAAAACCCGCCTGTTCCCGTGGGAGCAGAGGGTCAATAAGAGGTTCGACGCGGGCGTAGATAAGTCGCTTGAGAATCTTGTAGGGAACACAGAGCAAGGAGATCGGACGATAGCTCTTTGGGTCCTCTACAGGTTTCGAAGGCTTTGGGATCGCTACTACTAGCACTCTTCTCCAGATCTTAGGAATTTTGAGGTGGTGCAGGCAGGAAGATAGGAAGCCACGTAGCCAAGATTTTAAGCTGGCTCCAGCATGGATTATCAGCTCCGGACAAATGGAATCAGGTCCAGGAGCTTTGCCTGGTTTTAAATGTTGGAGGGCAGCAGCGAACTCCCGATGGGAAAAACTCCCGGAGACATTCGCAGGATGTAATGGATCAGCCCTCCAAAGGTCAGACACTTCCTGTAAAACGAGCCGAGATGAGCGTCGATTCACACCTTCGTATTTCCCGTTTTTAACCAGCTGAGAAGCAATAGCATCAGCTGAAACGGGACATTGACGAGGGGATTGTCGTGACCTACCAGTCAAGTTGTTTATAGTATTCCATGCCAGCCGGCTGGAGTGCGAAAAGTCAATGTTGCGGACCGTCTCTGACCAGCGATTTCTCCGCTTCCCGTCGAGCCTTGTGAGTAGGGCTGTGGCAGCCCTATCCGAATCAGGGCCCCCAGGTGACTGCAGGAAATGCTGATAGAGATCTTCACACTCCGCATCCCAGCAAGGTATGTGGTTTGGTCGTCGACCACGAGGGATGCATTTCTTCGCCGCAGTGCTTATTACCTTGCAAAAGCACTGGTAAACCTGATCGATGTTTTGAGATTCAGGTGGCGGTAAACTCTTGGCCAGTTTGTTTGTTAGGTTAGAATAGTGGTCCCAGTTGGCCTTGCGGAAGTTCCATCGCTTTACTGGCTTGCTCAGTTTTGGATGAGCAAGTTTGGGTGGACTTATAAGCGAGGGTCGGTGTTGTGACCTTGGGAACTTTCCTAAGATACGTCTGTCAGGTAAGCGACTGTCCAAATCGACACTGGCAAATGCAAGATCTGGGTTGGTGTCTGTTTTCCAGCGGCCAGAATGGAAACTGGCGGCCTCCTTGGGGCTATATAGCAGGGTGAAGTTGTTGGCACTGGCCCAGCCAGCCAGGCATTCACCATCTGGATTGTTATTATTATAGCCCCAGTCAACATGGTGGCAGTTGAAGTCGCCAGCATAGAGGCAGGGATGGGGGAATGCTGGAAGATCAGATGCTTGCATCCGTGTTGGAGGGGGTTTGTAGACGTTGACTATTTTATAGTTATCAACATCCACGCACACCCACTCGATCTCCGATGTTGGTGGGGACTGGTCGATTAGGATCCACTTCAGACGCTCATGGACAAACGTAGCAAGACCATGCTTCCTGCTCAAGGAAAACCCAGCTAGATGGTAGCTCGGAAGATCTAACCTTTCTACCGAGGTGCAATGGGTTTCCTGTAAGAGGATGACGAGTGCCTCACACTGTAACGCAAGATGATGCAACACGCTCATCTTGCTAGCAGTGAGGCCTTCGATGTTCAGTTGGAGAATGCTGGGCCTTTGGAACTTGTTGACGGTGCGCCGAAGATGCGCATCGCCCCGTCCTGAAAAGGACGTTTGCCGCTGTCCAGCTTGAACATCGTTAGGTGTCTCGCCGTTAAGGCAGATTCGGTTTCTGTCAGCCAGATTAAATAGCGTAGACAGAGTAACGCTCCGGGCTACGCTCCGGCCTTCTTACTGAAATTAAAGGTAAAGAAAAACCATTTCTTCTTGCAAATGTTCATCCACTAGGGTTTCCCATTTTCCCGGATTTCAACTTCCCGGGAAACGGGAAATTTTCAAACAAATTTCCGGGAATACCACGAAATTAACGGGATCCCAAAAATCCTCGGGATCCGTATTTTCAACCCTCTCCGATTCTTCTTCGCTGAATTATATTTAGTCGGGAATTGGAGTGTTGTGTTAGATAAGCACATAGATAAGGATGGGGGCCCAAAACATGCGAATAAATTATCAAGGGAAAGATTAAAATCTTTTATCAACGATTTTTTTGTTACCTTTTTGCCTGTAATTACAAACCCATCACATTATTTAACTGTAATTATAAAATTATTTCGAGAGTAATTAATAACGGACTATGTCCTTTTTTGCCCTCACTTGTATAAACCATGATCAGATCGAGCGGCTTCATAAAAGATGTTCTTATTGGAGACAATAAACGGTCAACGTTTGACATTACAGTGATTATGCTCAATGTAAAAATGTACCAGGTGCGGTGTTATCAGTCGATTTGCAAAAAGCTTTTGACTCTTTGAATTGGTCATTAATTTTGGCTATGCTCAGGTCTTACGGTTTTGGAGATTTTTTAATTGATTTGATCAAAATGACATACACAGAACCCAAATGTTGCATTACAGCAGTGGTTTTCCAGGTGGGTCTGCGGATGACTTTAAGAGGTCCGCGAGGGCTAAGGGGTCCGCTTAAGCAGTGGTTTTCAACCTGGGGTCCGCGGACCCCCAAGTGGTCCGCGGATGACTTTAAGGGAGTCGCGAGGGCTAAGAGGTCCGCAAAGGGTTCGCTAAAATATTGAAAATTTCTTTAAAAATACTGCAGTGTATTGAAGTACCGGTGTTTATTTATCATTATTAATGTATTTTAAAACATAATCTTTTCCTGAACGATGTATATGAAATTTTGAATTAGGTTGAGTGTTAACTAAATACGAAGACGTTAGACCCCAAAAAAGCGTAAGAAGCCCTTTGAAAATGTTTTCATGTTTGCAATGTATTCAAGAATTTTTTTCAAGGAGAGGCACCCAAACTTGCCATATTTTCAAGCACGTTTTTTTCGAACAGAATAATTTTTGAAGTATATTGAGAATAAAAAAAGGCTCTGGGAAATCCGGGGGCATGCTCCCCTGGAAAATTTTTGAAAATTTACATACTGTAGTGGCCATTTTAGCACTTTTTGAACAATTTTTAGGCAAGTTTTGTTTAAATTTTCTGCCCCTAAATCTGAGTGTTTCACCAAATATGATGCATTTTTTTCATACATTTTTGATTATGCGTGTTTAGGGCGTAGGGCTTATTGTTATTAAAAAGGTTCGAAATCATGGAAAAACTGTATTCATCAAAAAACATGTTTGAAAATGGCTGGTGGGAGGGTGTTGAATCCCCCCTGGATTCGCCCATGCCCGCACTGATAACAATGTCTCTTACCACTACACCAACCAGCTGATTCGGCTTCGGTATGATGCGGGGCAAATTCTGTCAAAGCTGCTTTGAAATAACAGCACGTACTGCACTTGCATAGTTTGAACACTTCACTTTAAAAACAAGGGTTCGGTTTCAAAAGGGGAGGTCTCGACCCCCCAACCCCCCTCCCTGAGTGCGCCACTGTTTGCAACAGTTGGGGCTGAAACTTCCTCAGGAATGGTTGTTGTTATGTCAAATTCTGGATTGAGAAACGACAGACTACTTGGAACTATCGCTTGCAATGACACAATTTTGCCTTTCACAAAGACATGCTTGTCTGAAAATACTTTCAATGCTTGGACACAGCTGGACACACGAAGAACGAAAACAAAAAATTGTTTGTTATTTCATGATGATTTGCGCCTTGCATTCACAAATTTTGATCCAGATATCAAGTCACTGTGCAAAAATTTGCAGAACTTTGGTGAGGCGTCAGAACAGAACATACGTCGGCAATCTGCGGCCCGGTTCCATTCAGTTAAAATTTTCCAGCCTCTAGCCTCTTAAAAAAATTTTTTTTTTAATTTATTTAGTTGCTTATTTATTCTCCTTTCACGAGAAAGCTATCAATGCGCTATACGAGCTCGCTTAGGAGTAGCCAGCCATCTTTCTACCACACCAAGATGGGGGAATCCCACCAAGAGCCTTTCCCAACGGCACAACAAGCAAACTTGCCGGCTTTTTCTCCACACTGTCCCTTTATTGCTGAGCGTCAAGCAGGGAAGCTGTGAATACCAATTTTAAAGTCATTGCTTTGACCCGACTCGGAATCAAACCGGAGTCTACAGCTCAAGAGACAGACGCTCTATACCACTCGGCCACTTGAGCTGCAAATTTGTATGGTTAAATCGCTCGCAGTTGAAGCGTTAGTAAATTCCAATAATCATTTTTTCTTATTACGCATTGCAATATAACCAAAATCGATATAACTACGAAGTTACACGGACTTTACAATACTGTATATACTCCACTTTTTCAAACTTGCGTATCAATTTCTGATGCTAATAATAATGTGCGTGAAATAGACCAGTAGTGACATGAAACGATCTAAATATGATTTAGGAAGGTTAAGTAGTGAATGGGATCTTTTGTAGAAAGCCCCCGCCAGTAATGCAAAATGTTTAATTTAAAAAAAAACATCCCCGTTACGCTTGAAGTACTACAGAGAGGCCTGTATGTTTTTTGGCAAGGACTTTGTACAAAACATCCTACTCAGGGCCGGCGCCAGAGCAGTCGACTTAGGGGGGCCAAGCGTTTATCAAAGGGGCCAATGTTTGAAATTAAGCACAAAAGCCATTGCCTTCAAAAAATTAAGCTTGTTAATTAGGGGGGCCAAGCATGTTCAGGCCCCCCTGACCCCCCTTGGCACCGGCCCTGGTTTTATTTGTGCGCCTTCTGTCTTCATTCTGTTATGTGGGTACCAAACTCGTGTCAGACCTTTGCATTAAAAAGGTTATAAGCGCATCAACAGCGCTCAGCACCACGCTTTGTTCTAAAATAGCTAGACACCAAGAATCTGCAGATTAAGAAGGTCGGTGGCACAATTATTTGCAGGCTATCAATGTTAATGGAATTTCTGAGATACTGGTAATTAGTAATTACGAGTAAATAAACAATATTGGTCCTTTATCAAAATACAAAAAAAAACAATCCCCAAAATTGAGCTGTTTTTGCGTAAGCAGTAAGTCGTGTTTAGCGCAGTTACAGATTTTTACTTGAAAAAATAGGTGCGGCCCTTCATATCCTCAAATGGTTAGCTTTTGGCAAGCAGTAACAAAAAGGCATCCTCGGTGAAGGTAGTCTTTGATTTTTACTCAAATTACTCTCAATAATAATTCTAAAATTGTGTCCATTTGTGTTGATTTGTGTTGGGTCCGCATCAACAAATTGCTTAATTTAGGGGTTCACGACTTGAAAAAGGTTGAAAACCACTGCATTACAGTATTAACAATAACTTTTTAAGTGCTTTCTTCAATATTAAAAATGGAGTAAGACAAAGCGATCCCTTATCTCCCACCATCTCCAGTTGGTGTATTGAATATTAAGCACTTTTGTTTCGACAGAGTGATTTCTACAAAGGATTAACGATAGAAAAGCACTGTTTCACAGTAAACATTTGCTGACGACACTGTTATTTATTCAACTGCTGGCAATCCCTCTAAGTTCACACATGTTTTTGATATTTTACGTATATTTGGGGAAAGATCCAGTTGCAAAGTTAATATTGACAAATCTACTGCATTATATATTTTGGCAAGCAAAGGTGACGTCTTGAAGCCAGTTTCTGCTAATGGACCGAAGTGGCTTACAGCTACGATTAAAGAGTTTTAACTACAGTAGATACAAAGACGTCAGACGTTTAGACTCGAAATAAGGCGTCAATTCTTCATGTCAGAGGCGTATTCAAAGTTTTTTAAGGGAGGGCACCAAATTGTGACATTTTTTAGAAGGGCATGTTTTTCCGGCAGAGCAAATTTGAAGCAAATTGAGGAAAAACGGCTCTAGGGGGTCCGGAGGCATGCTCTCCCGGAAAAATTTTGAAATTTTACAGAGTGCAATGGCCTTTTTAGTGCTTTCGAACAAATTTTGATCAAACTTTTTCCCCCTCATTCGGAGCCTTTCACCAAATATGATGCATTTTGTTCGCACGTTTTCGATTTATGCGTGCTTACTTCAGGCCTGGAGTGGATCCAGAAAATTTTGGTGGGGGGATGCAATTTTGGATTATGTTGAATGTTTACTACTGAGAATACAAAAGCAGTAAACGTCTAGACGCGGAAAAGATCGTAAATAAGCCCGTTGAAAATTTTTCATGTCTGAGGCGTAATCAGAAGTTTTTTAAGGAAGGGACCCCAAATTTCGACATTTTTCCAAGCGTAATGTTTTCCGACAGAATTAAGTTAAAGCAAGTTGAGGAACAAAAGAGACTCCAGAGGGTTCGGGGGCTTGCTCCCCGGAAATTTTTGGAAATTCACGTTTGTAAAGAACATTTTAGAGCATTTTGAAGTTTTCGGGCAAACTTTATTGAAAGTTTTTGCCCCTAATTTTGAGTGCTTCACCGGTATCGATACATGGCGTTCTACAAATCGGGTTTCACATTAGCCGACAAGATAACGTTTTTTTTTTCTCTTGAAGCAGAGATATCTTCTTTGATGCAGTATTTCAATGGCGTTCTACAAATCGGGTTTCACATTAGCCGGCAAGATAACGTTTTTTTTTCTCTTGAAGCAGAGATATCTTCTTTGATGCAGGATTTCAACCACGCTGTTTTCTTCGCACTGGTCTACATTTTAACCACTTTTCGCGCAACGTTTTCAGCATTTTGCATTGCTGAAACTTTTACAGCTGCAGAAGCGCTCAAATTTAAGCAATGCATAGCACAGTGAAAATAATATGCCAAAGGAGATTCGTTTTAAACAATTGAAGTGACGCCTGACTGTTCGCTGGCCATTGTGGCTGCGCCATCGTAACTCTGGCCAACGCAATAACCAAAGTTGTATGGTATTTCTCCAAAGTAAGCCCACTAATTAAAATCCCAGCAAAAAAACAACACGCAATGGCAAGTATTTATTCTAATTACCAAGATCCAGAGCCGGCGGCAGAGCAGTCGACTTAGGGGGGGTCTAGCGTTCATCAGGGGGGGGGGCAAAGTTTGAAATTAAGCACAAAAGCCGCTGTTTTCAAAAGAATAAGCTTTTTGATAGGGAGGCCAAGCATGTCGATTGGGGGACCAGACCCCCCTAGCTTTCCTTGGCTCCGGCTCTGCCAAGATCCTTGTTTTTATCGAGGATGGATTGGGGGGGCCATGGCCCCCGTGGCCCCTCCACCCTGGCTACGCTTATGGGGGGGGGGAATAATTTCCACACTTTTTTAAGCGTATTTTTTTCGTCAGAACAAATTTAAAGCTGATTGAGTAACACAAAATGCTCTCATGGGGGTTCCGGGACCCTGCTCGTCCGGAAAAATTTTGATAATTTACATGCTGTGATGGCTATTTTAGTGCATTTCGAATAATTTTCAAGCAAATTTTGTTTGAATTTTTTGACCCTGATTCGAAGTACTTAGCCAAAAATGATGCATTTTGTTCGCACATTTTCGATTATGCATGCTTAAGGCGTAAGGCTTATTGCTTTCGAAGAGGTTCGAAGTTGCGGAAAAATTGTATACATCCAAAACACTTTTGAAAATGGCTAGTGGGAGGATTTATACCCTGGCGCTCATCCTACCCCCTGGATTTGCCCCCGGCCATGACCCAGCATGAGTTACAGAAATCATCGAAAGAGTCTGGCATATTTTAGATACTTGGCACCATCAGTTTTGTTCTTTTTCACTACAAGGCAGAGTCAAAAGGGGGAGCATGGCACAATGCACCCCTCCCTAAATACGCTCCTGTATAGACGTAAACATTGTATTGATGCTTAACGCAAAAGAACAATACAGTCAGTCACTACTCGCTAAAAACTTACACTGCAGCACAGAAAAGTGACTAATTATCGTCTTTCTAGTTTGGTAGTAGGCCTGTTTCGTAATTTGTAGTAAGTTTTGATGTATACTGTATATGTAGTTAGTATGGAAGACGATCTTCCATTCCATTTTTTAAATCTTCCATTCCATTCCATTCTGTGCATCTTCCATAGCAAAATTTTTCGTCCATTCCATAGCATGCCCTGGCACCAATGTCAAAGTCATTAGTTTGACCAAACTTGAAATCAAACCCTGGTCTACAGACTACAGCTCCAAAGGCAGACGCCACCAATATACACCCACCTCGCTTCTGCCTTGCCTTGGATTTCCACTACTTGCAATACCTTTCATCATTATAATGTCATAGACAAGACCTGTCTTGTAACAATTGACTTTTCCATCAATGCATTAAGTTTTCCAAAAATTAAGAAAATTTTGCAGTTGACTGGAATTAGAGCTTGCAGTAATAGGCCTACTGCATATGGTAAGAGTATTCAGAACAAGAAAGCATATCATTTTATTGGCAAGGCTATCAATAAAACCTTTTGGTACTTATGGATTATGGAAATTCTTCTAAGTTACCAGTAGCCTACTTGAAGATGTTCCTGGATTCTTTTTGAGGCTGCAAAAGATAGGATACCCGGTAAGAAGGTATTATAAGAGTAGTAACTTGAGTGATTTAGTTAAGTCAGAGTAGAGGTATATAGCAGGAGCGTGCCTAAAAATTTGAAAAGGGGGGGTCGCATTTTAAAGTTAAGTCAGCAGGGCCGGATAGTGGTGAGCAAAAGAAAAGGTCATCACGCTCGCAGATGTCCAATTTTCCGCCCAAAAGCAAGTGAAGAGCAAAAAAAGTTCAGCCTGATGGTGGGTTTGCGCAAAATGGAGTTTTATATGATTTCGTTCTGCGATTACGAGTTTCGTCGGTTTTTGTGAACAAATTTGACGAAAATAGCATCTGATAGCTTTTTTTTGGAAGAAAATTTCTGCGGACGCCCATGTTGAAAAGTGCAGGTAGTGGCTAAAGGCATCGTTATCGGTGCGTGTGGTTGGGGTTCAATTTCCGACCCGGTCAAATCGGACACAGTGTCTTCAACATTCGCCACCGCTGCGGCGTTTCTTTGGAGTTGCGCTGCCTAGCGCTAAGCCGCTGAGACGGGCCCCGCTGCTCGTTACACGCTTCGGCGTAATACCGCAAGTATGACAAAGATTTGCTCTTTCGTTAGTATAGGAAGTCCCGCTCATTCTCTACGTTCGAAAATCTTAAATTTTCTCGTTTTTTTCTTTTGTTTTGAAATTTTAGCAACGCTTCGAATTTCAATGAGCCCATGTTTAGTAAATCAAAACATCTCTAGCCTGTCTGCGTATTTAAAAAAATTTTTTATGTAGAATTTTGATTGGTTTGTAGCACGGGTTCTTAACTGGGGGTAAATTTACCCCCTGGGGGGGTACCTAACAAGGGGGTAAATTTTTTGAATTAAAGTCTAAAGAAAACTTTAATTCTTACTATTGAAAAAGCAGCAGTGGTACACTGGGGGTAAATTATTCTTTTTATTTTTTCGGCAAGGAGTAAACCAGACAAAAAAAGTTAAGAATCCCGGGTTTATAGTATAAACCATGTAGTTTATACTATAAAATCATTGTCAATAGTGAGCAAAATCCTTGTAACTATACGAACTTTGGTAGTAAGGAGCTCCTGCCAACGAAATTATGATGTCATAAATGCATCCTACATGTTAAGTCAGAAAAGGGATTTGCTTGCAACAATCGACCTTTTTATCAATGTATTAACTTTTCCAATATTTAGCAAAAATTGCAGTTGAGTGAGAGCAGATAGGAATATAAGATAATTCGTAATAAGAAAACAAAGCAAGACTACCATTTGAAACTTTTGGTAAATACGCGGTCCTACTAAACACCGCAAAGGACTGAAACACCGCAAAGAACGACAAAGGACTTGGAATCATACCATAACAAAGAACGACAAAGGACTTGGAATCATACCATTACAAAGAACGATAAAGGACTTCAAATTATTAGGGTTAGGATGAGGTTATTAAGTCTTTTGTCGTACTTCGCGGTGTTTGGTACATCAATTTGAAGTCCTTTGTCGTCCTTTGCGGTGATTAGTAAGACCCGTAAATACGAAGTGTGAAAGTTCTACTAGCGATAACTGAAATAGTTTACTCTATTTGTTACTCTCTTGCGATTTGGTTGAGGCTGTAAGAAAAAGGATAAGAAGAGATGATGAGTCATGGTAACCTATTAGTAGGCCTAATGAGCTGCAATACCGCAACAACTCGTGCAAAGTTGGCGCAGGATTACGTTGTCGCCTTGGGCTCTTTGTTTAACTCACACACACAAATAAGCTTAGAATTTTTTAACTAGTATGTCATTTTTTGTACGAATATAAAAATTCTACGGCTATTTGTGCATGTGAAGCCTCTTTAAGCTTAAACTTAAGCTTTTTACATTTAGTCTACGCTTGTATTCAAATGTGGTTTCACACACAGCTAATGATATATGGACATTTTCAGCCCACACTTGCGGTTGTAGCTAAGATTTTTCGACACTCGATTATAATGTGCTGGGACTATAAGCTGAAGTAAGATTTCGTGCATGGTAAGTGGTTGCTTTTGCATTCATTAAAAGTTTAAAGAGCGGCAATTCAAGAAACACTGGGTTGATTTTGCTGTTTTGGCATCATAAGCTTTTAGTTTTGGGGACAAGATGAAGAGTAAACTCTAGTTCTCCAGGCCATTACATTGTGAATGAATAAAAATAAGACTTGGCGAATCATTTTCTCTGGACATTTAGCTGCAGATTTTAGGGAAAGTTGTAGCCTGTTTTTGTCACACGCACACAGGTCTGTGGCGTATCCCGACAGAAAAATTTTACGCTTGAACGAACCGAACAAAGAAATCCTGGTGAAAGTCACAATCAACAACCAATATTAAACATCTTTCATGAAGAGAGTAGTGAGGGCCGAAACTAGGCAATGTGGGGCCCCCCCCGAAATCATCTTTCGGGGCCCCCTAAAATATTTTTTCTTGGATGGTGATGCAAAAGAGCGAGTCCCGAAGGGGCGATGCCAAGCTAGGGAGTGTGGGGGCATGCCCCCCCACAAAATTTTGCGGAATTTGACCTTATTTTGGAGGCTTTTTGTGCGTTTTGAGCCTTCAAAAGTCCTCAGTTTTAACAAGGTTTAGTAGTCTGCTTAACTAGGTCCCTTCCAAACCCACTAAAATAATGCTGCAAGCAAACCCTACTCTAACATTTCGCTACCTATGCGAGGAAAAAATGTTTTGAAGGCTTATTTTTGCGCCTATCACTTGAGGATGAGGGGCCCTTGCAGGAGCGTATCCAGAAAGTTTTGGTGGGGGGATGTGATTTTAAATTAAGTTGAATGTTAACTTAATACAAAGACGTTTAGACCCGGAAACGGGCGTGAATAAGTCCTTTCAAAATGTTTCATATCAGGTGAGACATTAAATTTCCTCACTTTTTCAAGTGCAATTTTTTCCCGGCAAAGTTATTTTAAGCAACTTAAGTAACAAAAACGACTTTAAAGGGGTCCGAGGGCATGCTCCCCGAAAAGTTTTTGAAAATTTGCATACTGTAACGGTCATTTGAGCGCTTTTCAAACAATTTTCAGACAAAGTTTGTTCATATTTTTGGCCCCTAACTTTGAGTGCTTCATCAAATATGATGCATTTTGTAAGCACAGTTTCGATTATGCGTGCTTAAGGCGACCAAGGTTTATTTTTATGAACAAAGGTGCAAATCTATGCTGAGCTTTGGGGGAGATGATTTAGCAAAATCGACCATTTTTCGATATTGGGGGGGATGATTTAGAAAAATTGACACGTCTGCAGATGTCCAATTTTTTGCCCACAATGAAGTGAAGACCAAAAAAAAGATCATAACGTTCCCAGATGCTTAATTTTTGGCCCAAAATGAATTGAAGACCAAAAAAAGGTCATCATCTTCGCTGATGCCCAGTTTTGGGACATGAACATATTGGGGAGGGGGGTGCTGCCGGATTATTGGGGGATACATTCCTCCATGGATTTGCACCCATGGTTATGAAGAGGTTCGAAATTATAGAAAAACTTTATTTATCCAAAGCATTGTTGAAAATGGCTGGTGGGGGATACATCCCCCACATCCCCCCCCCTGGATCCCCCCTGGTCCTTGGTATGCTACTAAATGTTTGTTTGCTAGTTTTGCGACTGCTATTTTTCGAAAACTTGCAGGGGCCACCATGGCCAAAAGCATAAATATGGTATGGGGGCCCCACATCGCGCGAGTTAAGACAAAAAATATATTAAATCTTAGAATAGGCTTATTTAAGGCACCTTTATCAAACGTTGATTAAATAGTACTACGTACTGACTATTTACGGGGCCCCCTTTTTGTGCGGGACTCCCCCCGGTTGAGGGGTTCGGGGGCGCTAGTTTCGGCACTAAGAGTAGTCAATCCTTCACTTGAATCAGAACGTTGTCGTCGTGTGGAGGCCTGCGTGTATTAAGGACTCCGTCGTGCGGTACAAACTCCGGGTCGCAAATTTATGTAATGTACCCAACACTGGCAGAACCAACATTCTTAGTTTATTCTAATATCTTGACAAACCCGATTGTTGATCCCTCTCTACGCCGCGTGCCAAGCCACTGCGCCATCGAACAGTCGTTGCAACCTAGCACAAAATGGCGTTTATAAACCCACGCTTTGTCAGCAAAAATGAGGTTCTGCTGGTGCTGGGTACATTACATAAAAATGCCTCTGGGTCACCCACGTTAAAACGGTCGCGGAGGAGATACCAGAGCAAGACTGGCCCGTTTGCCACTACCTACGACAATGAGGAGGGGATGCAGAACAGCTCCGATGGCCGAGTGGTAAGAGCGTCCACCTCTGGAGCTGTAGACTCGGGTTTGATTCCGAGTCAGGATAAAACTAAAAACTTTAAAATTGGTATTCACAGCATCCCCGTTTGACGCTCAGCATTAAAAGGACAGTGTGGAAAACAAGCCGGCAAGTTTACTGGTTGCGCCGCTGTAAAACCTCGGTAGTGTTATTTCCCCATCTTGGTGTAGTAGACAGATGGCCGGCAACTCCTTAGCGAGCTTGTCATAGCACTTTGATCGCTTTCTCGTGATAGGAGAAAAAATATGCAACTAAATACCATATAGTTTAGAAAGAAATCACGAACTGAAAAACAACTATCTGTTTCGAAATTGTTGTTGTGTTTAAGTCTTTTTTGTTTTGTTTAATGTTATGAAGAAACCTAATCTAGGTGAGTGCCAGCAACCGGATTGAAAAATAGTTTTAACAAAGCACATATTACGGTGTTGCAGTTATTCTGTGCTATTAATCATATTCCTGTTCTGTGAACTCACGCCCTTAAATTAAATCCAACTCGTATTTCATCCATTCGTACCTGCCTACACATTTTTTTTACCTGGGCCAGAGACAGAGATGGGCGTTTATCGAGATAATTTATCGGCATAGATGGGCAAGTTAATGCAAAATCTTAGCTTCGTTAACCACTACTTCGTTAACACAGTTACATACCTCCGTTAACGTTAATTCGTTAAAATCAAATCCAATTAACGGAAGTTAGTTAAATTTGTTAAATCGTTAATCTTAACCTAAAACGACATTTCTTTCAAAAAGAAGCTTAAAATTTTTTTTTAATATCAATGTTTGCGTAAGCATTTAAACAATTTTTCTGCTCACAAGCAATATGTTTTCTTGTTTTTATCTTGCTTTTTAACCTCATTGGTCTTATTTTGCTAGTTTATCGATGTTAAACTGAACTAACATTAAGAGAAATAGAAATAAAATTTAACGGAAGTTATCAAGCACTAATGGAAGTTAATTTAGTCCGTTAATTTCAAAAAGAGCTTTAACGAATTAACTAATTAATGAAAAAGTTAGCTTTGTTATTAACGATTAACGAGTTTGTGCCCACCTCTGTTTATCGGCGGTAATTTATTACCGAGTATATCGTTATCGGTCGAAATAGTTTTGATTTGTCGAGTACCGATATCGCTTTTGTAATATATCTTGTTATCGCCGATAAATTATTGCTATGAACGATTGTTCATGCACGTAGTGTTGGCGCTATGGAAAATATACACGGTGTCCTTAAAGTCTTGTTGCAATTTAAAAAAATCTCTTTGTTTTGTTTAACGCCACGGCAGAGTCCGTAAACCGCTCTCTTTTTTTTGAAAAATCTAAAAAACGTTTTTGCAATTTGACCAGCAGAAAAAACTTCGTCAAACACATTGAAAATCTACTGCAACATTATCGGAAAATTTTATCGGCGATAATTTATCGCTTTAGGACAGGGAGTGGGGAACATGCGGCCCGCTTAAGTTTTGAATGTGGCCCGCGTCAGAACTTTGATAAGTGTACGACACACCATGCAGTAGAATAGAAAACATTAACTAAAAGCTGCTTCACATTCAATTACATGCTATATTTGTGACATAAAAACCGCGCAAAAGTCTCTGATTTTGCGGAAAATAATAACTCATCTTGAATGATTACTGATTATATAGTAAATTTGTGACGTAAAATTGTGTATTTTTAAGGCGAAATTTACAACTGAAAAGTAAATGTGACCCGCTGAAAATATTATGCAATCAATGTGGCCCGCTAAGCTTTTCCGGTTCTCCACCCCTGCTTTAAGAAGTTGAGATTTATCGATTATCGGTATCACTCAGGGCTTTTTAAAAATTATCGTTATCGCCTTTTGTAGAGAAAGATTTATCGTGCCCACCATTGGCCAGGGGCAGATCCAGATTTTTTGTGTGGAAAGGGGGTGCTTGGAATCACAAAATGCTCATCTCGCATCTTGTGTGTCAAGGGTGTCAAAGTAATGATGTATCAAAATGCCAAAATAAAAATTTAAGACCGCTTGATCCCCTTTAGACATTAGACTATTTGAATCCCCACTGAAGGCTTCTTCTCAAAGGTGATATGAAAGCGCAGTCTTTGCACATGCATTCACGAGACAGATTAGCGCAGCGTGATGGGCAGTTTCATACAAATCAGAAAATATTGAATATCAAAAAATCGCAACATTCAATTAAGATTAATTTTTAATGTTAAGATCGAGTTTTAGTAGATTTCTGCAACTGAGGGGTATCAGTTTCGAGCGTCAAAAGCATCGTTACCCTCATTATTTTTAGAAACTGCTCTTATGCATCTGCTTCATATCGGTAACTAAAGAAATGAACGGAGTTATTTCAAGCAGACTCGCAAAGGTAAGCAATAAGAAGGCCTTTTTGCTTTATTTCATCTGATATTGTTTAAAGTTTAGACAATAATTACCTTTCAAGATCAAACAGATGTACAGTAGCTTACATTACAACCCTTTCAGCCCTTCATTATAATGTGTAAAATTTACTTCATGTTTTATGACCTCAGTTAAGAGACCTTGCTGTCGGTATATTGTGTGAATTTTTCTTAGTGGTAACAGACCCAGCTTCTGCACACGCCCAGCAGTGTCAAGTATGATAATTTGAAACAAATAACTCTACGATGATTTTGAAGTTGCGAAAACGCAATTTCAATAGTTATCAGAATCTTGATTACATTTAGTAATCAACCAAATGGTACTTTGACGTTATCTTTTTGATTGGGATTTAAAATTTTAGGAACAGGTTCTCTTTTGTATCGTATATACTTACTAACAACAGATTTCCTCAATTTTTTTTTTTATAATTAATTATGTCATCGTATCTCCTTAATATAAAAAAAAGAACAGTTCATAATATTAAGTTACGCCAACAACACGATAATAGGTCCCGTTGACCAAGCAAAACATCTTAAGCTCAGCTGGCAGAGTGGCAGTGGCAAGTCACATTGCACAGTTAACAACTCAGATGGCAGAGTGGTAAGAACTTCCGCCTCTGGAGCTGGAGCTTTCCTGCTTGACACGCAATATTAAAAGGGCAGTGTGGAGAACAAAGGTGGCACGTTACTTCTTGCGGCGTTGGGAAAAGCACTTACCGGGATTCCTCTTGGTGTGGTAGACAAATGACCGGTAATTCCTAAGCGAGCTCGTTTGGGCGCTTTAATCGCTATCTTCTAAAAAGAAGATATATGTGCAGCTAAATACGAACATACAATCATGGGAGTTTTGCAGACAACCAATTGGCTGTCGAAAGTCACAACAATTGGTCTCTGGTCTGACCTTTCATAATCAGTAGGCAAATCTGCTACTTATGCCCCAATCTGGCAACATTGCATTCACACACTGCACATCGGACACCGCTCTAAAAAACTGTTTTGTCGGCATCACACTTCTACAGAATATTGAATTTCATGTTTTATTCTTTAATAATCGATGGGCTTTAAAATCCAAGATTCAGACCGATTTTTGTTGGGGTGCTGAAATCAGGTCGCTAATTGAAGCACGGATAATTGAGCAGACGGCATGTGGAGTTTTGAAGGTGAAACGCACAAGGATTAAGTCCAGGCTTGTGAACTTCCGATCAAAAGTCATCTCTGGGCTTCTCACTGGCTCTGCGGCGTCATTCATTATTACATTTTTTCTCAGTTGATCTAGTTTGCATTGTATATTTATATAATTTTTTTTTTTTACGCCGAAACAAACGATACTATGCGATGAAGAATGAGTAAACAATACTTCAGTCTGATTTCTGTTAGAAGACAGAAATCAGGTCGCTGAAGGAAGCACGGATAATTAAGCAGGCAGCCTATAGAGCAAGGATGGCGAACCACTGACCCGCGGGTCACTAAGTGACCCACTTGCACATTTCAGTGACCCACTTGTAGTTTGGAAAATCTTACGAAAAAACGGTAACGAAAATAACGTAGTAAGAAAAGCTTATTTTTCCATATTGGGGCATTGAAGACCGGAAGCTGGGTATTTCTGGGGTGAAGATGTTTTTTTTTGCTGTTTGCATAGATTTCGGCAGAACTTGCGTTCAAGCCTCTCGTTAATATTATTACATCCGTGACCCGCGTTTTTTCTTTTTTCGGTCTGCGACCTTAAATTTGACCCACCACTTAAAAATGTTCGCCATCCCTGCTATAGAGGGTTAAAGGTCAAACGCACAGCGATTAAACGATGATGAAAAATCAGGAAACGAAGATCCAGTCGTATTTCTATTTGGGAACAGAAATCAGGTCGCCAGTTGAAGCGTGGACACTTGAGTAAAGAGCCTAAAAAAGTATTGCAGGTCAAACGCACAAACATTAACTCATGATGCAGAGTGAGGAAACGAAGATTCAATCCTATTTCTGTTGGGGGACAGAAATCAAGTCGCTGATTGAGTCACGCATAAATGATCAAAGAGGCTAAAGAGGGTTGAAGGTTAAACGCACAAGTACTAAATGATGATAAAGAATCAGGAAACGAAGATTCAGTCCCGTTTCTGTTGGGAAGCAGAAATCAAGTCGTTGATTGAAGCATGAATAATTGAGCAGCGAACCCAAAGAGTGTTGTAAATCAAACGCACAAGTATAAAACGAAAATGATGGGTCAGAAAACGGAAAACCAGTCTAATTTCTGTTGGGAGACAGAAATCAGGTCGCTGATTGAAGCACGAACAATTGAGCATTAAGCCTACATAAGGTTGAAGGTCAACTACACAGGTACTAAATCGAGGTGACCTTACATAAAAAGGAGATTCATACGATTTCTCTTAGGGGATTGAAATCATGTCGCTGATTAAAGCACGAATAATTGAGCACAGATCCTAAAGAGTGTTGATGGTCAAACGCACAAGCATTAATAAAGAGTCAGGAAACGGGGATTCAGTCTGATTTCTGTTGGGGGACAGAAATCAAGTCGCTGATTGAAGCACGCATATTTGAGTAGAGAGCCTAAAACGTGTTGAAGGTCAAACCAACAAAGATTAAATGACAATGAAGAGTCAGGAAACAAAAGTTTGGTCCTGTTTCTGTTGGGGAACAGAAAACAAATCGCTGTTTAAAGCGCAGATATTTCAGCAAAAAACCAAAAAACGTGCTGAAGGTCAACCGTATAAGTCTGAAATCATGATGAAGAGTCAGGAAACCGATACTCAATCTGAGTTCTCTTTGGGTACACATATCAGGTCACTGATTGAAACACGCATATTTGAGCAGAGAGCTGAAAGAGTGTTGAATATCAAACAAACAGGGATCAAATCATGACGAAGAGTCAGGAAACGGAGATTCCATCTGATTTCTGTTGGGGGACAAAAATCAAGTCGTTGATTGCAGCATGGATAATTGAGCGGACAGCCTAAAAAGTGTTGAAGGTCAACCGTACAAGAAATAAATGAAGATAAAGAGTCAGGAAACGGAGATCAGTCTAATTTCTGTTGGGGGACAGGAATGAAGTGGCTGATTGAAGACGGACAGTTCAGTAGAGAACCTTAAGTGTGTTGAAGGTCAAACAAACAGAGATTAAATCATGATCAAGAGTCAGGAAACGGGGATTAAGTCTAATTTCTTTTGGGGGAAAGAAATCAGGTCGTTGAATGAGAGAAGATGATTGAGCAGATAGCCTTAAGAGTGTTGAAAGTCAAATGCACAGGTGCTATATCGAGATGACGTTACAGAAACGGGAGATTCAGTCCAATTTCTGTTGGGGGACAGAAATCAGGTCGCTGATTGAAGCTCGCACAATCGAGCAGACTGCTTAAGGATTGTTGAAGGTCAAACGGTCAAGCTTTAAATCATGATGAGGAGTCGGGAAACGGAGAATCGGTCTGATTTTTGTTGGAAGAGAGAAATCAGGTTGCTGATCGAAGCAGGGATAATTAATTGAGCAGACAGCCTGAAGAACGTTGAAGGCCCAACACACAAGTCGTAAATCATGATGAAAAGTCAGGAAACGGAGTTTTCGTCACATTTCTGTTGGGGTAGAGAAATCAAGTCGCTGATGGAAGCTCTGACAATTGAGCCGAGAACCTAAAAAGTGTTGAAGATCAAATGTACTAGTCTGAAGTCATGATGAAGAGTGACGAAACAAAGATCCAGTTCTGTTTCTTCTCCTGGACAGAAATCAGGTCGCTGATTACAGCACGGACAATTAAGCAGAGTGCTTCAAAAGTGTTGAAGGTCATACGCACAAGTCTGAAATCATGATGAAGAGTCATGAAACGGAGACTCACACCGATTTCTGTTGTGGTACAGTAATCAGGTTGCTGATTGAAGCACGGTGATTGAGCAGAGAGCGTAAAAAGTGTTTAAACTCAAAAGCACAAGCACCAGTGCGAGATGACGTTGCTGGAAAGAGGGAGATTCAGTCCGATTTTTGTTGGGGGACAGAAAGCAGGTAGCTGATTAAAGCACGGATAATCGAGCAGAGAGCCTAAAGAGTGTTGAAGGTCAAATGCACAGGTACCAATTCGAGATGAGGTTGCACTAAAAGATTCAGTCCGATTTCTGTTGGGGAACAGGTATCGGCTTGCTGATTGAAGCAAGTATTATATGAGCAGAGAGCCTAAAGAGTGTTGAAGGTCAACCGCAGGAGCATTGGGTCATGATGAATAGTCAGAAAGCGAAGTTTCAGTCGTATTTCTGTTGGGGGACAGAAATCAGGTCGTTGATTCAAGCACGCATGATTGAGCAGGGAACCTAAAAAGTGTTGAAGGTCAACCGCAGAAACTGTAAATCATGATGAAGAGTGACGAAACAAAGCTATTAGTTGTGTTTCTGTAGAGGAACAGATATGAGGTTGCTGATTGAAGCACGGATAAGAGAACGTAAAACACGTTGAAGGTCAACCGTACAGTTCGTAAATCATAATGAAGAGTGACGAAACAAAGATTCAGTCCTGTTTCTGTTGGGGGACAGAAATCAGGTCACTGATTAAAACACGGGTAATTGAGCATAGAGACAAAAAGTGTTGAAGGTCAAACGCAAAAGCATGAAACCATGATGAAGAGTCAGGAAACGGAGATTTGGTCTGATTTCTGTTAGGAGACAGAAATCAAGTCGCTGATTGAAGCACGCATATTTGAGCAGGGAGCTGAAAGAGTGTTGAAGGTCAAACAAACAGAGATCAAGTCATGATGAAGAGTCAGGAAACGAATATTCAGTCCTGTTTCTGTTGGGGGACAGAAATCAAGTCGCTGATTGCAGCATGGATAATTGAGCAGACAGACTAAAAAGTGTTGAAGGTCAAACGTGCAAGTAATAAATGAAGATGAAGAGTCAGGAAACGGAGATTCCATCTGATTTCTGTTGGGGGACAAAAGTCAGGTGGCTGATTGAGAGACGGATAATTGAGCAGAGAACCTAAAGTGTGTTGAAGATCAACCGTACAAGTCTGAATTTTTGATAAGGAGTGACGAAACAATGATTCAGTATGATTTTTGTTGGGGAACAGGAATGAAGTGGCTGATTGAAGACGGACAGTTCAGTAGAGAACCTTAAGTGTGTTGAAGGTCAAACAAACAGAGATTAAATCATGATCAAGAGTCAGGAAACGGGGATTAAGTCTAATTTCTTTTGGGGGAAAGAAATCAGGTCGTTGAATGAGAGAAGATGATTGAGCAGATAGCCTTAAGAGTGTTGAAAGTCAAATGCACAGGTGCTAAATCGAGATGACGTTACAGAAACGGGAGATTCAGTCCAATTTCTGTTGGGGGACAGAAATCAGGTCGCTGATTAAAGCACGGATAATCGAGCAGGGAGCCTAAGGGTTGTTGAAGGTCAAACGGTCAAGCTTTAAATCATGATGAGGAGTCGGGAAACGGAGAATCAGTCTGATTTTTGTTGGAAGAGAGAAATCAGGTTGCTGATCGAAGCAGGGATAATTAATTGAGCAGACAGCCTGAAGAACGTTGAAGGCCCAACACACAAGTCGTAAATCATGATGAAAAGTCAGGAAACGGAGTTTTCGTCACATTTCTGTTGGGGTAGAGAAATCAAGTCGCTGATGGAAGCTCTGACAATTGAGCCGAGAACCTAAAAAGTGTTGAAGATCAAATGTACTAGTCTGAAGTCATGATGAAGAGTGACGAAACAAAGATCCAGTTCTGTTTCTTCTCCTGGACAGAAATCAGGTCGCTGATTACAGCACGGACAATTAAGCAGAGTGCTTCAAAAGTGTTGAAGGTCATACGCACAAGTCTGAAATCATGATGAAGAGTCATGAAACGGAGACTCACACCGATTTCTGTTGTGGTACAGTAATCAGGTTGCTGATTGAAGCACGGTGATTGAGCAGAGAGCGTAAAAAGTGTTTAAACTCAAAAGCACAAGCACCAGTGCGAGATGACGTTGCTGGAAAGAGGGAGATTCAGTCCGATTTTTGTTGGGGGACAGAAAGCAGGTAGCTGATTAAAGCACGGATAATCGAGCAGAGAGCCTAAAGAGTGTTGAAGGTCAAATGCACAGGTACCAATTCGAGATGAGGTTGCACTAAAAGATTCAGTCCGATTTCTGTTGGGGAACAGGTATCGGCTTGCTGATTGAAGCAAGTATTATATGAGCAGAGAGCCTAAAGAGTGTTGAAGGTCAACCGCAGGAGCATTGGGTCATGATGAATAGTCAGAAAGCGAAGTTTCAGTCGTATTTCTGTTGGGGGACAGAAATCAGGTCGTTGATTCAAGCACGCATGATTGAGCAGGGAACCTAAAAAGTGTTGAAGGTCAACCGCAGAAACTGTAAATCATGATGAAGAGTGACGAAACAAAGCTATTAGTTGTGTTTCTGTAGAGGAACAGATATGAGGTTGCTGATTGAAGCACGGATAAGAGAACGTAAAACACGTTGAAGGTCAACCGTACAGTTCGTAAATCATAATGAAGAGTGACGAAACAAAGATTCAGTCCTGTTTCTGTTGGGGGACAGAAATCAGGTCACTGATTAAAACACGGGTAATTGAGCATAGAGACAAAAAGTGTTGAAGGTCAAACGCAAAAGCATGAAACCATGATGAAGAGTCAGGAAACGGAGATTTGGTCTGATTTCTGTTAGGAGACAGAAATCAAGTCGCTGATTGAAGCACGCATATTTGAGCAGGGAGCTGAAAGAGTGTTGAAGGTCAAACAAACAGAGATCAAGTCATGATGAAGAGTCAGGAAACGAATATTCAGTCCTGTTTCTGTTGGGGGACAGAAATCAAGTCGCTGATTGCAGCATGGATAATTGAGCAGACAGACTAAAAAGTGTTGAAGGTCAAACGTGCAAGTAATAAATGAAGATGAAGAGTCAGGAAACGGAGATTCCATCTGATTTCTGTTGGGGGACAAAAGTCAGGTGGCTGATTGAGAGACGGATAATTGAGCAGAGAACCTAAAGTGTGTTGAAGATCAACCGTACAAGTCTGAATTTTTGATAAGGAGTGACGAAACAATGATTCAGTATGATTTTTGTTGGGGAACAGGAATGAAGTGGCTGATTGAAGACGGACAGTTCAGTAGAGAACCTTAAGTGTGTTGAAGGTCAAACAAACAGAGATTAAATCATGATCAAGAGTCAGGAAACGGGGATTAAGTCTAATTTCTTTTGGGGGAAAGAAATCAGGTCGTTGAATGAGAGAAGATGATTGAGCAGATAGCCTTAAGAGTGTTGAAAGTCAAATGCACAGGTGCTAAATCGAGATGACGTTACAGAAACGGGAGATTCAGTCCAATTTCTGTTGGGGGACAGAAATCAGGTCGCTGATTAAAGCACGGATAATCGAGCAGGGAGCCTAAGGGTTGTTGAAGGTCAAACGGTCAAGCTTTAAATCATGATGAGGAGTCGGGAAACGGAGAATCAGTCTGATTTTTGTTGGAAGAGAGAAATCAGGTTGCTGATCGAAGCAGGGATAATTAATTGAGCAGACAGCCTGAAGAACGTTGAAGGCCCAACACACAAGTCGTAAATCATGATGAAAAGTCAGGAAACGGAGTTTTCGTCACATTTCTGTTGGGGTAGAGAAATCAAGTCGCTGATGGAAGCTCTGACAATTGAGCCGAGAACCTAAAAAGTGTTGAAGATCAAATGTACTAGTCTGAAGTCATGATGAAGAGTGACGAAACAAAGATCCAGTTCTGTTTCTTCTCCTGGACAGAAATCAGGTCGCTGATTACAGCACGGACAATTAAGCAGAGTGCTTCAAAAGTGTTGAAGGTCATACGCACAAGTCTGAAATCATGATGAAGAGTCATGAAACGGAGACTCACACCGATTTCTGTTGTGGTACAGAAATCAGGTTGCTGATTGAAGCACGGTGATTGAGCAGAGAGCGTAAAAAGTGTTTAAAGTCAAAAGCACAAGCACCAGTGCGAGATGACGTTGCCGGAAAGAGGGAGATTCAGTCCGATTTTTGTCGGGCGACGTTGCTGGAAAGAGGGAGATTCAGTCCGATTTTTGTTGGGGGACAGAAATCAGGTAGCTGATTAAAGCACGGATAATCGAGCAGAGAGCCTAAAGAGTGTTGAAGGTCAAATGCACAGGTACCAATTCGAGATGAGGTTGCACTAAAAGATTCAGTCCGATTTCTGTTGGGGAACAGGTATCGGCTTGCTGATTGAAGCAAGTATTATATGAGCAGAGAGCCTAAAGAGTGTTGAAGGTCAACCGCAGGAGCATTGGGTCATGATGAATAGTCAGAAAGCGAAGTTTCAGTCGTATTTCTGTTGGGGGACAGAAATCAGGTCGTTGATTCAAGCACGCATGATTGAGCAGGGAACCTAAAGAGTGTTGAAGGTCAACCGCAGAAACTGTAAATCATGATGAAGAGTGACGAAACAAAGCTATTAGTTGTGTTTCTGTAGAGGAACAGATATGAGGTTGCTGATTGAAGCACGGATAAGAGAACGTAAAACACGTTGAAGGTCAACCGTACAGTTCGTAAATCATAATGAAGAGTGACGAAACAAAGATTCAGTCCTGTTTCTGTTGGGGGACAGAAATCAGGTCACTGATTAAAACACGGGTAATTGAGCATAGAGACAAAAAGTGTTGAAGGTCAAACGCAAAAGCATGAAACCATGATGAAGAGTCAGGAAACGGAGATTTGGTCTGATTTCTGTTAGGAGACAGAAATCAAGTCGCTGATTGAAGCACGCATATTTGAGCAGGGAGCTGAAAGAGTGTTGAAGGTCAAACAAACAGAGATCAAGTCATGATGAAGAGTCAGGAAACGAATATTCAGTCCTGTTTCTGTTGGGGGACAGAAATCAAGTCGCTGATTGCAGCATGGATAATTGAGCAGACAGACTAAAAAGTGTTGAAGGTCAAACGTACAAGTAATAAATGAAGATGAAGAGTCAGGAAACGGAGATTCCATCTGATTTCTGTTGGGGGACAAAAGTCAGGTGGCTGATTGAGAGACGGATAATTGAGCAGAGAACCTAAAGTGTGTTGAAGATCAACCGTACAAGTCTGAATTTTTGATAAGGAGTGACGAAACAATGATTCAGTATGATTTTTGTTGGGGAACAGGAATGAAGTGGCTGATTGAAGACGGACAGTTCAGTAGAGAACCTTAAGTGTGTTGAAGGTCAAACAAACAGAGATTAAATCATGATCAAGAGTCAGGAAACGGGGATTAAGTCTAATTTCTTTTGGGGGAAAGAAATCAGGTCGTTGAATGAGAGAAGATGATTGAGCAGATAGCCTTAAGAGTGTTGAAAGTCAAATGCACAGGTGCTATATCGAGATGACGTTACAGAAACGGGAGATTCAGTCCAATTTCTGTTGGGGGACAGAAATCAGGTCGCTGATTGAAGCTCGCACAATCGAGCAGACTGCTTAAGGATTGTTGAAGGTCAAACGGTCAAGCTTTAAATCATGATGAGGAGTCGGGAAACGGAGAATCGGTCTGATTTTTGTTGGAAGAGAGAAATCAGGTTGCTGATCGAAGCAGGGATAATTAATTGAGCAGACAGCCTGAAGAACGTTGAAGGCCCAACACACAAGTCGTAAATCATGATGAAAAGTCAGGAAACGGAGTTTTCGTCACATTTCTGTTGGGGTAGAGAAATCAAGTCGCTGATGGAAGCTCTGACAATTGAGCCGAGAACCTAAAAAGTGTTGAAGATCAAATGTACTAGTCTGAAGTCATGATGAAGAGTGACGAAACAAAGATCCAGTTCTGTTTCTTCTCCTGGACAGAAATCAGGTCGCTGATTACAGCACGGACAATTAAGCAGAGTGCTTCAAAAGTGTTGAAGGTCATACGCACAAGTCTGAAATCATGATGAAGAGTCATGAAACGGAGACTCACACCGATTTCTGTTGTGGTACAGAAATCAGGTTGCTGATTGAAGCACGGTGATTGAGCAGAGAGCGTAAAAAGTGTTTAAAGTCAAAAGCACAAGCATCAGTGCGAGATGACGTTGCCGGAAAGAGGGAGATTCAGTCCGATTTTTGTCGGGCGACGTTGCTGGAAAGAGGGAGATTCAGTCCGATTTTTGTTGGGGGACAGAAATCAGGTAGCTGATTAAAGCACGGATAATCGAGCAGAGAGCCTAAAGAGTGTTGAAGGTCAAATGCACAGGTACCAATTCGAGATGAGGTTGCACTAAAAGATTCAGTCCGATTTCTGTTGGGGAACAGGTATCGGCTTGCTGATTGAAGCAAGTATTATATGAGCAGAGAGCCTAAAGAGTGTTGAAGGTCAACCGCAGGAGCATTGGGTCATGATGAATAGTCAGAAAGCGAAGTTTCAGTCGTATTTCTGTTGGGGGACAGAAATCAGGTCGTTGATTCAAGCACGCATGATTGAGCAGGGAACCTAAAGAGTGTTGAAGGTCAACCGCAGAAACTGTAAATCATGATGAAGAGTGACGAAACAAAGCTATTAGTTGTGTTTCTGTAGAGGAACAGATATGAGGTTGCTGATTGAAGCACGGATAAGAGAACGTAAAACACGTTGAAGGTCAACCGTACAGTTCGTAAATCATAATGAAGAGTGACGAAACAAAGATTCAGTCCTGTTTCTGTTGGGGGACAGAAATCAGGTCACTGATTAAAACACGGGTAATTGAGCATAGAGACAAAAAGTGTTGAAGGTCAAACGCAAAAGCATGAAACCATGATGAAGAGTCAGGAAACGGAGATTTGGTCTGATTTCTGTTAGGAGACAGAAATCAAGTCGCTGATTGAAGCACGCATATTTGAGCAGGGAGCTGAAAGAGTGTTGAAGGTCAAACAAACAGAGATCAAGTCATGATAAAGAGTCAGGAAACGAATATTCAGTCCTGTTTCTGTTGGGGGACAGAAATCAAGTCGTTGATTGCAGCATGGATAATTGAGCAGACAGCCTAAAAAGTGTTGAAGGTCAAACGTACAAGTAATAAATGAAGATGAAGAGTCAGAAAACGGAGATTCCATCTGATTTCTGTTGGGGGACAAAAGTCAGGTGGCTGATCAAGAGACGGATAATTGAGCAGAGAACCTAAAGTGTGTTGAAGATCAACCGTACAAGTCTGAATTTTTGATAAGGAGTGACGAAACAATGATTCAGTATGATTTTTGTTGGGGAACAGGAATGAAGTGGCTGATTGAAGACGGACAGTTCAGTAGAGAACCTTAAGTGTGTTGAAGGTCAAACAAACAGAGATTAAATCATGATCAAGAGTCAGGAAACGGGGATTAAGTCTAATTTCTTTTGGGGGAAAGAAATCAGGTCGTTGAATGAGAGAAGATGATTGAGCAGATAGCCTTAAGAGTGTTGAAAGTCAAATGCACAGGTGCTAAATCGAGATGACGTTACAGAAACGGGAGATTCAGTCCAATTTCTGTTGGGGGACAGAAATCAGGTCGCTGATTAAAGCACGGATAATCGAGCAGGGAGCCTAAGGGTTGTTGAAGGTCAAACGGTCAAGCTTTAAATCATGATGAGGAGTCGGGAAACGGAGAATCAGTCTGATTTTTGTTGGAAGAGAGAAATCAGGTTGCTGATCGAAGCAGGGATAATTAATTGAGCAGACAGCCTGAAGAACGTTGAAGGCCCAACACACAAGTCGTAAATCATGATGAAAAGTCAGGAAACGGAGTTTTCGTCACATTTCTGTTGGGGTAGAGAAATCAAGTCGCTGATGGAAGCTCTGACAATTGAGCCGAGAACCTAAAAAGTGTTGAAGATCAAATGTACTAGTCTGAAGTCATGATGAAGAGTGACGAAACAAAGATCCAGTTCTGTTTTTTCTCCTGGACAGAAATCAGGTCGCTGATTACAGCACGGACAATTAAGCAGAGTGCTTCAAAAGTGTTGAAGGTCATACGCACAAGTCTGAAATCATGATGAAGAGTCATGAAACGGAGACTCACACCGATTTCTGTTGTGGTACAGTAATCAGGTTGCTGATTGAAGCACGGTGATTGAGCAGAGAGCGTAAAAAGTGTTTAAAGTCAAAAGCACAAGCACCAGTGCGAGATGACGTTGCCGGAAAGAGGGAGATTCAGTCCGATTTTTGTCGGGCGACGTTGCTGGAAAGAGGGAGATTCAGTCCGATTTTTGTTGGGGGACAGAAATCAGGTAGCTGATTAAAGCACGGATAATCGAGCAGAGAGCCTAAAGAGTGTTGAAGGTCAAATGCACAGGTACCAATTCGAGATGAGGTTGCACTAAAAGATTCAGTCCGATTTCTGTTGGGGAACAGGTATCGGCTTGCTGATTGAAGCAAGTATTATATGAGCAGAGAGCCTAAAGAGTGTTGAAGGTCAACCGCAGGAGCATTGGGTCATGATGAATAGTCAGAAAGCGAAGTTTCAGTCGTATTTCTGTTGGGGGACAGAAATCAGGTCGTTGATTCAAGCACGCATGATTGAGCAGGGAACCTAAAGAGTGTTGAAGGTCAACCGCAGAAACTGTAAATCATGATGAAGAGTGACGAAACAAAGCTATTAGTTGTGTTTCTGTAGAGGAACAGATATGAGGTTGCTGATTGAAGCACGGATAAGAGAACGTAAAACACGTTGAAGGTCAACCGTACAGTTCGTAAATCATAATGAAGAGTGACGAAACAAAGATTCAGTCCTGTTTCTGTTGGGGGACAGAAATCAGGTCACTGATTAAAACACGGGTAATTGAGCATAGAGACAAAAAGTGTTGAAGGTCAAACGCAAAAGCATGAAACCATGATGAAGAGTCAGGAAACGGAGATTTGGTCTGATTTCTGTTAGGAGACAGAAATCAAGTCGCTGATTGAAGCACGCATATTTGAGCAGGGAGCTGAAAGAGTGTTGAAGGTCAAACAAACAGAGATCAAGTCATGATGAAGAGTCAGGAAACGAATATTCAGTCCTGTTTCTGTTGGGGGACAGAAATCAAGTCGTTGATTGCAGCATGGATAATTGAGCAGACAGCCTAAAAAGTGTTGAAGGTCAAACGTACAAGTAATAAATGAAGATGAAGAGTCAGGAAACGGAGATTCCATCTGATTTCTGTTGGGGGACAAAAGTCAGGTGGCTGATCAAGAGACGGATAATTGAGCAGAGAACCTAAAGTGTGTTGAAGATCAACCGTACAAGTCTGAATTTTTGATAAGGAGTGACGAAACAATGATTCAGTATGATTTTTGTTGGGGAACAGGAATGAAGTGGCTGATTGAAGACGGACAGTTCAGTAGAGAACCTTAAGTGTGTTGAAGGTCAAACAAACAGAGATTAAATCATGATCAAGAGTCAGGAAACGGGGATTAAGTCTAATTTCTTTTGGGGGAAAGAAATCAGGTCGTTGAATGAGAGAAGATGATTGAGCAGATAGCCTTAAGAGTGTTGAAAGTCAAATGCACAGGTGCTAAATCGAGATGACGTTACAGAAACGGGAGATTCAGTCCAATTTCTGTTGGGGGACAGAAATCAGGTCGCTGATTAAAGCACGGATAATCGAGCAGGGAGCCTAAGGGTTGTTGAAGGTCAAACGGTCAAGCTTTAAATCATGATGAGGAGTCGGGAAACGGAGAATCAGTCTGATTTTTGTTGGAAGAGAGAAATCAGGTTGCTGATCGAAGCAGGGATAATTAATTGAGCAGACAGCCTGAAGAACGTTGAAGGCCCAACACACAAGTCGTAAATCATGATGAAAAGTCAGGAAACGGAGTTTTCGTCACATTTCTGTTGGGGTAGAGAAATCAAGTCGCTGATGGAAGCTCTGACAATTGAGCCGAGAACCTAAAAAGTGTTGAAGATCGAATGTACTAGTCTGAAGTCATGATGAAGAGTGACGAAACAAAGATCCAGTTCTGTTTCTTCTCCTGGACAGAAATCAGGTCGCTGATTACAGCACGGACAATTAAGCAGAGTGCTTCAAAAGTGTTGAAGGTCATACGCACAAGTCTGAAATCATGATGAAGAGTCATGAAACGGAGACTCACACCGATTTCTGTTGTGGTACAGTAATCAGGTTGCTGATTGAAGCACGGTGATTGAGCAGAGAGCGTAAAAAGTGTTTAAAGTCAAAAGCACAAGCACCAGTGCGAGATGACGTTGCCGGAAAGAGGGAGATTCAGTCCGATTTTTGTCGGGCGACGTTGCTGGAAAGAGGGAGATTCAGTCCGATTTTTGTTGGGGGACAGAAATCAGGTAGCTGATTAAAGCACGGATAATCGAGCAGAGAGCCTAAAGAGTGTTGAAGGTCAAATGCACAGGTACCAATTCGAGATGAGGTTGCACTAAAAGATTCAGTCCGATTTCTGTTGGGGAACAGGTATCGGCTTGCTGATTGAAGCAAGTATTATATGAGCAGAGAGCCTAAAGAGTGTTGAAGGTCAACCGCAGGAGCATTGGGTCATGATGAATAGTCAGAAAGCGAAGTTTCAGTCGTATTTCTGTTGGGGGACAGAAATCAGGTCGTTGATTCAAGCACGCATGATTGAGCAGGGAACCTAAAGAGTGTTGAAGGTCAACCGCAGAAACTGTAAATCATGATGAAGAGTGACGAAACAAAGCTATTAGTTGTGTTTCTGTAGAGGAACAGATATGAGGTTGCTGATTGAAGCACGGATAAGAGAACGTAAAACACGTTGAAGGTCAACCGTACAGTTCGTAAATCATAATGAAGAGTGACGAAACAAAGATTCAGTCCTGTTTCTGTTGGGGGACAGAAATCAGGTCACTGATTAAAACACGGGTAATTGAGCATAGAGACAAAAAGTGTTGAAGGTCAAACGCAAAAGCATGAAACCATGATGAAGAGTCAGGAAACGGAGATTTGGTCTGATTTCTGTTAGGAGACAGAAATCAAGTCGCTGATTGAAGCACGCATATTTGAGCAGGGAGCTGAAAGAGTGTTGAAGGTCAAACAAACAGAGATCAAGTCATGATGAAGAGTCAGGAAACGAATATTCAGTCCTGTTTCTGTTGGGGGACAGAAATCAAGTCGTTGATTGCAGCATGGATAATTGAGCAGACAGCCTAAAAAGTGTTGAAGGTCAAACGTACAAGTAATAAATGAAGATGAAGAGTCAGAAAACGGAGATTTCATCTGATTTCTGTTGGGGGACAAAAGTCAGGTGGCTGATTGAGAGACGGATAATTGAGCAGAGAACCTAAAGTGTGTTGAAGATCAACCGTACAAGTCTGAATTTTTGATAAGGAGTGACGAAACAATGATTCAGTATGATTTTTGTTGGGGAACAGGAATGAAGTGGCTGATTGAAGACGGACAGTTCAGTAGAGAACCTTAAGTGTGTTGAAGGTCAAACAAACAGAGATTAAATCATGATCAAGAGTCAGGAAACGGGGATTAAGTCTAATTTCTTTTGGGGGAAAGAAATCAGGTCGTTGAATGAGAGAAGATGATTGAGCAGATAGCCTTAAGAGTGTTGAAAGTCAAATGCACAGGTGCTAAATCGAGATGACGTTACAGAAACGGGAGATTCAGTCCAATTTCTGTTGGGGGACAGAAATCAGGTCGCTGATTAAAGCACGGATAATCGAGCAGACTGCCTAAGGATTGTTGAAGGTCAAACGGTCAAGCTTTAAATCATGATGAGGAGTCGGGAAACGGAGAATCAGTCTGATTTTTGTTGGAAGAGAGAAATCAGGTTGCTGATCGAAGCAGGGATAATTAATTGAGCAGACAGCCTGAAGAACGTTGAAGGCCCAACACACAAGTCGTAAATGATGATGAAAAGTCAGGAAACGGAGATTTTGTCCGATTTCTGTTGGGGGACAAAAGTCAGGTGGCTGATTGAGAGACGGATTATTGAGCAGAGAACCTAAAGTGTGTTGAAGATCAACCGTACAAGTCTGAAATCAAGGTCCAGTCCTGTTTTTGTTTGGGTAACAAAAATCAGGTCGCTGATTGAAGAACGCATATTTGAGCAAGGAACCTAAAGAGTGTTGAAGGTCAAACGTACAGGGATCAAATCATGATGAAGAGTCAGGAAACGGATATTCAGTCCGATTTCTGTTGAAGAACAGGAATCAGGTGGCTGATTGAGAGACGGATAATTGAGCAGAGAACTGAAAGTGTGTTGAAGATCAACCGTACAAGTCTGAAATCAGAATGAAGAGTGACGAAACAATGCTTCCGTCCGTTTTTTGGTGGGGGACATTAATAAGGTTGCTGATTGAAAAACGGACAGTTTAGTATAGGGCCTTAAGTGTGTTGAGGGTCAAACAAACAGAGATTAAATCATGATCAAGAGTCAGGAAGCGGAGTTTGAGTTTGATTGCTTTTGGAGGACAGAAGTCAGATCGCTGAATGAGGGACGGATAATTGAGCAGATGGCCTTAAGAGTGTTGAAAGTCAAATGCACAGGTGTTATATCGAGATGATGTTACAGAAACGGGAGATTCAGTCCAATTTCTGTTGGGGGACAGAAATCAGGTCGCTGATTGAAGCACGCACAATCTAGCAGATTGCTTAAGGATTGTTGAAGGTCAAACGGTCAAGCTTTAAATCATGATGAAGAGTCAGGAAACGGGGATTCAGTCTGATTTCTGTTGGGGGACAGAACTCACGTCGATTGAATTTTCAGGTTCATCGACTGATTAAACTTTCAGGTTCATCGATCATTGCAGAATAAATAGACAAGTCCAAGCTGGCTAAAAACTGCACGTTTTTTGTCTTGCAGCCTTGTGATTTAAGACCAAGCCTAAAGTTTTGAAGTTGGTGCCCAAAAAAAATATTTATGACCATTTTTCTTGTAAGATAAAGCATTGTTGCCAGATTGGGGTACAAGCAGCGGATGGGTTTACTACTAAATAACTGAGGTTATTTTTAAATTATATTGAACTGAAAATTCAACAGTAACTGAGGGAAGCTGCGAAGTGAGCTTGCGCTCTTCAAGTCAGCAGCCACCCTTTGTATACATCAAATGCGATCGGCTTCAGCCTCGAATCGAACCCGTCACGTAAGATCTGTCACCTGCGCGGGGTAATGCTAGGCCATGTTGCTGACAAGCTACTAGACTTGAAAGTTTAGCTTTCAAATGTCAATTGGTTGTTTGTTACAACTCCAAAACATTATATTTTCGTCAACCCTTTCCTTATCTATATTTACCGTGTGGTTGTATCGTATATTAATATTATCAAGTGTTTTTTTTTTTGTTTTGTTTTGAATTCAGAGGAGATAATGAGATAATTAGTTTTAGAATGGAAATGAGGAAACTTTTTGTTAGTAAGTACGATTCAAAAAAAACCTGTTCTTAAAATTTTGAATCCTATTACTGGTTGCAGGTCATGTGCACAAGAAATATATCGTAATGAAGAGTCAGAAAACGAAAATTCAGTCCGATTTTTGTTGGGAATGGAGATCGGTTTGCTGTTTGACGATGAATAATGAAATCGAAAGTATAAGGATTTTTATGGAGCACCACTGTAACATGGATGATCACCAGAAGAAAAGGATTTGTTGATTCTGTTTTGCGAACACATCTCTCTTCCCTCCAACTCTTCCGTTTTTCCAGGTTTGTTTTTACCGCATTTGGGATTGCTAAAAGTTTCAATTAAGTTTTCCAAGCTCCTTTTTGTGCCGGAGACTTGTTTTTGATTTTCCTCTTTTTGCATGGTTTGTTGTTTTATGTAGACTTAATGTTTATTGTAATAAGTTATGTAGGCTATTTATACTGCATGGAATATTTCGATTTTTTTGTCGAATAAATGTTTTATTTGGTCAGTTATTGTGTTGCGGAAACCGGCCGTTAGCTCAGTTGCTAAGCGCACGCTATCGGTGCGGGAGGTCTGGGGTTCGATTCCCGGGCCGGTCAAATCGGCACAGTGTCGCCAACGACTCGCCACCGTTGCGGCGTTTCTTCGGAGCTGTGTAGCCCAGGTGCTAAGCCGCGGAGATGGGCCCCGCAACTCGTTACACGCTTCGGCGTAATACGGCGAGTATAATGAAGATTTGATTTGATTTGATTGTGTTGCGGTTTATTCAAGTTTGCTCTGGCGCAAAGTTAGCATGATCGTTGTTTTAAAAATGTTTTCGCGAAACAGATTTTTGCCACGAGCGAGTTAGGCTGGGTATGTAGGCGTAAGTTTGATTTTTATGCGGTGGTAGATCGTAGATTGTGAAGCTACTAAAGATATTTTAAAAAGCTGTAAAGTCAAGGACATGAGCAAAATCATATGAAGTAGGCCTATGTGATTTCTAAAGTGAATGTACCCAAGGGCGTTGGAAGGAGGGAGTTGAAGCCCGTCCTATATTTTTTTAGCCCCCCCATAGAAATTTTGAGCCCTCATTCAGCCCCCCCCTTTCAAAAATTTATAACTACAGTAAATCCTATTGCACTTCAACGATGGCTTATGGCGTCTCTTGTTACTCCTTTCTTTTCTTCTTTGATACCACCAAACCAACGCAGAAGCGAAGCCAGGATTTTGCAATGGGAGAGGTTGAGAATGACGTCACATTTATTTGTGCGCGGTTTATCACCACCTAAATCGAGTTCTTGGATCCGCCTCTGTCTACGCGTCCAATTAACATATTTAAAATAACCGACTGAGGCCTATAGTTACGGGTACTTGCTAAAGAAAGAGCAGTAAAAGTATCTAACGTTTCAAAAAGAAAGTCAGAAAGAGACGTATTTATGACGACACTAGAGGCTCAATGGAGGGCAGTGATGGAGTCGAGTTCTCAACTTCCGAATACGAGTACCGCAAAAAACTTTGAGTACGAGTACTGATATTGAAAAATGTACTCGAGTACAAGTACCGTACAAAAGTTTGAGTTCGAATACTTTTACAAATTTAGCAAAAGAACAATTTTTAAGTTGTAACAGCTTAAAGTTTATCGCAAAAACATAAACGAATACATTTTTTTAGTGTTTGGGATGTTGAGAAGGCGCACAACTGCAGGTGACAATTTTCTGACAAGAATCGATAACACACAAAAATTACTATTTTGTTTTAGACAAATTAGGTACCTACGCAATTACACAAACCGATGAAAGTCAAAAGCATCAAGTCACATAACGTCAAAAGCATCAAAAATATGGCTGCAATTTAATATCAGTTACTATTACTACCAGTGGCGTTGCAAGTACTTTTAGGGGGGGGGGGGATAAAATTATAAAATTTGTGTTACCCAAGGGTAGAAACCTGGCTACTTGGCGTTAGGGTGTCGGTTTCAGTTTTGGTGTGTTGAAACCCAGATGTCAGGTTTCAGTTTTGGTTTGGTTTCACAGCTGTTAAAAAATCGGTTGCAGTTTCGGTTTCGGTTTTGCTTACGGGCAGCTTCGGTTTCTGGGTTTCAGTTTCGGTTTAAGTTTCATCCAAGAAAATTATTTTACTGTGAAGTGAAAACGGATTATTTTAAGTCGGCAGCGTGGCGTAATGGTTCGGAGCGTCGTTTTTACGACGACCATGATCGCAAGGTTGATGGTTCACCTCCCAACCTAGTCTCGTTGTTGCGTCCTTGGATAAGATGCTTCACGATGATTATCTCTGCTTGGTGGAATCTAGCAAGCAGCAAATTAAAGAAGTCAGAAGAAAATTCATCCGGAAAACTTGGAAAGAAAGGCAACTCCTAAGCGAGTCTGGATTCGTCCTACGCATAGCGCCTCCGTCGCTTTCTCGTGGTAGGAGGATAAAGATGAAGAAATCAATCAATCGAATCCACTACTTCTTGGCGTTTTTGTTTTATTACGATGATAAGTAGCAGCTCAGATAGCCAATGAGGGGAGCAATTGCTTCAGAAGTTGTCGACTTGGGCATGATTCCTAGTCCGGTGAAACCAAATAGTCAAAAATTAGTATTCACAGCTTCTCTATTCGACGCTCAGCGTTAAAGGAACTGTGCTGGTAAGGATGATGATGACAATTTTTAAAACCTAAAACCTTAGAAAATTTTGTACAGGTTTTAGTTTCAGTTTCGGTTTTGACGTTTCAAGAAAAAACGGTTTTGGTTCAAGTTTAGGTTTTCAAAATTTTGGCTAAGTAGGTGTCAGTTTCAGTTTAGGTTTTCAAAATTTCCTTTAAAACCGGGTTTTCAGATTTCGGTTTAGGTTTGAGTTTCCACCCTTGGTGTTACCATACCAACGTCTTGGAGGCTACAACATACATCATGCGCTTTACTTCAGTAAAAGTCACTTGGAGACTGCTTGATAACTCAAGCCTTCCTCTCGCTAGAATAGACACAGCAGCCAGATCGGGGTTTGTAAACGTGTTAACCTCCTTTAAATGAACTTATTATCCGTTTACAAGATCCTAGTCTCAGGCTCCTAGAGGCAGGAGCGTATTTAGGGGAGCATTGTGCCGTGCCCACCCACCCCTTTTTGACTCTGCCTTTTAGTAAAAGAAAAACAAAACTACTGTAGTGGTGCCAAGTGACTGAAATATGCCATACTCTTTTGATGGTTTCTGTAGCTTATGGCCAGGGGCGGATCCAGACTGGTAGGATGAGGAATATGCATCCACCCACCAGCCATTCTCAAAAATGTTTTTGAAGTATACAATTTTTCCATAATTTCGAACCTCTTCGATAGCTATATGCCTTACGCCTTAAGCACGCACAATCGAAAATGTGCGAACAAAATGCATCATATTTGGTGAAGCACTTAGAATTAGGGTCAAAAAATTTAAACAAAATTTTTTTTTGCTGGGGGGACGACTTCCTTTTGCAGTTCGTTGATTTTACATCTTTTTATTTCAAGTTTTTTATTTCTGTGGCTAAATCGGTGATGACCTTTATCGTAGAGAATAGTGTTTGCCCTCCACCACCCAGAATGTCTTCCTCTAGCTCAGGCGTGAAGTGAAGAGGCTTAGACTTGGTCCTTTTGCGCTTAACGTTTGCAGCAGGTGGGTTTGCTGCAAACGGGCTACTATGCTGCCAGCAGTTTCTGAAGCAGCGCTTATCGAGACATGATATTCACTTGAACTTTCATCAGCAGTGCCCGCACTTGTTACTTCACCCAATAACATACAACTGTGTTCACCCGAATCGGACATGTTCTCACCTTGGCGCTAGAACTCAAAATGTGAAAGCAAAATATCGACAGCAAAACACGGTAAAACACAATTTCACCATGCCTGCTAATCGGGAAACACTAGGAAGGGAATCGTAATGGCTACCGATTGACTTACGAGTGTTTCCCGACTAATGCCGATTGCTTAACGATTTTCCCGATTGAAAAGAATCGGGAAGAAGTTTCAAACATGTTTGAGATTTTTCAAACATGTTTGAAATTTCTTCCCGATTCTCAAATTCATTACGATTCTCGCCGAATGCCGCCGATTGTCTTCACGATCGCGTTACGAGTCTCCACGATTGTTGCCTTGTACCAACATAGTGCCAATGGGCAACATTTGTAAAGCAATCGGCCCTTGGTGTAACCGCGGCTTAAAGGACTGTAATTTACGTTTTCAGCTTGATATGAAGAGCAATATTAGCGATATTAAATCGCTGATAGGGCAGTGAGAAGATGTTTTGTTTTGGGCTACAAAGCGCTAACTCGCTTTGTGATTTGCTTTGTTTTGTTTTTGCAAACTTAATTTTTCTTTTGCTTATATAAAAAATATAGATCACCGCGAAACATAATACGGTAATGATGGTAAAACATGAATCACAATCGGCATATACCATAATACCTGCTAAAGCAACAACCAAAATCTCAACAAAAAAAACAAAAATTGTGTTTTAGCAGTATTAAGAAGAGACACGAGTTCGGTAGTGTGGAACGCAAGTTTGGTGCAATCCCTACAATCCGTAATCCGTACAACTTGAGAGCGCCTGTTGGCGACTACTAGATCTAACATTATTCTCATCGATCTGCTTTGATAGTGGAACGCGAGTTCGATGGAGTGGAATCAGAACGCGAGTTCGATAGTGTGCAATGCGAGATTGATGCAATCCGCACAACTTGAGAGCGCCTGTTTGCGACTGCTAGATCTAAAATTATTTCAAAATATGGCAGAAAGCAAAGCCAAACCGGAAAAACAGATTTTTGGTAAGTTACGAACTTTTTTTGAAGGCAGAGGCTAAGGTTACGTGACTGTAACAATTGTCTCTTTGGTGTATTTTATTATCCCTTCACGCTTCCCCGATTGTACGAGAACGTGACGAAGTAACATAATAAACTGGGCCAAATAAAGAGGCAAATGTTACGGGTCACGTAGCAGCCTAACTTCAGCCACTTTGTTTTTTGAAAGTAATCAAAGTCACCCTGTACTGATGAAGTCACCCCGGTTGACGGTGGATAATTTGATGTTTTGGAACACAAAAGATATGGGCAGTAAAAACTTCAAGCAGGAATGTAAGAGCCAACACGATGTCAGGGAATTGATAAGCATGACGTTTCAAAAACTTTACTGCTTTCATCATCAGAGACAGTTTACGATAGGTCATAAGAGAGAATATTTCTCAGTAAGATGTATGGTACTATGATACCATGGTGATGAAAAAAGCTAAGTAATGACATCATAATCTACTAAATAAAACCTGACGTTAACTTGATTGTCGCTGAAAAGCAACAACCAAAATCTCATTGACGCGGTAGTCCTATTTTTAGGATCTTTAGGATTCTTAGGATTTTGCGGACGCAGCCGCAAAATCCTTAGCGTCCTAAAAAAAGACCACCAGTAGGGGTAGTCCTTTTATTAGGATCCTGTAAACGGTTTGCTTTTTCCAACATTTTTTGCCATTGTCAGCTCCATTATGATGAGTTATAGCCAATAAACACCGGAAACGATCGATTTTCTAACCGCAGCCTAACCAAAATCAATTTTAAATGCGTAAAATCCTCAGCGTCCTAAAAAAAGACCACCAGTAGGGGTAGTCCTTTTTTTAGGATCCTGTAAACGGTTTGCTTTTTCGAACGTGTTTCAGCATCGTCAGCTCCATTATGATGAGTTATAGCCAATAAACACCGGAAACGATCGATTTTCTAACCGCAGCCTAACCAAAATCAACTTTGAATGCGTAAAATCCTCAGCGTCCTAAAAAAAGACCACCAGTAGGGGTAGTCCTTTTTTTAGGATCCTGTGAACGATTTGCTTTTTCCAACATTTTTTGGCATTGTCAGCTCCATTATGATGAGTTATAGCCAATAAACACCGGAAACGATCGATTTTTCAACCGCAACCTAACCAAAATCAACTTTGAATGCGTAAATCCTCAGCGTCCTAAAAAAAGACCACCAGTAGGGGTAGTCCTTTTTTTAGGATCCTGTGAACGATTTGCTTTTCCCAACATTTTTTGGCATTGTCAGCTCCATTATGATGAGTTATAGCCAATAAACACCGGAAATGATCGATTTTGTAACCGCAACCTAATCAAAATCAACTTTAAGCACGCTCTTCGTTTTACGCATTTAAAACTGAATTTCGTTAGGTTGCGGTTAGAAAATCGATCGTATCCGGTGTTTATTGGCTATAACTCATCATAATGGAGCTGACAATGCCAAAAAATGTTGGAAAAAGCAAACCGTTTACAGGATCCTAAAAAAAGGACTACCCCTACTGGTGGTCTTTTTTTAGGACGCTGAGGATTTTACGCATTTAAAGTTGATTTTGGTTAGGTTGCGGTTAGAAAATCGATCGTTTCCGGTGTTTATTGGCTATAACTCATCATAATGGAGCTGACAATGCCAAAAAATGTTGGAAAAAGCAAACCGTTTGCAGGATCCTAAAAAAAGGACTACCCCTACTGGTGGTCTTTTTTTAGGACGCTGAGGATTTTGCGGCTGCGTCCGCAAAATCCTAAGAATCCTAAAGATCCTAAAAAAAGGATGACCCCATTGACGAATTTGAACCAAAGTAAACACTATTCTTAATAAATTGTTCTTTTTGTTACATTCTGTTGTGCTTTTGGATATGTCTCAACAAGTCATCAGAATTCATTTTGATTTTTCAGCCAGTTTTGAAAATGCTTGGGGTAGTGGGGAATATCGATTTGTTAAGTAGCCTAGTGAAAGTGGGTACCGTAATGAAGGATAAAAGGTTAAGAACCTTTGATCTAGACCATGATTCTTCAAGGAGGGCGATTTTGGCCTTCAAAGGGGTGATTCTAACAATTATTGAAATTGGTGAGCGATTTTACTTCTCAGGGTGCGATTTCAGAATTGCCAACAACATATGTAATGCAGCGGTAGTCCTATTTTTAGGATCTTTAGGATTCTTAGGATTTTGCGGACGCAGCTGCAAAATCCTTAGCGTCCTAAAAAAAGACCACCAGTAGGGGTAGTCCTTTTTTTAGGATCCTGTAAACGGTTTGCTTTTTCCAACATTTTTTGGCATTGTCAGCTCCATTATGATGAGTTATGGCCAATAAACACCGGAAACGATCGATTTTTCAACCGCAACCTAACCAAAATCAATTTTAAATGCATAAAATCCTCAGCGTCCTAAAAAAAGACCACCAGTAGGGGTAGTCCTTTTTTTAGGATCCTGTGAACGATTTGCTTTTCCCAACATTTTTTGGCATTGTCAGCTCCATTATGATGAGTTATGGCCAATAAACATCGGAAACGATCGATTTTTCAACCGCAACCTAACCAAAATCAATTTTGAATGCGTAAAATCCTTAGCGTCCTAAAAAAAGACCACCAGTAGGGGTAGTCCTTTTTAGGACGCTGAGGATTTTACGCATTTAAAGTTGATTTTGGTTAGGTTGCGGTTGAAAAATCGATCGTTTCCGATGTTTATTGGCCATAACTCATCATAATGGAGCTGACAATGCCAAAAAATGTTGGAAAAAGCAAATCGTTCACAGGATCCTAAAAAAAGGACTACCCCTACTGGTGGTCTTTTTTTAGGACGCTGAGGATTTTACGCATTTAAAGTTGATTTTGGTTAGGTTGCGGTTGAAAAATCGATCATTTCCGGTGTTTATTGGCTATAACTCATCATAATGGAGCTGACAATGCCAAAAAATGTTGGGAAAAGCAAATCGTTCACAGGATCCTAAAAAAAGGACTACCCCTACTGGTGGTCTTTTTTTAGGACGCTGAGGATTTACGCATTCAAAGTTGATTTTGGTTAGGCTGCGGTTAGAAAATCGATCATTTCCGGTGTTTATTGGCTATAACTCATCATAATGGAGCTGACAATGCCAAAAAATGTTGGGAAAAGCAAATCGTTCACAGGACCCTAAAAAAAGGACTACCCCTACTGGTGGTCTTTTTTTAGGACGCTGAGGATTTTACGCATTTAAAGTTGATTTTGGTTAGGTTGCGGTTGAAAAATCGATCATTTCCGGTGTTTATTGGCTATAACTCATCATAATGGAGCTGACAATGCCAAAAAATGTTGGAAAAAGCAAACCGTTCACAGGATCCTAAAAAAAGGACTACCCCTACTGGTGGTCTTTTTTTAGGACGCTGAGGATTTTGCGGCTGCGTCCGCAAAATCCTAAAAATCCTAAAGATCCTAAAAAAAGGATGACCCGTAATGCAGTGTTTCCACTAGGATTTTGACTAGTGCGAATTAGCCCAAATGATAAACTCATTAAAATTTTTGCCCAAAGATTTCACTACTTTGAAGACCCCTTTTACAAATTTTTCGCATGAAATTTACTTTTCGAAGATACAAGCTACAGTCTTGCATTTAATTATTCAAGGTTTTTGTTTAAGTTTATCAGTTTTGCATTTTATAATATTACTTTCTGGTTCAAAATCAGTAAAATTTGCCCAAAATTTTCACATTTTTCTGAGTTTATCATTTGGGCTAATTTCACATTTTTCTGAAATTTTTCACTCTAGAGGAAACTGGGGAACACTGCTGACTATGATTTCAAGTCCTTTGTCGTTCTTTGCGGTGTTTAGTAACTAATTTAAGGTCCTTTCTCCTTTTTTGTTCCTTGTTGTGTTCGAGATCATGATTCCAATTTTTTTGTCATTCTTTGCGGTGTTTAGTAGGCTAATTTAAAGTCCGTTGTCGTCCTTTGCAGTGTTTTCAGTTCTTTGTCGTTCTTTGCGGTGTTTAGTAGGACTGGATTTCAATGGTAGTTTAAAAAATAAAGAATAGGAAGTGTCTATTTCACCAAAAATTCTGGTTACCGAAGTTTGAAAAATCGTAGTTGCGTTACCGTTTTCGGTTCCTGCAGTGTGACTCTCACAGTAGGGGAATCGTTAGGGGATGTTTCCGGTTCCGCAAACCACGATTTTCGAACTTTGGTAACCGGAATTTCCGGTGAAATAGACGCTTCTTAAAGAATATTGTAATTGATATTCGATATTACACTGAGCATTTAGTGGTGTACCCCAAGCATTTTTTGTGATGTCCTCACATTCATGCGGTAACTTACAGACTAACGTCGGACATAATATATATATGCAAAGCAACTTTGCTATAAACAATTTTTTGCTGTTTTTTCGACGCAAAAAAATTATCAGCCAAAACAAGATAATGGTATACCGACGATCAGTGTTCCCTCTAAGGTGCGAAATTTAAGAAAAATGACAAAATTTATGCAAATTTTTTCAATTTTTGCACATTGGTACAATGATTTGAAAGCAAATTAGCTCAAAGGGGTCAAGTTATTTTGTATCAAATGAAAGTGTTTTACCTCAGTAACTCTTATTTTGAACAAAAATTATTCCAGACCTTGAATTACACCCTTTAAATGTTTGGGCAAATTTTTCGTGATTTTCATATTTGGGCAAATTTGCACCAGTTTAAATCTTAGAAGGAACAGTGCCGACGATTATTATAAATTTACTAAAGTGAGATAAAGTACCGGTAACCTGTACAAAAAGTATCGAATATATATGGAATTAGGCTTATGCCCGGAAAAAAAGTAAAGACAAGGCCATATTCGATAATGGTACTCGTTCAAAAAAGTAAAGGTTCCAGTGCATTCAATGAACAAAAAGTAAAGAATATCGCAATCGAATATCGATTACAATCGATTTTTCCCAACCCTGTTTACAGTTATGTCTGTATAAGCTGTTTTAATGGCAATTTAAGCACTGAGCAGCAGGCATTTTCAAGCTTAAAAGCTGAAAGATTGTTCAAATCAAAATGGCTGGATTATCTACACAAAGTGAAGTTAAAAGAATTTTTGAAACAATGGAATACGGTCCAGCTCCTGAATCTGAAAACATGGCTAAGGTATGTTCACTATACCAATATTTTCATTCTTCTGTTCTCTGGTTCAGTGTTAGGCTATACCGGTAGGACAAGTGAGGTGCCTGTACATAACACTAATCAAGCTTGTCTTTAAGGAAGTTTCTGCTTCTTCAATAGACTATTCATTCTGCAGAGTTGATTTCTTGTACTTGCGTCATGTGAGCTTATTTGTATAGGCTCAGCAGCTCAGGGCTAGTCTGATCTTTGCATAGATCAGGGGTCCGCAAATAGTGGGTCGCGACTCAAGCTACGGCTTTGGTCGCAAACATTTTAAACCTAGATCTGCATGTTTATTTTGACGTGATAACCAATTTTTTTCAGTTATTTTTTTTGCTGTTAACGGCAAAATAGCTTTAGGTCTATTTTGCAGTAAGTGACATGGGTTTTTAAGCGCCATTTTGTGCTAGATTGCCATGACTTTTCGATAACTCAGTGGATAGAGCGCAGCGTATGATGGGAAGCGCTGCACTAGTTTTGGGTTAATTCTCGTCGCGGCTTTGGTTCGTTTTGCTTCGGTGGCTTCGGTTCAGCTCACTTTGGTTTGATTCAGATTCGTGTGACCTGGGGTTAACAATTGGGTTCGTGAAGACAGTAGAGTAGAATAAGATGTAATGTTCGTGTGACATGGGGTTATGTAGCTGCAGCAAAATAGACGTAAAAGCTACCGGTATTATGTCGTTTACGGCAAAATAGACACTGCCTTTTTGAACTTTTGGTTTTGAATTTTTTTGACTTCACGGTATAATAAAAAATTTTTGAATCTTTTGAGTCGTAAGTTTTAGACATTAATTTCTCACAATAACAAGCGTCAAATGTTAGGAATGATAATTGAGCGAGCTGCATGTAGAATTTCAATGTCTTCATTGCGAATCACTGGTAGTGAGTCTCAGTTCACTTTGAACTGTTTCATTGGCATCTGTGGGAGGATATAAGCGCATGGCAGCTTCTAGGTTAGTAGCCTGATGAAGCAGGAACAAATAAGTCAGCTAAACAGAAGAATGCTGGGCCAAATTAAGATTGGTTTAATAGCTAGGCTGTCAGGCAGTTCAATTTCGCAAATTTGATTGTAAAAAAAAAAGCTAAAAAGTATTATATATGAGTTCTTTGAGCAGAATCATTAACGATGAGATAGCAATTAACTTTTTTTTGTTTCATATTCGGTGCCTATAGACAGCAACATAGCAAGCACAACAACAAAAAGTATCAGTACAGTGGCAACTTGCGTGCTATATGGTGATAAGCCTTCCACAAAATTTAGAAATATTATTTGGGCATGTATAACATTTTGTTGATTTCGTACTTAAACTCGACCTATATTTCTTGGACTTGAACCCAAAACTTTATTTTTATCAATTTTATCTGCCGGTATTTGGGTCATCACGAACAAGTCCTTCAAAAAACAAAAAATCAACAGAGGCCCAACCCGCTTTACAGACAAAAGAATAGCAAAGATTTTATGACTGAGTATAACAGGAAAATTTGGATGAGATTTTGCCCAGTTTACGTGTTTTGACTTGCCAATTTGGAACCATTCACTTTATTTTGGATCGTCTCCCGCATCAAACCGCGAATTTGCTTATGGTGTTCTAAGCGCAAAGGTCATACTTTTCACTGGAAGAGAAAATGCAATGATCATTCTTTAGGACTGTGCTCACTTTCTCCTGTTTGTAAAAATTGCTGCGTTTGACAGTAGCCTTAAAATTGGTAATTACAAGGAAAATAATAATAAACAAAAATGACGCTTCCAATTTTTTTGGGTCGTGTGGATTTAAGGCAATTTTTTTTGGGTCGTGCCAAAAAGTATTTGCGGACTCCTGACATAAATTACATAGCACCATGATAATGTTTGTGGTGTCAAGGTGCCTTCGTTATCTGAAACTTATTGCAGAAATTTGTCATCAGTTTGTAAAGCAATCCCCAAGAATACAATAGTCTTCTATTCCCACTGTTATTTTTAGCTTTAGTTTGGGTTGTTAATTGTATATGATGAAAAGAGGTTTTGCTGCACTTATTTACAATGTGGTGGCGAAAGCCACTTTAATCTATATAATAATGCCTTACTGTATCTCATTAACATATTTTATTGAATGCAATGTGTGGAAAACTTTGTATCTTGGTTAAAGCAAAAATAAACAATTATAATAGCATAAAAATTATATCTATATGATACTTTGGCAAAGATGTACTACTTCCCTAAATCATCAGGTTGTTGTAGCATTTCTGATAAATTTGTGTGCTGTTGCAACTTTGTAAATCATAATGAAATTTTACTTCTTTAAAATTTATTAGCATTTGTTCCCTTTGAATTGTTGTTATTTGAGTGATAAAATATTTAAATCAATTTAAGTGTTGCAATTCTAGGTTCATGTCTTTTAGGCTTTATCGGTTTTTGTCCATAACACTTTGGGAATAGGTCATAGGATTTCTGTTGCTGGTGTGAATGAATATTCATGTCAATTATGCATTATGCTCTTATATACCGTACTCGTATGTAGTCATGCATTATACTCTTATGATACCGGTACTGAGTGCTGTAACTTGCACTAGGTCTGAGAAAGTAATATATATATACCGCTAAATGTACAGTAGGGTGGGTCGAAAATTTTTTTTTAGAAAAGAGCCCCCCTAGATTGTTGCCAAATATGGTAAAATTTACTTTAAAACCAAATTTGGCTAGTTTCCAATTGAAATGTACCAGCAACCGACACCTAGTAGTGAAAATGGTAAATACTTTAAAAAATGTTGTAACTTCTGAACTGCATGTCGTAGACAGCTGATTTTGGTGTCAAACAAAGCAGAATTAATAAGTGTATATCTGCTCTACAGAACATTTTGCGCTATTTGGCATAGAAAAAAAGTTATTTCCAAAAATCACAAAATATGTGATATTTTACATCAAAGCTGGCCTTTTGTTAGAAGTATAGTTGCAAAAAATTTACGTTTATGTAAAAAAAAAAATTTGTTTCTGGAAAATCGACGCTTGTTCACAGTTTTACTACGCTGAATATCGATACTGATTTCCAGTTTGTCATGGAATCAACTGTTCAACCAGTCAAGTTCAGATTATTACCATTCCAAAATATACGCTAACTTGCATTCCGAACCTAAGTTGTCGGAGTAAAAAAGTAGATTTTGCCTAAAAAGATTTAAGCTTAACTTTCTGCCTGTTTACTCATCAAAGGTTCTTTGAACAAAACATCGAAACTTCAATAGCTGATAAGAAGTAGCCCAGATAACATACCTCCCTTCCCGAGCTGGATGTCTCGAGATGTGTCTCAGTCTCGAGACATGCTTTTGAGTGTCTCGATCTCGCTATGCCAATGTCTCATCTCGGTATCGAACATGAAGGTCTCGGAAAATGGTCATGCCTCGATCGAGACAAATATATTTTGGCTTTGAAACAGCTTTCAGGTCTTTAATGTGTAATCAACAGCAATAACAATAATCAACAACCAGGCCTATTCGATGTATTCTAAGTAAAAAATTTGGCATGATTTTGCAGTTCAAAAAAACATTTGGCCCGAAGTTTTAGCTTATGAAGTCTTGGGTCTCGTAACTTTTAAAGTCGCGTCTCCACTTCAACAGGAAAAAGTTTTGTCTGGGGTCTCGAAGCTATAATGTCTCGTCTTGGTAGGTTGGGGTTCCAGCTCTGCTCCCTTTGATGATAACGTATAGGCTATATGTAACTGCTTATAGTGATCTATTTCATTATCAGTAAACCAAGATTGGGAACAAGCTATTAAAGGTTATTTAACAGAATGATGGGACAAAGAAATCGCAAGGTGGGCGGTGAATACTATTTGTCGTATGTTTCTTCGCAAGATGGAAAAGCTGAATCAATAGCATTAAGCCTTTATAAGCACCGAACTTGAAAGAATTTGCAAATTATTGATCCTGACGGAACGACAATCATGGCCGGTGTTACAGCAAGCATTTTATTTTTCTGTGATCACCTGAATGGCGTGCCATGCGTTGTAGATAATCGAACCGCCCTGCATCGTTGGTCATGCCGAAACTTATTACAGCGATGAGGTGGCTTCATTGCTCGTGTGCGATCAGCGTATTGACCCTCAAACCCATTTTGTTGTGTAGCCTAGAGATTTGTAAAATTTAATCACAGTTTCCGATCACGTAATATGAGGATTGCGAAATTGGCAAACTGTTTGGGAAAATTCTAGAGTTTAAATTGAGTAAGGTATCAAATTATCGTTTGAAGGATTCACAGCGTTCTATTTTCAAGCTTTAATTTTGAAATTGCGAGCAATCCTCGGTTAGTTTTTAAGTTCAATCATTTTAAGTTCTATTTAAGTTGAATTTTAAGTTCAAATCTGGTCAACAAATGTTTATCTAGAATCAAGTTGAATTGTTTTTAACGAGAATAATACTGAAGACTTTTAATTTCCAAGTGGTGTATGACAAGATTCCAAGGTGCCAGCAGTAAGAGTCGTACAGGGTGAAATAGCTAAAAGAACTTAAGGTCCTGTCTGCGAAGCCCAGGGCATTGACTAGCTGAGAAAATTATATTCTTCCAAAATATAAATTCGAATTCGTAACAACCGGACATTCTTGCGGAGTGATATGCATTTTGGAAGAGGGTTGGGGAGGCCATTACAATGGAGCATATGTTTATTACATTGTAGTGAGCTTCCCTTATTCCATGTTTTCCGGCTATTAGATGGTGTAACAACTGGTTCTGACGGTCTTTGTGGAAAAATTGGAAAGATGATTGGTGGGGTTGTTTCAAATTGGGATGCTAAAGATTTTCAGCCAGTTGTATTCGAATTTTTTCCTGTGCCTAGTAATGAAGCCCTTTTGTGATGTTAGTAATGACCAATATTACGCATACCAAATTTGTTGGTCAATCATTAACGGAGCTTTAGATCCAGATCTGCAATTACTAGAAGTTGGTCCTTTGTGTCATTCAAGATGGCTGACTCTGGGTTGTCGAATTCTGACATATTACGTTTCCCAAGATAAATCAAATTTGACATTACTTCTTCTCACTGAGTTGTGCATTGAGGTATATTTCCCAACCTTTTTTGAAGTCGAGACGAAGAATTTGGTTGCGGATGGTCCAAGAAATTTATTTTCTAAGCTTAGGAGAGTCACACAATTTTCTGATAAACAAGTGAGAGATATGGCCCTTAAAGTTTTGCGGCGTAATGCCTTTTTTGCTCATTCTGAGCATGCAATTATTGCGATGCTTGGTGATGAAAACAAATCGGTCTGAAATATTGCTGTTGATGAGATTATGTCTCTAAGTGACACACTCACTGCTGGTCACACTGACATCGTTAAAGAAACAAGCTGCGAGGAAGTAAAAGGTGTGAGGAAGTTCAAGGTTCCATCCATAAACGAAAATGCAATTTCGTATCACCAGCTAGTTGATCTGTGCTTAGAGGTTGAGCCTCCTCTTTTACATTATTTAGCAAATCATGAGCTCAAAAGTGTCTGACAAAAACCTATGTTTTTCAAGCACCCTGCCACAACTAGGCTGTTGAACGCCACATTAAGTTGGTCACTCAAGCAGCCACTACTGTGGCAGGTTTTAAAGAGATGGCTTTATGTGCCAAATGATCAATTCACGATCTACCACGAAAAACTTTTGGTTAAAAAGCAATTTGTTCAATTCTTTTGGCCTTGCACAATCTCTGTTCAGCAAAATGACCACAAATTTACGTTTTGGGTGAATAACTTTTTCTAAGCAACATAGCACAAAATGTTCTTTTAAAGCAGATATAAACTTATTCAGGGGTGCACCCAGCAAATTTCAAGGGAGGGAGGTCTGAAAAAACTCGATCCTGCACTCAGAAGCGGATCCAGAAAATTTTGGTGGGGAGAGGATAAAGTTTTGAATTAGGTTGAGTGTTCCTTGATACAAATTTTGAATTATTTAGACCCAAGAAAGGCATAAGAAGCCCTTTGAAAATGTTTTCATGTTTGCAACGTATTCAATAAATTTTTCAAGGAGGGGGCACCCAAATTCCCCACATATTTCAAACGTGTATTTTTCGGGCAGAATCATTTTAAAGTGTATTGAGAATAGCAAAGGCTCTAGGGAGGTCCGGGGGCATGCTCCCTCGGAAAATTTTTGAAAATTTACATACTGTAGTGGCCATTTTAGCACTTTTTGAACAATTTTTAGGCAAATTTTGTTTAAATTTTTTGCCTCTAAATCTGAGTGTTTCACCAAATATGATGCATTTTGTTTATACATTTTCGATTATGCGTGCTTAGGGCGTAGGGCTTATTGTTATCAAAAAGGTTCGAAATCATGGAAAAACTGTATTCATCAAAAAACATGTTTAAAAATGACTGGTGTGGAGGCCGCATCCCCCCTGGATCCGCCCATGCCTGCACTGATAACAATGTCTCTTACCACTACACCAACCAGCCGATTCGGCTTCAGTATGATGCGGGGCAAATTCTGTCAAAGCTGCTTTGAAATAACAGCACGTACTGCACTTGCATAGTTTAGACACTTCACTTTAAAAACATGGTTCGGTTTCAAAATGAGGGGGTTCGACCCCCCAAACCCCGCCTCCTGGGTGCGCCACTGAACTTATTGGTTCTGCATCGTTTGACACCAACACCAGGTTTCTACGACATGTACCTAAAAAGTTATTGAGTTTCCACGATTTTTTCTTATTTCTGACCACTAGGTGTCAGTTGCTGGTACATTTCACTTGGCAACGAGCCAAAATTGGTTTTAAAGTTAGTTTTACCATATTTGGCAATGGTGTAGGGGGGCTTTATTTTGACTTTATTACTTTTTAGGCATGGTTAAAACTCCATGGCAACAGTCTCGGTCATTTTATTAATGGAAAATGGGTGAAGCCTGAAAATCGTAAAACCTACACCACCACCAGTCCTGCAACTGATGATAAACTTGCTGAAACAATACAGGCAAGTAAAATTAAGTTTTGTTGTGCAGTAGCGTAAATTTAAGCATCCAACCACTTATTACATCTAGATCGTTTGGAATGTTTTTTTTTTCTAACCATTTTCCATTATAAAATCTTCGGTGAATACGCCGCTTAATGCATCCAGTTTACATGCTTTATTAGGCAAATTGATCTTGATTAGGCCTACGCTCAAATAAAAAACAATGATGAATTAATAGAACAATAATATTTTAAATACTGGTCATGCAGCCATGCCAAGTAAGTTTGGACTAGCATGTCTCCACTTTCCCGTTTACGGGTTGTCTCTTTTTTCATACCAATATATGTTTTCTTTGTGTTCAAATGTATTTTTAACATTTTAGCATGTGGGACTGAAACGTTGTTCAACGTTTCAAATTGAATGTTTGATTGTTTTTTTACAGTAGGTTACGATCTTTTGCACAGTCAAAGTTGATTTTTTTTTGCTGAATAAATGCTGAAAGCACTTCACAGCGATTGCATTTAAGCCAGTAGGATGTCGACAGTGCTTAGTCACAGTTTTGTGAAACATCAGTTAGTGTATCTCAGAATGGCTGGCCCGAGTTTGATGTATTAACCAAATTCTACTGTAGTTCAAAAATACTGCAACTAAGCGGATTGCAAATTACCAATGCAGCAATCGTAATTTTACGTACCAAAAATAAAATAATATTTAAATACATTGCATTTATTGTATTGACAAGAAAATCGGTACCGGTATAGCCTACTCGTATATCTCGTGTAAATAATACTTTGAGGTGCTTGAAGTATTTTGCACTATGAATGTTGTTCTTTCGACCTTCCTTTTGCAATATATTAAAAAAATATCTGTTCATCCTGGTACCGTGCAATATATGTTGGGTTTGTACTGTAGGCTTATGAATTTGCATTTGACTTAACTCATGAGGTCAAACGCCTATATCATCTTATTAAATTAATTTGCATTTTTTTCCTTTTAAAGAGCAGAACTTCATCTCACAAAATTTTTTGCGATTTGACAGAAATAATTTGTTTATATGCTACTTGATTGACAAGGAAATTTCTGCCAAACACTGACAGGTGGATTAGTTTTATAGATAATGCAATCACTGAGTCTATTGCTGATGCTGTAGTATTGTATGATTAGCTTGTTAGCGCTGTGGAAGGTCCCAAAAATTTCTTAATTGATAGTGCTTGATCACATAGTGCTGTATCCAAGCATAAATTGCAATTTTGTAAGAACAAAACTTCAGAAAGTTTGTGAGTTTTGTACACGAGTAACAGAAAATATCACGCTTATGCTACGGTTTGCGCTGTTAAGAAAAACAATGTGATGTGAACTCCAGTGTATGCTATGTATGTAGCTAGATTAGTGTTTTTCAACCTTTTCCGAGGCAAGGCACACTTTTTTCATTGAAAAAATCCCGGAGCACAACATCAGTTGAAAACGCGGGAAAAAGCCTAATAATCACAATATAAGTGTTATATTGTTTTTTTTTTTCTCAATGAAGTGGTCTGTTTCTCTATCTGATCACGTAGGCGAACAAAATACTCCACATTTTTGTTTTGAAGTGAAGGTGTTCAGTTTCGAGATGTCGTTTAAGCTTGCTTGGAATCATAGCACCGTTGGAAAGCTTTTCACCACATACCAAGCACAATGGAGTCGGTGCCGTTGCATCTCCGGTATAAGTAAATCCGAATGAAAGATAGTTTTCGTTGTATTGCCTTCTTCTTGCTTTCTTTTCACCTCCACTCATACTACGACTCTCATTTGGGCCCGGATTTTGTCCAGGGTCCAGTACAGTGTCAGCATTTTTTCTTTTCAAAAACTTCTCCATCACTTTCTTTTACACGTTTTTTATTACTAGTTGTAATTAGCAAACAATTACGTAATCATTTGTGTTATTGTATTCAAATAGAAATTAAACATGAAAAATATAACAACGAAGAATTAATGTAGACGCTGAAACTGCCAAATCAAATGCTAATGCTCCACCTTGTTAAAGGTCTTCTCTGGTATGCACTGCAGTTACCAACTAAGGCTACGTTCACATGAGACCCGCAATGAAAATACTGGTTTGAACCGGTTTATTTCGCATTTTTCCTTGGTTTTCATTTCGTCCCGAAAGCAACGGAACTAAATACTGTGGTTGAATCTATGACGTCATCTTTTCGGTATTTACTGAGCGCGTTGAAGGTAATAGAATTGTCTGCGCTGGTACCCTGCAAGTGGCGTTGCCGTAGCCGAATTCTAGCGTGGCTGCCACGACTGTCACTCTAATTTACTGCAAAAGTTGCGCTGGCAAATGTAAAATATTAGCCTGAATTATTGCAATTAATTGGATTCTCTTACCTGTGTTCTTTGTCAATTTTTATTACCGAATAGGCATAACTTCAGCGTTTTTCTTACCAGAAAGGTTTTTGCAAAAAACTATACCGAAAATGCGTTAATTTGTGACTATAATTTATAACTAGGGCAATTTTTTACGACCTATAAAATCGAAAAATATGACTTTATTTTTTGAAACATATGACTTTATTTTTAGAACAGCGAATTTGTGCTGCTTTCCGTAATTAGCATCTCTAATGGTAATTCTAAACATGTATGTTGAACCAGAGCATACTTAAAAGAACAAAGAATTCACTTGAAAATCAGTAAAAAAAATTCAAATGTGCATCTTTCTACAAGTAAAATATTTAACTGTTGAATACGATTTTATAATACAATGCGACGTGTGCATCGGTAAAATTTCGGTTTTCGTGAATCATGAATTTTAACATCGAAAATGACCGTTCTACAAAATGATGCTGATGTAGGATGGTATGTCAACAACTTGGCATACAATGCTGGAGAAATATCTGGTCTACTCAACTCCAGAATGGTTTTTGTATAAATTTTTTCTAAACTAATAATAAAAAAGTCGCTTCAAATGCTTCGTGAAAGTCGGCGCGAAAACTTGAAATTCTCATTTCCTCTCGTAACATAAAATTATCAAGTTTAAAGGCTACAGGAACTGTATCTACGGTGGTACCGGGAATTAATAATTTGTATTTCATAACAAAAATCAATGGTCATATTTTATGACCTAAATAAGAATATATGACTTTTTATAAATAGACCTCGTATCTACGTAGGCCTAGTTTTTTCGCGATTATCGGTTTTATAAGTTTTTGCGCTACAAAAAAAATGTAACTTTAATGACTTTTATCCCCCTATTTATAACCACTTCCACACTCCATATCTGAAGAGACTATGGCAGCAATTTTATAAAATAAACGCAATTGCTTTTCTAGATTAAATGTAAAACGAAAATTTTGGAAGAAGCCGGGAAGAACATCTTTGGTGGAACAGCATAGCTTTACAATAGCATTACGTCAACTGGCAATCTTTAAAAGCTAGCCAACTTTCTTTTCGGTTACTTTCAGGTCGCTTGCGTTCACACGCTTATCACACCCCCGAAATGAATTTTCATTTCTGTCCTGAAGACAGAAATGAAAATTGGAAAAAAGGCGATTTCATTACGGCTCGCTCATGTGAACTCTTCCATTGTTTGTAGACTTTACCGATATGAATTTTTTTTTGCTGCGGGCGAAATGAAGCATCATGTGAACGTAGCCTAAAACGCGGTATCAGCGCTTAACCAGAGGCGGTCATAAAAAACTGTACAAACAACTTCATGAATTTTTGGCGAAAGCTTTCGACTAGTAGGCTATTCCCAGCGGGATTACTTTAATTGGCTTTTAGAAGTTATTGAGAATATGTAACACTTTCGGTATCTTGCTATCCACAATGACAACATCGCTGTCAATGCCATCTGCCGCTGCATCCACGCATGACCAATTTTCTTGTGTACAAGCACAAGGCAAATTGTTACCTGCTGCTGCCATCTTTTACTCTGCCGGGCGCCACATCACATAGGCACACAAATTGGAAAATTTCTCACGGCACCCTTGACAATATTTTAAGGCACACCGGTGTGCCGCGGCACCCCGGTTGAAAAACACTGAGCTAGATCATTCGAGTCTTATTATTAAAAACTTCACTTCACGGGTTTTATTTTTGGTATTGTTGATCATTAGCTGGGAAACGATAAAATTTTCTCAGCCCTATATCATGGTTGTTGTTACTAAAGTTTGTGACTAATTATTTTGAGTGTTTAGGGTGAAGAAGAAGATGTGGACTTTGCTGTGAGATGTGCTCGGAATGCCTTCAAATCGTGGTCAGAGTTGCCTTCCCATACCAGAGCAAGGTCAGTCTTCATAGGTAGTGAGACGACCACGTTTGTTGTATTTGCAAAAAATTAAATAATCTTCTTGATACTTAATTTGGCTCACTATTTTGCTGGATGTTGTATTAATGATACAGCTTCAATATTTCAGATACATGTATGCGATAGCTAGAAGTGTGCAGAAGCACCATCGATTAATCGCTGTCATGGAATCCTTGGACAATGGCAAATCAATTCGTGAAACACGTGACTGTGACATACCACTAGTGGCTCGACATTTCTACCACCATGCAGGCTGGGCACAGTTGATGGACTCGGAAATGCGAGACTGGAAACCTGTTGGTAGGTTCATGGACTTTCTATAATGATTAACAGTTTAGGCTGATTTGACTCGAGGTATTTAAGGAAAATTATTCTGTTTTTGGATTTCTGCATGGCTTTGCATGCAGAGAATTTATATAAGTGTTATCATACTAGTTTGCCGAATGCTTTATGTGAGTTGACCATATATCATCTGACCTCACCCGGAAGCAAATCTGCGATTACATTACTTGGTTGGAAGTGGGTCTGACTAGTCACAATCAGTTTTAACGATTCGCACCAGCTTTATTGCTGTTTAGTTTGAGATTTCAAATCCGAAGATATCATCACGATTTAGAAAGCATTTAATTTTGATGCATTTCATTGGTTTCATTCAGGGTTGTTTGATTAAAATCAAATGATTTAAATCATGATTAAAATCAACCAATAAAAATCAAAAAAATCTTACAACTTTTTTAGGATTTTTTCGCGTTTTTGTTTTATGCTTTAAGCCACAATTGGATGTTCGTTGATTTGATCTAATATGGATATAATCAGGGGTGTAGCCAGGGGGGGCGAAGAGGGCAATTGCCCCCCCCCCCCCTGAAATATTTTCAGTTACCACTAGCCTGCAAACAAAGATAAAGATACTAATGCTATTACGTAAATCTACTAACAACGCAATGAGGGGTGGATTAAGACCACACAGGTTTATTCGAGTGTCCTTTTTCGACAAAAATACTACGCTAAAACGAGTATTTTTCTTGTATAAACCCTAAAAAATCCGTGGCGGTTCTGTGACTCAATAACCAGAAATGTACAGACAAAAATTTCAAAACGATGGCAGAAATAATCATTTCAGCAAATAATGGGTGAAAAGTGAGCATTTCCCTACCCCCATCAGTAGGTATTACACTAAAATTTCGCTTTGTTTAAAAAAATCCGATTTAAATCAAAAAAATCTGATTTTTTTGATTTTTTTTTTTAAATCATAATTTTTTCCAGCCCTGGTTTCATTTTTTCTTCTACAATGAGTGAAACCTTAAAATAAAAAAACCTACACCACACCGCCTGTCCTGCAACTAGCAATAAACTTGCCGTAACAGTTTTGAGTTATTAATTGGCTTTTCTGATCACCCTTGCGATGTAGCGAATGGAAAATGGCTAATGATAAAATTTATTTGTAGGTGTTGTCGGTGCAATAGTTCCCTGGAATTTTCCATTGATGCTTCTAACATGGAAAGTAAGTTGGGTTAATTATTACCGATCTATCCAAACGTTTTTATTGCGTTATAGCATTACGTTGAAAAAACGTGTTTTGTTTTGTGTTAAACTTTCACCAAGAAGTGTGTAGTTTATTTTTATTTTTTTCAAATGGCTACGCAATCAGGCTTCTGGTAATTGCTAAGCTGGGTTAAGTTGATTAGTGTAACTTTGTTAATTGCATGCCGCCGCAATTACTCCTGGAAATCGAAAGTAATTGTAGTTTAGCCAGAAAGTTAGCAAAATTCTACCGTTTCCTCGCTATACGTATTTCCGTTTGCAATGTTTCGCTTTGCTTATTACATAAGTGATTTTATTTCAAAGAATATAATTTGTCGCATGAAAAATTGGAGCTTCCGTACTCCAGTTCAATGCAATGCAGGAGGCACACTTGCACAGTTCGTGCATTACTAAAAACAACAAAATCTTTCAAGTGTTTGCTTAGCGGTCTTTGTTACACAGCATAAAGACCTCCTCCGTGACTCTCTGGCATAGGATTGTTTATATAACAAGTTCATAGGTCCTGAGCTGTTTTACTCAAAGTTGAAACAAAGCTGTAAAAAATCAGGGGTTTTTACCGAATGTTGTCTATCGTCTTCGCTATTATTTATAGGCAATGAATGAAATTTGAGAAATTATTTCGCACTATGTTTGATGGAATTTTTTGATAGTTTAAAACAAATGACAAAGCCAAAGTGAATTAAAACATAATTGAATGAAACCTTTCCGTTATAGCTTGTTTTCAAAATTGTTATTATGTTTTTACCGAGATGTCATATTCAATTATGGTAAGATTTTGCTTCAAACTGAGAAAATTGATAACTGTGCTGATTTTGAGTTCACAGTGTTTTTAAGCAACTCCTCACGAAAGGTTTATGGTTTCTTCGATTCGTCTTTGAATTCGGTTTTGTTGACGTTATCCAATTTCCCAGGTTTGTCCCGCGTTGGCGATGGGAAACACAATTGTTCTGAAACCAGCCACTTTCACTCGTCTCACTGCATTGTTGCTTGCAGAGATATGCCATGAAGCTGGACTGCCACCAGGTGGGCCACAAGCGAAAGTTGATCATATGTACCCGGTCCACGTGTCCGGTTGAGTGCACCATAGGCTTTCTGCATCGTAACCAAATTTTTTTTGTATTAACTGAAAAAGTGGTTGTAACACTAAAAATTTAATTGTGATGTGAAAAGCCCATGGACTTTTTGCCCGCTTAAATTGGCCATGTGGACAGAGTAAATAGTATGTCCCAGCGTTGTTTTTAAACGAATCCTAAAAATAATTTTGCGACGCCATGTTTATTCTTACTTAAATAATTCGTTATGCTTGCGCTTCAAGTTGTCGCTGTGCATGTGATTCTTTTTCCTTGTCATCATTAATGAGTAAAATTCGATTGTACTTCACGCTGTTATGTCGAGTTTGACCGACTTGGATTTACACGTTGTGGACAATTAATCCACTTCAATAAAGCTGCGACCGGCAGGCTAAGATTTGATAATGTAACTATGCAAACGAATGTGTAATATCATTTGCGTTTAACTGACTTGTTTCCACGAGTTTTGTCTTCCAAACGTCTCCAAATTGTTTGTAGAAGCAATTTATTTCGATGCAGGTGTTTTCAACGTTGTAACTGGCAACGGAGCGTTTGGCAGCAAGTTAGCCATGCACCCGGATGTTGATAAAGTGGCTTTTACTGGATCAACATTGGTAAGCTTTGCGTTGTTCACTGTTGATGAGAAATCCACTTCACTAATATTATTATTGTAGCTATTTTATGATACGTTTAAAAAATGCGCAATTTTCGCATTTTGTTGTGTTGTCTAAAGGTTCTATGATGCAAATACAAGAAAATTTCGAAGCTTTAACACTTAAAACAACACTTAGAAAATCCACTTGGATCGAATATTTTGTGTTGTGAGTGTTTGGCTTGGGTAAGTTTCAATAACACTGTTTTTCTTGTGTCACAGGTTGGTCAGACGTTACGTCGGCTCACTGCTGGATCTGGTAAGAAATTGTCATTAGAACTTGGAGGAAAGTCTCCTGTTATTGTGATGGAGACAGCTGATCTGGATAGCGCTGTGGAAGGAGTGGTTGATGCTATCTGGTTCAATCAAGGACAAGTGAGTAACATTTAAATGCAACGTTCATGCGTAGATTGAATATTTCATCTTGTGGAAACGGTAACGTCTGATATCAAAATCATCGGGAGTGTTAGTAGTGAATTGTAGAAGTAAAATTTTTTGCAAAACATGATAATAGCGTCAACTTTTATACAAGTGTTAATTCGTCTTCAAACACAGCGTTTCTCTGGCTTTGGCTTGGCTGGAGGATTTGAATAAATAAAGCCAACTCATGTCCTGATTGTATTCCTTCGAAGTTTGCCTATTTTTGGTCACCACTTATGTTGTTTTAGGGAAAAGAGTGACTGTTAACAAGCTTCAATCTGGAGCTAAAGCATTAAATTTTGTAGTTACTTGCATGTTCAATTCATCCTTCTATCACGAGAAAATGATCAAAGCGCTATAACGAGCTCGCTTAGGAGTTGCCGGCTATCTGTTTACGTACGACGATGGGAAAATCCCGCTAAGTGCCTTTCCCAACGGCATTATCAACAATTCAACATACTAACTGTATCTTACCTTTTTTGCTGTAAAGTATAAAAGGGATTTTTATTTTACAGGTTTGCAGCGCTGGTTCAAAGCTCCTTGTGCAAGAAAATATATTTGATGATATGATCAGCAGACTGAAGGAGCGTTTAACACATTTCCGTATCGGAGACTCACTTGATAAGGTTTGCTTTTGCCTTGCTGCGTATGCAGTGTTTTGAGGCTTCGGTTAATTTTTATCTTTTTACACAGGCCGTGGATATGGGAGCCATAGTAAGCGAGAGTCAGATGCGCACAATTTCGGAATACGTCAACTGCGCACGTGAGGAGGGAGCAGAGGTGTTCCAGCCCAATTTTGAAGCACCGTCCCACGGCCTCTTTTATCCCCCTACTTTGATCACCAAAATCCAAACTGTGTCAAGATGTGTTCGGGAGGAGGTTAAGATTATACTGAGCTCTCTACTTGTGTTAGATCAATCGATTGCATTTTACAACACTCTCTTTGCTAAAAACTTACCGTGTTGCTGAAGCTGTTTTTGCCTGGTTATTTACTTTTTTTGCCGCAAGTTCTTGCGCGAAATTAGCTGCTGCTTTTACCATCTTCACTTCAACATTGGCTGATAATATTCCTTGGTCATTTCTGAGAGTTTTTAGGTGCTTTCATTTGAGGTGTTCTTCTTTAAA